>JANRMT010062861.1:38264069-38393447 GCA_026402145.1 Polypterus bichir lapradei
TATAGTTTGTTTATTACAATTATAGTTATTGTATAGGTATTTTACACTTACTTTACATTACTCAGGTACCCATTTCCTTCATCATTCCAACCCCCATTACCATGTCTATCGAGGTAATCACCATCGATCAAAGAACTGTCACTTACCGAGTGGTTTCCATGCCCGGAGATGGCACCTACCTTTTCCATTCTCTGTGTTACATATTGCACGGCCATATCAGACTCACTCTTGATATCCGGAAGAACATTGTGTCTTATGTATTGAATGACTGGGACAGGTTCAAGGTGTGGACTAATGATGGTACAGGAGATAATTATACTACACAGGAGCACTAGAAGAGTGAAATGCTTAAGCCCTTCACCTATGGTTCTGCATGTGAGTTGATGGCTGGCGCTGAATTGTTCGGTTGGTGCTTTCAAGTGTACCGAAATGGCCAAATATTTTACACCTTTCGACAACCGCCAATGCCTCTTAAACATCTTACATTCACAGGTGACGATTTCAGTAGTGGACACTTTGATGTTTATGAATGTTTAAACTCTCAAAAGCTGGATGTGAAGTTATCGATGAAACCGGTTGTAAGCTTACAACGCTTGACAGATGCCGAATGTCACTTCAACACAAGTCCTGCAAATACTGTCGTAATTGAAACAAACCATGAACCTCAAACTGATTATGACAGCAGCAATCCAAGCTTTGAGATTTGAGACAAGATTACTGTTCACATGGCCAACTGTAAGTTGCATGCTCAAGAGTAAGCTCAGCGCACAGCTTGGTCATGTTACAACCGGAGGGCTGAACTGACAACATGGTATACAAAGAGATCCTTAACAAATAATTATTGGCATATTTTCCCTCAGTTTAAAAAGGTTAAATTTTCTTCTTAATAAAAATTTTAATGCAGTACTTCGCCGCTGCGAAGCGCGGGTATTTTGCTAGTACCTTATAAACAGTGGTAAGTCTGTGGGATTTGAGGCATTCTGACAAAGGCTACATATTAATAATACAAAAGGGGAATGTAGAGCAATATATTACTCTACCAAGACAAAACAATCATTAAACATCCTTTTCAGAGATATTGTGGTAAGGTGTCATCGGAATATAATGGGTGTTCCAGGCAATTCACAGCACAGTGAAGCTGAACCTGTTCTCATCGTGATAATATCTCACACTACCACCTGGTGAATTCCAGATTTACGTAAA
Organism: Polypterus bichir lapradei; assembly: GCA_026402145.1. Taxonomy (NCBI): domain Eukaryota; kingdom Metazoa; phylum Chordata; class Cladistia; order Polypteriformes; family Polypteridae; genus Polypterus; species Polypterus bichir. The sequence continues at coordinate 38,265,273 of JANRMT010062861.1, forward strand.
GTAGGCGCACAAGTATAAAAAGAACAATGCTTGCGTAGCGGGAGCGTCCACTGCAGCATGCATTGCATCCTGTGAAGTATAAACCTGGCCTTACTCTACTAATTTAAACAATATTTTGGAAAGTTGCTCCTTCAGTGTGGAATTGGACCAAAAATTTTTCTGACCATCCTCCTATAATTGTCTTTTACGAGAAGCAAGAGGAACAGTTAGGTTGTTCTTATCTAACCCCAGGTCATGGATTAGTTGTTTCAGTGCTATAATGTATATTGTTGTACAATAACATCTTTTTATCTATTAAAATGAAGACAAAATAAACAACAGCAAAAACACTGTATATTTATTAATCTTTGTCATAGCAATTTTAAAGGGAAACTGCAAACTACTAATTATGTTACACTTCAGAATTTTTTTTTTTAATTTTATTGATTTTATTGTAATCATTCCATACAAATAGATCAATTTTTACAAAAAATAGGATTGAAAACAAATCAACCCCCACCCCTGAAATAGAGAGCATGGCCAAAGGAGTAAAACTTAAAGCTTGTAAAAATACGTAAATTGATGAGTTTAATAGGAGGATAAAGATAAATGGAGAAGAAAAAGAAATGGGAAGAGAATTACTTCCTCAGTGCTTTAAGAGGTTACTGTAAAATATTATTGATTAGATCCTTCACAATTTCTATTATTTCCATTTCACCACAAGCTTAGGATTTACCAGTAATTATGTTTAATAAATATAAAATTTTAATGACTAGTTGAAAGCAAAAGTAAATAATAAATATTGCACCTGTTTTAAAACTGTCAAGATTCCATCCATTTTCCAACCCGCTGAATCCGAACACAGGGTCACGGGGGGTCTGCTGGAGCCAATCCCTGCCAACACAGAGCACAAGGCAGGAACCAATCCCGGGCAGGGTGCCAACCCACCACAGGACACACACAAACTCACCCAGCACACACTAGGGCCAATTTAGAATCGCCAATCCACCTAACCTGCATGTCTTTGGACTGTGGGAGGAAACCCGAGCGCCCAGAGGAAACCCACGCAGACACAGGGAGAACATGCAAACTCCACGCAGGGAGGACCCAGGAAGCGAACCTGGGTCTCCTAACTGCGAGGCAGCAGCGCTACCACTGCGCCACCGTGCTGCCCTACTGTCAAGATTGATTATTTTGAATATTGCATTATCAACTTTTTATGGTTAGAATACATGCCCATTTTTGACTAAGATGTTATTTTTGTGGAATCATAAGATTTCCTTTACTCTGGAGCTTACTATTTATTCCCTAGCCTGAACTCTGAAATTTAGTGTCTAGTGTTTGAATGTCAAATGGATATCTATATCGACATAACATGTATGCTATCCTTTCAAGTATTTGGAAGTTTCATAGACTATGCTGTACAGCAGACAAAGACTTTATTCAACTACAGTGTATGCCATGCTGATATGATAATAAGTTTCTCCATAACTGAAGGTTTTAAAATATGTTTTTATCAAGCTCTTTTCTTTTTCACAAGGTGCTTTTGTAGAAACAAAACAAATTTCAGTATTGTGTAACTGCAAAGAGAAGTACTGCAGTATAAAGTGAGGTAATACATAAAACTATCACATATTAAGAAAATTATTAATGTATAGGAAATAAATATAAAAATAAAAACACAAGAAAGACCCATCCATCCTTGGATCCTTTGTCCCCTAATCTTTCTGGATATGCTTCAATTCCCTAAACTTTAAAACCAGATTATGTGGTTTCATTAAATTGATACATGAATAGAAGATGTTGTCAAAGAAACTAATGGTGGAGGAGAGAATAGACTTCAAGTTAAATGCTGTTTTAAACAGTCAGGCTTTAATTTGCCTTTTAAATAAATAGAGTCAGCAGATTGCAGTGGCAACCCTCAGAAATTCAAATTCTGGGTGGGAGTAGAAGTGAAGGCTGTATCACTCAGAGGTGTGGCGAGGTTGCCAACATCAGTGGATTAAAGTGGGTGGACTAGAATATAATGATGCAGGATGTTGCTGATGTACTCAAATGCAATCCTTATTCCTGTTCACCAAAGCTTTATATAAACAATAGTGTGTGGAACAATTCCTTTTGATGGTGTGTAGGATCTGGAAAAATGTTAAGAGACTAGACATGCATTAATAAGTGAAAATGCTACAGTATTAGTATTTTTTAGAATTTGGAAAACGTTTTATTTCAGTGACAAGTTAGCAGAACTTTTTCTTTTCAATTATTTGCAAACATTTAAAGGTATGTAGCTTTCCTATATGTTTTTTTAATTGTTGATAGGTTATTTCTTCACTGCAAACTGTCTCAATACATGTTAACTAGACATTTTCATTTTATCCAAATATCAGAATATTTTCAATTCATACCATTAAACCGTTTAAAACAAATGTAAAGTAAAACACAAACCTACCAATATCATCTTGTTGTAGCTTGACAGCTTGCTAACTACTGTTCATTTCTTTCTTTTTTGCTTCATCCCACACTGCTTATTTCTGGCAGGAATTGCAAGGACCTAATGATACAGTATTATTTCAGTACTTGGGTTACAATACCATAATACAGTAATGTTTTATGTTTTGAAATATTAACTCTTGTGTTCTTCACTTCTGTAGTATATCACAATTTAACTAAATGAATAGAAGTTAAAGCTGAAATCACATCCCAACCCCTAGCAAAAAAGCATTGGTTGTTACACCTAAATAGAAAAACACTTGACTTAATTGAAAAAAAGATGTCAGTGAAATTAATTATGTAAATACTAGGGAGCTCCGCCCCTGCTCGCTTCGCTCGCCCACCCCCATGTTTGGTTTACCGGATATACAATTTAAAGAGATTGTTATTTTAATGGGAATTGTTACATATGCATTATTTTCACTTTTACTTTAAAAACTTTTGTAAAAACAATACTTATCCTTTATTTCCGGCCCCGGGCGTGGTTACATCTGTTTCTCGCAGGACTTATAAAGCTGCTCGCGTTGTGAAGGGGGGGCAGCTGAACACATGCTAAGGAGATGCCGTCGTATCATCTGCTGTCTTTCTACTGCTGGTGAGCTGCCTGTTCTGTTTCTCGCATGTCGTTGTTTTAAGAGCTGTTAAGCTGTTAGCACATGATGCGTGTCTGCCAAAAGCAATCCACCAACTGTTAGGTTAGATGTCCGTGGAGTTGTTTTAAATGGTGTCTCACTGCCTTGTCTCGTGTGACGTTGTAAAAACAATACTTGTCCTTTATTTCCGGCCACATTTTGTGCTTAAATGTCTTTCTCGCAGGACGTATAACGCTGCTCGCGTTGTGAAGGAGGGACAGCGTCGATCATTTTAAAGCCTGTACAGCTGCTGTACTTTTTGCTACTTCGTGTCTCTGCTACTCGCGTTGTGATCGCTTCTCAGTGATCATAAATATACACCTGACCGAATTGTGTTTTCTTTGTAATGAAACTTGTTGCTTTAACTGTTGCGGGACCACAGATTCTCATAGCGTATGGTCCATTATTGTGTAAATCTACATTTTGTGCATTGAATGATGCGAAGGCGAAAAGACTTTGTTTTCTGCTCTTTGCCTTTTATTTCTGACCTCGCTTTGTCCTGCTATTTTTTTCAATTACACTTGGTCCTGATGATTAATTTCCTTTTGTTTGCGCTAATGCGATCTTTACTATCTTTTTTTTGATACTGTAGCGACTGCCGTAATAAAGTGTCACAAAAGTTTTACTTGAACAATCGGCGACTTTGTAACCCCAAGTACAACCTTCTAGCACCCTCTCATCCCCCGGGTCTCGCCCAATCTACCGCATCAATCAATACCCCGCTATCAGTCTTCTGTGCTGTACTCCGCCCTCCCCCAATCGGACCTAACAGTCACTTAAAACAAAAAAGGCTTTAACCTGGCTGGGACGCTACAATACTCATTTCATATTCTTAACCTTTCTCTGCATGTGTATTGCGCCATCGTTTGTTTGAGCCTTTCAAATTCCAATGCTTTCATAATCTCTTATCTGCCTTTTTTTCTCTCCAATGCTTTTGGGTCTCTTTTCTCCTCGCTGCTCTTTCTTATTTGCTTAGTCGTTGACATTTCATCTAGAACGTATTGTCCTTATACGCTTTATATGTGCTTAGAGCACAGGAACTGTGTGTGCTACGTGCCTTTACACGACTGAGTGTTTGCTGGCTGTGCTCTCTTATTTGATATTGTTTGCGTCTCGCGGGTCTTTTAAGTTTCTTCCGAGAAGATCACATATCGTCGCCCTGCTTTTCCTTTCCAGGATTTTTTTTTATAATAGAGAGATAATTCATGAATCTCTGCAATCTCCACAATAGGACTAAGAATACTCTGTTATGATACATAACGTAGACATTGGTACATTGCATGAATTTAGCTCAGTGGTCCTTGTGAGACTAACTAGTAGGGCTGTCAACTAATAATTGAGTTTAGAATCTTTGTATTAAACATATTTTCTGAATGCTTACAAACTAGTGTTGCATTATGGTGTTGGTGACCATTGCTGGATTTGAGAATGGTTGCTGTCCGTGTGGAGTTAGCACATTCTCCTCTTGGCTGATTTTTCAATATTTTAAATATTATAGATTTTTTATATTTTGGAATTCATTTCTTAAGATAGGAAAAGTAAGATCTTTTTAATTTTTTCAGCTTTCAGTTTTTGTTTGAATTTTGCACAGTTTTCATTTGCTGAGCCCTGCAACTAATGATGTAACAGGAAAAGTCTTATTTGACGCTAACACTCTCACCTCTCTATTATAAAAAAAATCTTGTGACAAGACGTGACGTTCTAAAGAGAGACAGAGAGACACTTCAGAGAGGCAAAGACACTTTCACTTCCTGTGACACAGTCAAGTCACATCTTACTTACATCCATTGGAAGCATGTTCCCGTGAGACGGTGACCTAGGCAAGGAAAGTAATAATCAGCCTGGAACAAGTGGAATTGAAAACCTTGCAGGTCCAAATGGGGTCAGAAACAAAAGACAAAGAGTAAAAGACACAGTAGAACTTCATAAAGACGTTCAAAAACTTTGTCGCTATACACATGCAGAGCAGGTTACAGATTATGACAGCAGTGGAATTCGAAATGCTCACAAAAAACCTTGACGCGATACACATGCAGAGCAAGTTCAAAAATATGACAGTACTAAAATTCGAAAGTGTCAACAACAAGACAGTACAGATTGCATTCGCGCAAAGAAACGGAAATTATTACTAGTGAAATAACGGAACTGCAAAAAGAGATCAAATATATGGACATAGGTGATATGTCAGAAGTATGTAGATATTGTAAGGCTTTAAAGTTTAAGTCGGAGACTTGCAGATCATCTACTTCGTGTTGCCATCAGTGAAAAGTACTACTGCTTGCCAATGAAGAGGCGTTTTTGCAAGAATTAAAAGATTTGTTGTTTGGTGAAAGTGAAATCCACCAACACTACAGGCAAAACATTAGTGTCTACAATAATCGTTTCGCATTAGCATCATTCAATGCACAAAACTTTGATTTACACAATAATGGACCATACGCTATGAGAATCTGTGTTCCTGCAACAATTACAGCTACGACAATTTTAATTTCGAAAAAAAAACACAATTTGATCAGGTGTATCTTTATGATCACGGAGAAGTGATGCAACATAGAATAGAAACAGTTAAATGATCCGATGTAATAGATATTAATGGATACAAATCCATATGTCCAAACGTATTGCACTTTATACAAGATTTACCAACAACACACAGACAAACACATTTTCTTGGATGTCTATATGAATCCAAAAGATCACAGTCGCATTTATAATAAACCCACATGTGACAAATTGTCAGCTGTAATACTTTCGAAAGACAGAGCATGCTTCGTCACTTATGTCAAATACATCACCACATGCCGACCCTTTACTTTTGCTTTTCCCAGATGGCGAAACAGGATAGTTGTACAATATGAAACAAACGCACTCAGCAAAATGAATAATACATGCACAATATTTTGGGTCAAAATTAGCGATATGTTCCCATGTGTTTAACCCACTTCTATCACCTCAACGTCTATCACAACATTACATTATTAATGCGTATGTAAAAGTCGCAGCTAATCGCCTCTTCTTTATCAAATCTAATCAAGCTAAACTTAGAACAGAACATATGCAAGGTCTCATTGATCATGTTCAAAATTGAGATATCAATAGTTCAGACAAATTCAAAACAGGTACAGCAGTAATATTACCATCATCATATGAAGGTAGTCCAAGAGCATTGCAACAGTTATATCATGATGCAATGGCAATATCCAGAACTATTGGTCGGCCAGATTTATTTCTTACAATGACGTGCAATCCACAATGGCCAGAATTCCGCAGCTTCTTGAGAACAATGCCACCTGCCACATCGGCTCTGGATATTCCCACTTTCATAAGTATATTGTTTTATCAGAAAAGTCTTATTTTTATTGAAACGATATTCAGTCATGGCCAGTTGTACTTTGTATTATCAAAAGTGAACATAATGCATATGTAACAATTCCCATGAAAAAAAAAAACACTTTCAATTTTATTTCCACAGGACCAAACCCGGGGTTTGGTGAGCAAAGCGAGTGGGGGGTGGGGGGTTTACAGCCCACTAGTTTCAAGATAAATATGATTTGTACTGTCTCTGCTTTCCCTCCCTGCTCCCTAAAGTTATGCCCCAACAAAGTCCTGGTCTTCAAACGTGATACAAATCTCCACTGAAATGCATAGAGCAACAACCCCAATAATCCTCAATTAAGAAGTTGCTAATAAGCACTCTTAATAAACCAGTCAAAATATGGACTATTATTGGTTTATAGGAATCTTATTGTCTCATGAGCAGAGTACAGTGAAATTATTGCGTGCATGTACTAATCAACAAGGCACTCACCAGCTCACAGTTAATGTGCCTTATCTTGAAACATCTGTCTTCTGTACCTGAAAAATCTCAGAACAGCTGGACATAAACTAGAATGCACTGCACCTTATTAACAGTCAGATTATACCTTCCTTATATTTAAATAAGAAAACCGACAGTAGAAAAGAAAATGACTATATAATGCACTAGCAAGACCATATCTGGAGTATTTTGTGCAGTTCTGGTAATCCTGCTACAAAAAAGACATAACAGCAACAAAGTGCATCCCAGAACTTAAGAACTTAATGTGACAGGCTCAGATAGTTAAGCCAGTTTAGTTTCTGTTGTGTTTAACATTTAAATATTTTGCTGTCATGTAGTGTACAGCTACTTTTAATAATGTGTGCATTTAATGATTAGGCAGTAGCTTTGGATATTTGAATTTTAGAAATGCATTGATCTTTCACAAATGGTACAATTTAGTTTATAACTAGAACTGCAGTTGTGGTAGTAAGTGAAATTAATTTACTCCCAGTTGTAGTGTTACCACACATTGGTCACAATTTTTAGGTTAATATTTCTTTATAATTCATAGCCTAAAAAGTTAAAAACATTTAGGTAATACATCTGAAGTGTAAAAAAAGTTTACTTTCTGAAGTTAAACACAAAAACACAGAAAAATTGATGGCATTAGCAAGGCTAAGTGAATTTGAAAGGCATAACTTGAAAATATGCAGTAGGTGTATATTCAAATATTACTGACATCTGGGTTAGCTGTTAAAACCATTGGTGACAGTATATTGTCATAGTTGCTTATTGTACTAGTTCTACTCCTTCTGTTACTACTAACTTAACTGAACTAGTTTAAAGTAGTAGAATGTACAGGATGTGATGCTTGTTCCCATTCAGACGGATGTATTTATTCACAAATGTAGACCCAGTATAAATATCTGTTTAATTGCTTTATGAATCACATCTTGATATATATAGTAAAAATAATATGCTTATTACCACTTTTTGGATATTTCTGTTGTATAATGGGAATTAGGCAATTGCTTGGAATATATGTTTATAATCAATGTGATTTCAGAATATTGGATCAGATAGATGTGTGCATGCATATAGTTTTGAAAAAAAGCTGATTAATCATGTTATTTATATACTGTATGACTATATACACTTAATTGCGTTTGTTGAAATCACTGACAGCATCCTGAGAATGAGCATGGGATGGAACTGATAATTGATTCTGCATTTAGTTTAATCCATGACAAATGCAATTAAATTATATCTTTAAAAAAAGCAGTTTCCCTAGTCAAAAAAAGAAAAGAAACTTTTTTTTTTCTTTTTCACCCTTGAGTACAGCACTGCACTATGACTATGCTGTTTTGTTTAAAATCCATGCATGAAGGTTATTCCAGGAACTCCAACAAGAATTAAGAGTATGAAATGGCTTGCAGCTTTCTTGTGCTGCCATGAAATGGAACTATTAATGTGTAGTATTTAAGCTTTCCAGGAATTTACTGTAAATAGCAACAACAGGTGCATCTCACAGGTGGTGGGTATTAAAATGTACAGCGCTTCATGAACCGATACTGATTTGTGACAGTCATGTTAAACTACTGTGTGTTCTCTTATTTCTCAACAGACTGTGGACTGGAGTTTTAAAATAGGTTAAATTATTGAAACTAGGATCTCTACTTCATTTCAACATCATCTGAAATGTTTACTGTAGTGAGCTGGCAAGAATCTTATGGTTGTTTTTTTTTTCCAGCAACCTGCCATGCTCCTCTAAAGCTGGAACATCCCATGAATATTTGGTTGCTTTGTGGAAATGAGTGATGGAAGGCTATAATAATCTTAAGTTTAATCATGAGGACACAACAAAAAGAAAGATAAATATATTTGAGATAAAATGATATATTAGGGGTTTCTTTTTAATTATTTTTACCATATAAAGGCTTTTCTGATCTGCATTAGGAAGAATGTGAGTTTATGGTCATTATGTTGTGAAGAGAAGGTGCATTCCTAACAAACTTCCAGGCATGAATTTTATATTTACTTTAAAAGCCCTTTCTTGGTATTAGACATACAGATGATTAAAAAGCACTTCAGACATATTTTACTTTACAGCTCATCATACTAGTTTTGTTTAAAGGTTTATGTAGTAACAAAACCGTTTTCATCTGCACTTCTTTTTAAAACGTAATCTGCCTTCATAGATTATTATACTCAAAGCCAAATTTTATTCATGATGATATGAAAAAATTATATAAGTTTGTAATAGTTATTAAAACACTTTTCTCTTTAGAAAAACATATTTTAGATTTCTTTAAATCTTGTAGGTTGAAAACATAATTTGCCATTTTTTAAACCTCTCTAGTGGTATAGGTAGATTAAACAGTGTTCATGTATGCTGGGAGTTAATTTAAGCAAGAAAAGCAAAGAAACATTCAAGAGGATGTTTAATGGATAAGGTGATCGAGGTATAATTAAGTTCTCAAACTTGACTTGGTATTTTATACTCAGAAGAATTTCTAATCAATTGACCTAGTAGAAGCAATTTGTTTATAATATAAAATTGTCAGGTTTCTTTATCATTTTAAAATACTGCTTGATCAGTTGATGTTCTGAAAACTAAAACTCGTCGTAACGCATATGTTTTCCTTTGTTGCTAAGCAAGTCAGTGGGAGAACATTAGCAGCATGCATTTAACTTTATTGTTAATTTTATTGTTTCTTGTACAAAGTTAAATCTGTTTGATGAGCCAGTGCTACCAGGTATGTGTCTGAGCAGTCTTCATAAAATAGTACTTTCACACTCTCCTGCTATATCAATACATTTTAACTTTTTTCCTGCATTTGTAATGATCTTTACTTTATTCACTTTAGTCATCAGTCTGACAAAGAAAAATCTTGAGTAGCAATGTGCATGAATTGTTTAACTTTTAAGTGTGAGCTCTTTGTTATTCCAGACTCAAAGAATGCCTTACTGCAGGCCCAAAATTGCATCTTGTGATAAGATGCTGCTTCCTAACAGCTCAGATTAATGATGTTTTCAGAGAATAGACTTCTGATAGTGAAATTGTCTAGCTCAGCAGTGTCATTTGCAGTGTGATGTACTGCAAAATGTCAGGGGAATGCATAATGCAAGCAAATTACTATGTTCAGATAAGTTCAAGTTTTGAGGAGAAAAAAAAATTTCACCAATAAAAAGTTGTGTAGCTGTGTTTATTATGAAAGGGCCTTATTTTAATCATTGTGTTCTTTTCTGATTTTTTTTTTTTTATAAATATGTGTATTTGGTGGGTATAGCTTGTTTTTTGTCTAAGCAGAACAGAATATTTATTACTTTATAAATATAAATTTATAACAAATTTATCTAGTCTGATAAAATTAAATATAGGCCTACAGTACATTATGCGTGTGTAAGTTTGTGCTTTTGTTCTTTTTCTGATTAAGATGGAAATATTAAGTTTAATGTCCATCCATCTATTATCCAACCCGCTATATCCTAACTACAGGGTCACGGGGGTCTGCTGGAGCCAATCCCAGCCAACACAGAGCGCAAGGCAGGAAACAAACCCTGGGCAGGGTGGCAGCCCACCGCAGGGAGCGCGCGCGCACACACACACACACCCCAAGCACACAATAGGGACAATTTAGGATCGCCAGTGCTCCTAACCTGCATGTCTTTGGATTGTGGGAGGAAACCAGAGCACCCGGAGGAAACCCACGCATTCACGGGGAGAACATGCAAACTCCATGCAGGGAGGACTCAGGAAGCGGACCGGGTCTCCTAACTGTGAGGCAGCAGCACAACCCACTGTGCCACCGTGCCGCCCCTAAGTTTAATATATAAACATTTTTACCACTCATGTAAAAATTTTGGTGAAAAGAGTTACGAAAAGGTATTTTTGATAGACTTTACAGTGCTGCATCAGTTCTTCCAGCTTCAAGTAAAAACAAGTTCCAACGAGTTAAGGAATGTAAATCTGTGAAGGGCAAAACCTTCAGGGTTCAGTTGCTCCTGAAAAGAGCAAGAAATATGAGGCCCTTGCATACTGATACTAAGAAGAGATTGTTTTTGTGCACAAACAGAGTTGGCAGTAATAAGGGAAAATAAAGCTAACCCGCTTTTCTGCCTAAGGTCTCTCTGTGATATCACTGACTTCCTTTGGATATGCCAAACAGATACATGTTGTTTCAATCACAACCAACTTTCCATATCTTTTTCCTTTTCAAATACAGTACTTGCTGCTGCTTTTCTAAGGCCTACAAAGTAAAATTCTAATGAAAGTGAACTTTTACCCATATGCAGGATAATGTGACTAGGTTCAAACTTCCCCTTAAAGAAGGCCTTTGGAATCTCTTTGAAACTATTTTATGATGGACATTTAGATTCAGTAGTAACCACTTTGCATGGTGTGCATGTTTTTCGCTAAGAAAAACAAAGTATCTTTTAAATATGCAAACCACCCAATAATATATTAAGTACATTACACTTTTCCTGGAAAACATCATACCTCAAAATATTTTAATGACCATGCAGCCACAGTTGCGTTTTGCTGACAGTCGAATACAATAATTATAGAATGCTGTGTTAATTTTTAAGTTTATAAAATAAAGAAGATCTGCGGGATGTATAGTATTGTGTGTAAATGATAACTCCATTATTGTATTATACTGCATTTAAAAAGTGCTTTTACGATGAATAACTGAAGGTTTGTCTGCCACATTTTCTTTTCTTTTAGAATTAGTAAAGCTTAAAATAGAAGAAAGGGATATTCTTATTTTCTTGTATTGAATATCAGCAGGGTAAGACAGAAGTGATCAAGAGAGTGAGTGATTAACAATTTGGTAACCAATATTCTGATATAAGAATAGATATTATATTTTGCAAGTATACTGTCTTTAAAGTACTTAAGACTGGATATTTTGATTTAACTAACTTGCTGATTCTGCTGAGTCAGTCCTCAGCTGGCTGCCTCTTTTTATCAAGGGGATGAACAGCCTCTGTAATTTGTAATCATCATTACCGTGGCAGTCTTGCCTGTACAATTCTCCTAACCAAATGTTTAACCATGTATTTTTAACTCCTATTAAGTAATAGAAAATATATCTTCCTTTTTAATTATTGTGGAGTATAATGTAATTTGACTTCAAATATTTCTCAGAAAGTATAATGTGAGTCCTCCTGAAATATTTGTCTATGGGTTTCTTTTTGCTGTGATTACAAAGGGATTGACAACTGGAAATTGTCACCATATTTGCATAAGACTTTAATAGCACTTGGTAAAAAGTTTGATTTATGAAGAAATGCAGCATCACATTGATTCAAAGATTATTCCTTTTGACAAGTAATGAAAGTATTTCCACATCCAAATTATTAATAATAGCCAGGGATATACCACTGATTGAAAATGGCAGATTATTACTTTTATTATTCATTCAGGCAAGTATGCTGTAAGAAGTTACTCTTTTTGACCTGTTATATCATTCAAAACTTAATATGAATTGCTCTGTAGTGATACTGTTTTACTTGAAGTCCTTTTCTGGTAGTTAATCACATACTGTATGTACAGTTTTAAATATAACAAAAAGACAGGAAAAACTTTAAAGCATATTTATATGTTTTGCTGGAGTGCAATTTGTTGTTTTTTTTTATTCCAAATTTGGGACAAGTAAACATTTTCCTAGGCAAAATTAGGCAATATTCTAAATTTAAAACCTGAATTATACTGTTTGCATACATATCAGGGCTCTGGTAATAATATGATTTACATATGAAGGAAATTGTGCTCATAAGAATATATTTATGGCTCTGTCTCTTAATAGTCTAATACTTTCTACACATCTGCATGTTATTTTTTCCAGCTGTTTTGGGTTCTTTAGTTTCCAGTAGATTGCTATATCAAGTAAAAAAAATGATAATTAAATCCAAAACATAAAACAAATGTGTAGTCATTTAGTGCTTGTATATGACAAATATTAATTCATTATTATAGCAGAGACAGATCTTGGCCAGTCAGGAGTAATATGAAGTAAAACTCATTAATCCTAATGAATGTGTAATCTTTGCTAATGAAACAAAGACAAAAAAGTTAGAATGAGTGCATGCTGTGGAAAAACAGTATAGTTTTAAACTACTTGTAGAAAAGTTTGATAAGGGACCATGTAGCTAAACATATTGGAATGAATAATTATTAATATTCATGAAAATAATATGCTTAAAGAAGTTGTATTAAAACAAAGATTATAAAGCTTTTAGTCATATTTATGTAGGCAATAAAAATAAAAATACCCTACAGCAGCATTGATTTTTATTTCAGTATTGCAGTATTCATAAAAAAGAATATGTTTGAGTAAATTGTAGAAAAGATTTTCATCATAATTAAGCAAACATAATGAAAACCACATCTAAAATCTCACAACAGTCTTTAATTTTTATAGCAGTATACCCAAATAAAAATATAGCCTCAATATATCTTTTGTCCTAAATATGTAGCTTATTTGTGAAGCTAATTTAACCTTGAAGAATGAGCCATATTTATTTTTTTAATTGGGCTTCTTCAATTTGCTGTCTCGGCAAAACTGACAGCTTGCTTGCTGCCATGGTTTTCTTTTTGAAATCTTATCACTCTGAACCATTTAACTCTTTCTTGGCATATATCTCCAGTCTTTGATTGCTATGCAAATGTCCACTTACAGTGGTGTGAAAAACTATTTGCCCCCTTCCCGATTTCTTATTCTTTTGCATGTTTGTCACACAATGTTTCTGATCATCAAACACATGTAACCATTAGTCAAATATAACACAAGTAAACACAAAATGCAGTTTTTAAATGATGGTTTTTATTATTTAGGGAGAAAAAAAATCCAAACCTACATGGCCCTGTGTGAAAAAGTAATTGCCCCCTTGTTAAAAAATAACCTAACTGTGGTGTATCACACCTGAGTTCAATTTCCGTAGCCGCCCCCCAGGCCTGATTACTGCCACACCTGTTTCAATCAAGAAATCACTTAAATAGGAGCTGCCTGACACAGAGAAGTAGACCAAAAGCACCTCAAAAGCTAGACATCATGCCAAGATCCAAAGAAATTCAGGAACAAATGAGAACAGAAGTAATTGAGATCTATCAGTCTGGTAAAGGTTATAAAGCCATTTCTAAAGCTTTGGGACTCCAGTGAACCACAGTGAGAGCCATTATCCACAAATGGCAAAAACATGGAACAGTGGTGAACCTTCCCAGGAGTGGCCGGCCGACCAAAATTACCCCAAGAGCGCAGAGACGACTCATCCGAGAGGTCACAAAAGACCCCAGGGCAACGTCTAAAGAACTGCAGGCCTCACTTGCCTCAATTAAGGTCAGTGTTCACGACTCCACCATAAGAAAGAGACTGGGCAAAAACGGCCTGCATGGCAGATTTCCAAGACGCAAACCACTGTTAAGCAAAAAGAACATTAGGGCTCGTCTCAATTTTGCTAAGAAACATCTCAATGATTGCCAAGACTTTTGGGAAAATACCTTGTGGACTGATGAGACAAAAGTTGAACTTTTTGGAAGGCAAATGTCCCGTTACATCTGGCATAAAAGGAACACAGCATTTCAGAAAAAGAACATCATACCAACAGTAAAATATGGTGGTGGTTGTGTGATGGTCTGGGGTTGTTTTGCTGCTTCAGGACCTGGAAGGCTTGCTGTGATAGATGGAACTATGAATTCTACTGTCTACCAAAAAATCCTGAAGGAGAATGTCCGGCCATCTGTTCGTCAACTCAAGCTGAAGCGATCTTGGGTGCTGCAACAGGACAATGACCCAAAACACACCAGCAAATCCACCTCTGAATGGCTGAAGAAAAACAAAATGAAGACTTTGGAGTGGCCTAGTCAAAGTCCTGACCTGAATCCAATTGAGATGCTATGGCATGACCTTAAAAAGGCAGTTCATGCTAGAAAACCCTCAAATAAAGCTGAATTACAACAATTCTGCAAAGATGAGTGGGCCAAAAGTCCTCCAGAGCGCTGTAAAAGACTCATTGCAAGTTATCGCAAATGCTTGATTGCAGTTATTGCTGCTAAGGGTGGCCCAACCAGTTATTAGGTTCAGGGGGCAATTACTTTTTCACACAGGGCCATGTAGGTTTGGATTTTTTTTCTCCCTAAATAATAAAAACCATCATTTAAAAACTGCATATTGTGTTTACTTGTGTTATATTTGACTAATGGTTAAATGTGTTTGATGATCAGAAACATTTTGTGTGACAAACATGCAAAAGAATAAGAAATCAGGAAGGGGGCAAATAGTTTTTCACACCACTGTATGTTACTTTCACTCGTGAAACTTTCTGCATTGCTGCATTACTGAAGAGAGAGATGGCTGAGGGAGCATGGAAGTAGCATGCAAGGACCCTCATGATCCTGCTGTATGGATGATGGGACCTTGTGGGTTGTTCTCATATCAACCTCCCCAACCTCTTTATGAGTCTTATTTAAAGCATTTTAGAATTTCAGTGTCATAATTCTGCCTCACACTGTAAACAGCATGTCAAAACTTTAATAAAATTAAATAAAAGAGACAAAAAATTGAAAGTCAATAATCATCCTGCAGTTTATGCATAACCACCTAATTATGACTATTAAAATAACATGAAGTAGGCACCTTTTGACTTTTAAAATTACAGGTAGAAGCTCCATTGTTAACCATATTGTGTGTTGTATCTTTAATATATTAAACTTTATACGCTGAATTCAGGCATTTGAAATATTTTATAAAGTACCTTTCATGTTGTTGGCAACGCTAAAACACTTTCTTGGGTCTTTTACAAAATCATACTCTTCAGTTACATATGTTTTTTTAAGCATTTAGTATATGTGCTTAAGCCTGGTGCAAAAGGAGGCAAAGTTTTAATAAGTAATGTCAGGTTTTTTTCCTTTTTCTGACGATTACTTTAAAATGATTACTGTAAGTAGATAATTTATTTTCACTTAGAATGCTGATATCTCCTTTTTCGTTTCAAGTATCTACCTTCAGCCATGGAATTAGTTACATATTACTTATTTCTGTGATATAAAATTTGTCATGCATTTTGGTTGGACTGTTTTATAGAATAAATAAGGAATAAGCTTTCTTGATTTATTCTCGGTTTATATGTTTTCATTTATTCCTGGGAAAGAAAACCGTACCATAAATATAAATAGCATTCAGCACAGTAATAATATTTGTGTACATGCACAGTATGTTGAAAAAACAAGTAAGGCAGCAGGTTGTCCTAGCAGCAGGATGCTTGAGGTTGCTGTTTACTGTTGGATAAAAGGGAAACACATGATTTGTGTAGCAGCTGGGATGGCAAAATGATGCAAGCAGGTTTCTACCAAGATACATTTGGCAATATGTGCCAAGAGGCAGAAATACCAAGAGAGTGAAATGCACACACAATGTACAGTACAAGAATTATGTTGATAAATACATGTTTTCTAGAGGAGCATTACAATTACATTATGGAGAGACTTATTTTTCAAGAAGTATTTTGGATAACCTGTAGAATGGTATGAAATTGACTAGAAAATTAGATAACAGAGATGTTAAACTGTGTTCTTAAAAGACCATATTTGTTTTGATTATTATGTTAATGTATCTGCTCTTATGTTCCTGTTTCTACTATATATGCATTTAATGTATGCAGCAATATGTAGTTCCCAGAAGATTGTGATAATGCTCTGCACAGTGCCTTATGGTCAGCTGATTAATTGAGGTCCTTTAATTCTACTAAAGTAATACAAAAAAATAACATTCTTAGTCCTGCTTAATCCAGTTAATGGTCACAGGAAAACAATCCTTTCAAAAATAAAAGATCAGGTGTCAGTGACAGCATGCTACTATCTTTCAGGGGGCAAAGCTATTCAAAAATAAATGAGTTAGCAGCCTCTTTACAATGTTTCTAAGGAGGCAAAATCCATAAGTGGTTAAGATAATGGGTAAATGTCCTAGTTAGGGAAGTTTATGTATATAGTTATACCGTCCTAAAATTGTAGCTCAGATGCAGGTAAAAATGCATGGTTATAGGAAAGTGTTGATCAGACTACAGCTCTAAGAGGAATGTATGAATACCAGTCACCTGCAGAGTTCTCTAGGTCCTAAATTTAACATTCATCAGCTTGTGCAAGTGGATGGATTAATATTCTCCTGTGTCAATGCATTTTGGTACACACTTAGTCTATTAGGTAAAGATAGTATGCCTGTTTTGCTTCGAGAACAGTCAAACATTTGGGAGAATCTGCCCATCAGAGTACTTGGAAATCTCCTTAAGAATTTTAGTCCATGCTGGCTTGACAGAATCACCCAATTTCAGCAGATTTTTCAGACACATATGTATTCATTCTTACCATTCCACCTCAATCAAAATGAGTCCTATTGGACTGAGATCTGTGGCCTGTGATGGTCACTAGAGCAAAGATAAGTCACCGACATGTTAGTGATCCAGCCTGAGAAAATGTACTTTTCCTACTGAAAAATATCCATTCTGAAAAAGAGCAGAATGTGTGCATAAAGGAATGCACATATTCCGAAGCAATGATTGGATATGCATTTTGAGGAGTCTAATGTGTGCCAAAAAAGCAATCCACATATGATTACACTTACATCACCAGCCTGTTCTTTTGACACGAGGAAGGATAGGTTAGTGCTTTGTTATACTGTTTACAGCAAATCTGACCATCGTTCTAATGTTACACCAGAGGTCAAGATTCACCAGAATCTTCAGTCATGAAGTTTTGGTGATTATTTATCCAGTGTGGCCTCATCGTCCTGTTTTTACCCAACAGGAGTGAATCCTTTTGCAGCCCATCCACTTCAAGGTTATTTTATATACTACTGTTAAAAATATCTATTATTGGAGTATTTCTGGTGTTTCTTTTAGTTTGGACAGGCCAGGCCCTACCTTCTCTCACTAATAACGTTGTTTTCACCTCATTACTGTTGCTCAGGCACTTTTTTTTTTGTTTATCTCATCATTCTCGGTAAACTCTGGAGACTGCAGTGTATGAAAATCCCAGGAGGGCAACTGTTTCTGAAATACTGGAGTTGCCACTTTTCAGCCCCAACAATTGAAACATGATCAAAATTGCTTAGATCATGCCTTTGTTTAGTTTAATGTTTGGTTGAACAATAACTAAGCCTCTGAATATGTTTGCATCCTGTAGTAAAGATCTGTGTTTTTTCATACTTCTTGTTTGTCATGAAACCACAGAGCAACAATTTGTTGTATTTTGTTTGGATGTGCTAGTAAGAATTTCACTGTGCTCTGTACATTTAAAACTTTACTACCACTAGTACTAGCAATGTGACTACTCTATTGCAGCCACATGATTGGCTGTTTGGAAGATCAGGTTATTTGCATATACAGTACCTAATTAAGTGGCAACTGGGTGTATATAACATTAAAGGAGTTGCAGAACTTGTCGGATCATGCAAAGTGTTTATTATATATAATGACTGACTTCCACATAACTACAAATCCTTCAGTATTTAGATATTCTGTAGATATGTTTTTCTAATCTTTACATGGAAATATAATGTATTACATCACTGGGATAAAGGGATTCACACCCAAACCTGTTTTGTAGTTGTCATTAAATGGTGTAAAATGACCTTAAAGCTTTTATTGTCACTTTTAGAAGCTATGAATTGTATATTTGTTACCCTGAACAAAATAAATATGCAGACTTGTTCACTGCCTGGACAGGTTCTAAGGAATGTAAGGTAATGTTAAAAAGCACAGAGCTGAGGCATAATGGTGGATGACTGAACTCTCAGTCATAGATAAGGCAGTCTGGAATGGACTTGTCTTTGGCCATCTCTCACCCCTCATCAATTTTTAATTTCTTAAATAAACACTAAAACTAAACTGTTTAGAAACAGAGTATTTTTCCAGTGTAGACTTCATCAATTCTACTCTTAGGAGTTGCACCATATGTAGTTTTGCCAGTATCAGTTAAATATTAGCAGATAACATCTAGTAAATGCCAACACCGTGTACAAGAACAAGTATCTTTAATTGTAGTATATAAATTTGCAGTTTGCTTGATGCCACAGTTGCATTTATCTTTCTTTTATTTGCTGATATGAAGTAACTGAATGGGTGTGTGTGTATTTAGATACCTCCTATATAAAACAAGTTGTTTTTGGTAGTTCTGTGCCTGCTGGTTTTTATTCCAGATTCTTAACAAGATGCCAATTCTTGTCTTGTCTTCAACATTTTACATGTCTTTAATTACGCCATGAACTGGAAATATACAAAATGTCTGCACTACTTTTTTTAGTTTAAAGAAATAAATCTATGTACTGTATTGAAATTTCTTCTTTTAGCAACCAGTGTGCTTATTCTTCTATTGTTTTCTAAACAGTGCTTTATAAGCATTTATCTCCCTGTCACTAGGGCAGCCATCTATAGAGCTACTAAGGCAGCAATTACATCCATGTTTGTGTTTATCAACACAAATATTAAAGGAACAATATTAACAAGGAAACAAGAAACACAGTTTTAGAATAAGAATAACAAATTTTGTCATTTTTATAAAAACAGCATACATTGTTTGACAAACTTATAACATATGCTTTTAAATAAAATGTGCAAAATAATTAATTTTACATAAACAATTACAGCAAACATTTTTGGTACAAAATTTCTGATTTCATTGTATACCTTTTGTTATATTTTTTATTTACTATATTATCCTCAAGTTTTCCTCACTAGTGCATTTTTCTCAGTCAAGAATTAAGTGGTGAGATTGATGTATGTGAGCTTCACAGTCATTCTGATGAATTAACAAAGCCAGACCAAAAACCTGTTCGATTTCTAAGGATTTTTTTTTAATGATACATGAGGGCTTATCTTTAAAAATGCTGTTATTGGTTTGTCTTTCTCTTAGCCAAGTGGTTGTATATTCAGTGTCCAATAGTCTAACTTTATGGCCTTTTTTGTTTCAGGCCTATGAAAAGAGATTTCCAACTTGTCCGCTAATACCTGTTTTTCTGGGAAGTGAAATTCTGAGTGAATTTAAAGGTGAGGATGGATCCCTGCATATTCTAGAACGCAGCTGTAAATTAAATGTGGATGCCCCAAGGCTTCTTAAAAAGGCAAGTATTGGCTAAAATATCTATGAGGGTTTTGTTTTGTTTTTTTGCTTCATTCCAACTTTTTTTCCCTGAACTTGACATGCTTAGCAAACAGGGTCAAATATAAGATGGTAAGAATCAGACTTCAAAAATAGCAGTTATATATTGGAATTAAGAATATACCATTTTTATGCTGTTTTTGCTATTTATACTTCTTAAAATATATAAAAATCTTATGATAGACTGAAAAGGTAACTGTGTCATATTACACTACAACTTTAGTGTAATCATAACGTTAGCATACACCATACATTTATTTTATTAAATTTATACCAGGTAGAAAGTTGCATTTTTCTTCATGCAAAATCCAGGTTCATCGCTTTTGTACAGAGAGCCTCACATTATAGTGTGCGTTTTCCTCAGCAGCAGTATCTATTATTGTTGGAATAAGGTACTAAAAACATTTTTCCTCATGGGCTGGTGAAAATTTCAGCTTCCTGTTTAGTTTGGGTGTAAATTTTATTCATATCTAATGGCTTTAAAGGAAATGTGAACTGCCATTTATCATTTCAAGTTAATTGCCGTCTTCCATTGCTACCTTCTTTAAGATCTCAGTCCTCATCTTGGAGTTACACTTTTATGGATTCATTTTTAATAGAGTACAGCTTGGCTTGATGGAAACAATACAAAAGCCTTGCCATATGTCAGTTACATAATCTGTTTTGCTTGAATAGCTTAATATTCTATGCCTGAATGCCTCTGTTATCTAGGATTATAAGAAATATTATAGAAAATATTTATTCTGTATCATTTTAACTAGGGCTGTCTGCATGGGTACATTATAAATGTGCAGGTGAACTTGACTGGCAACAGTCAATTGGCTAACTGTGAAGATTTGTGCAAGTGTCCCAAGCACTCAGGTATCAACAAGTTGATATACTTGCATATATTCGTTCAGAACATTATTGAATGTGTATATGAACTAAGTTGATTTAGATTTATATTTGGTTTAGGTAATTTATCATTTTTCCTTTCTCTTCTTAATAAAAATAATGTTTTCAACTTTTCTTTAAAAAAATTAATATAGTTTAATGCCATTTTATAAAATAGAATGTGTGTAAAATCGGATGGATTAATCTATTCTTACCATAATCAACATAATCAACCTTTTTTATATATAATTCAATGCATAAGTAGTGTTAATATTTTATAGAAATGCACTGCTTTGAGAAGTTCTTTATACCCTTATGCAGAATTCTTTAAACAGCTCCTTGGTTTGGTATGCTTTTATTCAAATCTGTTAAACAGGTGTGACTGAACCAGGTGGGATCATTTTAACTTCTTACCATTATGCCTCCTTGAAAATTTTAAGATGGGAGAGAATCAGGATTTATAAGTTTACACACTTAAGTCTGTCATTTTTCATTTTAATCAGCTTTTAAAATTTATGTATGTCGACATTCATGTTGATAGTGTAGAATATATTGTATACATAGCTTACACAGACCAATTTTTCAGTGCATTTTTCATTATATTGTTATGCATCGGAATGTAAAAATAATGTACAATGCAGTGCCACATTCATAAGTCACTGTTACTGAATATAATGAAGGATACCTAAAGCTCTTTAAAAATCATAGCATTTCCAGAGATTTCAAAAAATGATTATTAAAAATATTTATATTAATGAACAATATCTCTGCTTATTAACAATTACCTGTATGTGTTTTTTAAAGAGACTAAAATTGCCTAACAAATAGCAAAATGGTCCATGTGGACAGTTGAGCACTCTCATTATTTCATCCTTAACCTATTATAAGAACATACACTGATGTTCATGTTATAGCCCTAATCTCAACCTATACAATATTTTCTAAACTAATCTCATTTCTTTCCTAGATTGCCGGTGTGGAGTATGTATTCTTCATACAGAAAAACACTTTGAACTGGAAAGACCGAACACTGTTAATTGAAGCACATAATGAAACCTTTGGCAGCAGAATCACTGTCAATGAAACCTGCTGTTACAGTGTAAGTAGAGCATGTATTTTATCCACAAGTGAGTCATTCAAAGTAGGAGGTCTATGAATCGGTGAAACATTCACAAGAAACTAAGCACACCGTCATTTTTATACCTAGGGTGCTTTGATGAAGTTTTCTTAATTTTTTCAGGTGGGTGTACATAAGTTCTGATCCCTTTTTGCTTTTTTAATTGATTTTACTTATTTATTTTTTAATATTTCTTCCTCTTGCTTTAAAACAGTAACTTTGCCAAGACTGATGAGGTCTTTTCCCAAAAGACTTTACAATTAATTCAAGTAATCAGTAAGCACGAAAAATTGGGACATCTGCCTTTCCCTTGACCTCTGCACACACTATGTTTTACAGTTCTACTTCTGCCACTGGATTTTTTTTTGTATAAATCTGTAGACTTCTGTGTTTATGCAACTACTGGCCCACTGTCTGCAGTTGCAGGAGTGGCCTATTAGCAACCAAGAGAAGAAAGACGGAGGGTAGGAGATTAAATGTGAAAGGCATCATTTGAAGAATAATAGGCAGAAAAGGAATCCTGAATATTTTCCATTCCCAGTCTTTGTATTACACCCCTATTCAGGACTATAAAAACGATTTCCCTTTGCTCTAGCCATTTTTCTGTGTGTTTGATGTACTGTTTAGTATATATGTGTATCATTTACCACTTCCTGACTATAGTACTTAAAAATTGATAATGTTAACTTGTTCATTTTAAGGCAAGTATTATATCATGTTCTTTACGTCAGGGCGCTTTGACAGTTTTTCCCCCATTTTTTACTCTCACATGAATACTGATTTGTATCAGTTAAACTCTGTTCATGAATATTCAGGAAAGTAAAATTAAAAGTACAATGTAGATGTCAATCTCTCCTTGAAATAAACAATTAACTTTTCTGTATAAATAAATAATTAACTTTTCTGAATTTAGAAAACTCCTTACCTTTCCTGTATCACTTAGATGGTAAAATCTGGTATTTGAAGGACAGGCTACTGTTGAAGGCAACACTTTTGTGCTGATTCAGTAAACTAATATTCAGTCCCTGTAAGTTAAGTTTATAGTATCCCTACCATCAATTATATATTTGTTTTCTCAGTGCTTAAAGATATTGTTATCATCATCATTACAAATAGAATTTTATGTAATTATTTATTCAACACATTATACAAGTTTGGGCTTGGAATTATTATATCTGCGTGGATTAAACGCTAGCCCAGAAACTTTAGTTTGTACAAAATACATTTAGTTTGTGGAACTAGATAAGGGGTATCCCTTATTAAACATTTTATTAGCCACTGAAAAAATTTATTAGTGGGTGACACTTTTTTTTTTTTTTAAGTGGTGGAGTGGGGTCCGTGCTAGAGAGGTGCAACTGATAATTAATTAAAAATATTATTAAATACTTCTTTGCAAACTAAAACATAATTGCAATTTTGTTTATGTGGAATGTGGAGAGGCCATGAATAAAAAAGAAACCTGAGACGCTTCTGTTGGTGACACCAGTACGTATTAATTTATTTCCACCATTATTCTAGTATGCAGTATTTAATATATGGAATACATTCAGTGTTGGGACCTTTAGAGATTTGTATATTGACATTATACAGTATTTGCATCCTTTAAGAAAGTGTGCCTCATATATTTCATCAAAATGCTTTGTTCTAAATACATGCTAGACATAAAGAAACCTTTGCAACTTTATTATTGCAACCATCCATTACTATAACTATACTGTATATACTATACAATCAAAATAGTATAAAATGTCAAAATTTTCTACCTTTCATAATAATGATGATAACATTTCCAGACTATACTAGTGTTTTAACAAGAGTGTACTCCAAGGCAATACACAATACTCAATCTCATCCGAATTTTCTCTTGATGATGAACTTAATACTTTCTAAGCCTGATTTGATTGCAGTAACAAGCAGCCTGCAACACCCCATGATTCATCCTTATATGTTTTTGTACACATAGTGAGGAGAACTTTTAAACGAGTTAATGTCTAAAAGACGTTTCGCCTGGATGAAATTCCAGGGGGTGCTTTAAACCTTACATTGACCAATTAACCAGTGTTGTACCATATGCAATTTACCCAAATATAACAGATTCAGAAAGTAGTTGTTAAAAATGTCTGCACATTTTTGTGAATTTTAACATCGACCATTATGACAATTTTATGTTCTACTGTACATAATTTATACGTAGGCCCAATAAAAGGTTACAAATAAGAAATCACCACATAGTTTGTATTAGTTCTGCACATTTTTACTTGATGTGGTTTTAATGTGTAATATTTACATCTTGAGGGATAAAAAATCAGCTAGATTTTTTGAAAATTATTATCAGTTTATTTTAAATTAAATATTTCAAGTTTATCTCCTTAACTTATGTTAAGCGGTTTGTGCAGCAATGTGAAACCATGAGGCATTTTTGCACTTGTTGGTATGTTTCCCATGTTACCATGCCAAATTTCACAAAGTATACATGTGATAAGATGTGTTAGGGGTCCATGGCAGTGCTCAACTTTAAGATAAAAAGGGTGAGCTCAGCATGGGCGTAAGTGCATATGGTAGCGTAGACGAGTGGCTCTAGAATGTTAACAGGGGAATTTATGGAGTATGCTTTTATGTGCAGATGTTTGCATTTTAGCCACTTCCCTCATTAGAGCTCTGGGGTGCGTGATTAGGCCCCTGCATACACTAAACTATAAACAGAGCCTGAGTGGGGCAGATCGAAACAGAAAGACTAAGATTCTGGAGGCTAAAAGAGAAAGAGAAAAGAAAGTCAGGATCATGACTGAACTCTTGTTACTGTGGAGTGGAGGCAAATGGTCAGGAATGGCCCCGGGAGGAGCAGGTTATGCTCATAAGGCTGGGTTTCTCCTGTTGAGCACCTGTGGACCTGGAGTTACCAGCTGCTTCAGTTGACTCCTGCAGATCATCATAGGATGGCATTAGGAGGGGTGTGCAGGACTGTAGATGCCAAGGGATGGTGGTGGCAGAACACGAGCCGGACTTGGAGTAGCACAGTGGTGATCAGATGAGGTCGCTGGGGTGCAAGCCAATTAAAAGTTAACTGCACTTTTCAGTGGACGTCTTCTCATGTTGAGAAGACTCTAATGGGTTAGTGAAGGGGACGTTGTGCTTGGAAGGAGGCACAGAGATGGTTTAATCTGAAAGATACTGACTGTGTTTTAACCAGGAACACTGTTTTTATGGATTATTTATTTATTTATCTGAAAGACAAAACTTGCACTGCACTTTGTTGGGACATCTGTTTGTGTTAATAAATACACTCAGCACTTTGATGCACCTTACTCTTTCTTTGTTTGTGTCCTCATTGCCCGGTTTATCCTCACATACAGCTATCCATGACGTGGGTTCAAAGAATGATAGGACAGCTGCAGCCAACCCGGGCTGTCACTATACATTGATCTGACCTTATATTTTTTATTAAGCTGTTAATCAGAATAGCTTTACTTTCTTGCAAGAGAATGTTTAGTAGATATTATTTTGAACAGCAGAAATGTATAGGGCATTGATTATGTACTTTATAAGAATCACATGGAAGGTATATGTTTAAATCTAGGTCAAATTTGATCTATAGGTTGAGGATTATTTTTTATTGATTCTGTTATATAGGTTATTTTTTGAGATTGCCCTATTTATGCATTATAGTTAGCAGTTAGCAAAGATCTATAGGTAAGATAAAATACAGCCTGAAATTTAAGATCAGAAATCACCTTCTGACTTCTAATCAATTACTTTGTGGCTGTCTTGCCACAGCTACGTTAGGCTACACAGCGACATCAGTGAGGCTTTGAAAGGCTGATGGAGAATAAGACGTGGCTGAATTCAATTTTTTTTAACCAATAGCGTAGCGTTAATAGTATGAGGTTTCAAATGCTTCCTGTAATGAATTTACCTTTCTCATTGTTTCTAAGCCAACTTGGCATTTTCCATAACCAAGCCTATCTTTGTTGCTGGCAAGAGAATTAAAGCTCTACATATTATGGAAAATGCAACACCCAAGTGAGCTCTTGAACCATAAGAGAAAAGAATAGAGTATACGTTTAAATAGTAATGGTAAGCTGTCTTTACTACAGATGCCTTTTGGATTCAGGACCCTGATTCTGTAATCATTTCACTGCATTGCAGGGTAGTGCTCTTGTTTGGACACTACAGTTATAAGACACTTCGGTCAGGCTACAAAAAAGCTGAGTTTCAAAAGTTTAGAGGCACAAATGGTATTGCCAGTAATCTGAAGAGACGCTGAACAGCAGCTGTGGCTCTTCACTTCGAAAGACCATGGGCAGGAGTTTAATTCACTCAGTTTAGTGTTTGCTATTGAAGCACCTGTTTTATCTTTTCTCTCTTGTTACCTCATTTGCCCAGTCATGTGCCAGATACGTGGCAACAATATTTAACAGCAACTCTTTCTAAAAGGAAATGCCATCAGCTGTTAAGTACAAAACTAATGAAACAGAAATAAAAGAACACTCTTGCCCCTGAACTTGACTTTAAATTGTAACAAGATACACGAGTTAACATTAAGTCAAGGTTTTCTTTGACAATTTCATATGTTAAACATGTGCAGTGTTTAAGCACTATTCATTATGTTCAGTCATACTTTGTAATTGCTGTTATGCCTTATTAATATAGTAATAATACAGCATCATTGAATATTAAAACATCTTTCCTGAACAATTCACATGCAAGCATCAATTCTGAATACTAAGTGTAAGCTTTGAAGCTACAATGATCAGTAAGTCTTTCATTGTAAGAACTGTATTGTGGTGGCATATGTTCTTAACTACTATTATACTGTGCTGTCTGTGTTCTAAACCAAGTGGCTCTACCAGAAATTGTAAGCTCTGGAGAAGAGGTATAAGTTGTAATTGTGAAGAGAAATGTCCTTAAAAGAAAGCAGAGTTTTACAAAGAAGTAAGTGCACTGTTCATTTGATCCTTCCTTTGAAAACATGCATCTTGGTATAAAGTTCTCTTATGAAGTTTTACTTTACTATTAAAAAAATGATAAAGCATAGTTAAGCATTAAAATGATATATTGATAAGTAGGCTGTTTGACAGGAAGGTGACCTTATGTTTTACTGAGCGTATATAATGTTTTATATCCATTTTCATTGGACTGATGCATGCTCTTTGGGGAATTACTAGAAGCACTAATTTCTTTTCCTCTACCTAACCAGATGTGCTAACAGTTTTCTTTTAATTGGTAACCAAGCAACAACTGTACCAGACTTTATGTTCTGCTGAATAAGATCCTTTTTTTAGGTCTCACATGACAAGTTAGTGAAATATTAGGAAGTACAACTAATTTGTGTTCTTTGCAAACCTACTTTATTTCTGTAGTGTAAAACATAAACGTTGTAGATAAGATTAAGTTTTAGAGTTAAGAACATGCAGCATATTTAAATGGGAGATATCAATGAAGTTTTGTAACATTTGGCATACGTCTGAAAACAACTGATAAAAGAAATACGAGCTGCACCTTGTGCTGATCTAGAATGAAATAAGATACTTTCTTCAAGCAGTATATTCTAAAGAGTCTCAGTTTACTCTGGCATTTTGGTTAGTGCTAGACAGCAAACATTGAGCTATTCTTGGAAATATCAACTGTATTGTTGAGCTGTAGAAACAGAAATTAACATATTAAAGATGTTATGATTAGATTTTTTTATCCTTTAGCTGTCAGTCTCTTTCAAAAAAGTAAAAAGTAGAAAATTGTAGGAGTAATTTTCTCCCACAATGTATTTTTTTGGTGCTCATTAAAAATGTGTACAATTCAATATTATATTAACTGTTACTGCACTCTGAATTAAGAATACCTAAATAATTACAGTGAATGTAAAATTAAGATTAAAGTTTGAATTGCAGTGTCAAAAGAAACTTTAAACAATATAAAACAAATGTTTACTAATCAAAGAAAGTACTAAGATGATTAATATGTGAATGTGGAGCTTAGCATTGTAAAGTTTAGAGACTTAGATGCTGAAGAAGAAATCAAGTTTTACTAGAAGCACCTGAAATGTGTGTATGTGGGAACATGGAGTGAAATAAATGGAAGGTTATAACAGAAAAAAATACTTTATAAAAGGTATATTTTTTACAATCTCCACAGATAGAGAGTAGAAGTAGCCTGGGCACATTTTAACTGAAAACATGGATCAAAGAAGTAAATATTTGATTATAAGGTCTGCTACTAAAATTAGAAAAGGTTCATACTCAATATGAGAACAATCACAAAGACTAGAAAAGGATAGTTTGCAGATCCATTTATAGAAAAATTGGCTCAGACTACCTTACTGCATATTATTTAAAAAACACAATATTTTTAACCTACAAATTGGAATTTCAAGTGCTACATTTTACTCTCCTGGCTTCCCCAGGGAATGAATACCTTCATTGTGATGTTGCATACAGCTATAACCATTATAACCTTTAGTGGCCCTTAGTTTATACATCAGGTTTTGACATTACGCAATTCATTAGCATTCCTCAGAAATGTTGCTTAGAGAACGACATGATGACTGAATTGTAATGTATTTGGAATGATAATGTGTAGATGTACATTTTCATTAGTAGACATTCAGTGCTAGGTATTAGCATCTAGAATTGTAATAAAACAATCATTTTGTCTTTGCAAATGAAATATTCAGGCACTGGAATGGAATAAATGTAAACAATTAGCTGTCCCTATATTTTTGTGTTTATTTCTGTATAAAGCCTTTGTATGCATCTCTTTTTTCAATAAGCATTTCCAATAATGTAAATAAGGGGTGGAAAAACTTTTTTTTTTACAGAGGTTTTTCCAGCTGGAGTTCTTTTTTTGTATATAAATATATTGCAAATAATTTTTAATAAAGATGCATTAATTCACCTCTTTAAAAATATTATAAAAAGATTGTACTTTTACAATTAAGCCAAATTGAATTGTAACACCCTATCCCATTAGAGTCAGGTGTAAAGCAGGAAGTATCACTGGACAGAATGCCAATCCATTATAGGACTTATTCTCACATTCTGTAAAACTAGAATTACCAATCAATTTGACAAAATGTCTCTTGACTGTGGGAGGAAACAGATGTTCCCACTCCAAATTCCATGAACAGGAAGTGATGAAGAATCAGAGTCCATACAAAAGGTATCCCAACTACTGCAAGTATGGTACTTGAATTCAGGTGAGGTGAAAACAAACAAAGCTTGACATTGAGATTATTTTCAGTCCAACATGCTTGTTTTCATTGATAATACCAAAGCTGCACCAATATCTCAATAATTTAAAAAAGTTTTTTTTTGACTCATCAACATTGGATAATCTGTTCCATATTCCTCTGACCTTTTCTTTGAAGAAGTTATTTCTTGATTATATCTTTAATTTCCACTTGTGCCCTAAAGTTCATTACTCAGTTTTTGACTGAAAGAATTCTGCAGTTTTTATGTACCGGTAATTGATTATTATGACAATTTGATATATATGGTATAGGTCCCCTCATTGCCATCTCTGTTCCGAACTATAAATGTTAAATTCTCCTTGCATGTCAAATAGGACTTGTCTTTTAGTACAGATGATTTTCCATGGATAGCTTTAGAACTATGCAATCATACTTTATAGTATGATTTCCAAAACTGTACATTGTACTCCAGCTTCCCTCTCACAAGAGCATAACATCCCTTAAATTTTATTAGTTGTTTTAATTGCTTTTGCAAATTGCCTGTCTGATGTAACTGTTGTCACTGCTATCCTCACCACCACAGTTTTCAAATTAATTATACTTTCATTTTGAAAACCATTTCATTACTGTTATTTTAATTTAAATGCTGAAAATGTCTTTTGAAATGTATACTCTGTTGTAATAATATAATACAGTTTAGGAATAAAAAATATTGTCAGCATCACTTGATACAAACACATTCTTTTTATAAAGCTGCACATTTCTTTATACTCCTAGATACTCATATATACTTTTCATGTATGGTACAGCACAATAGAGCTCCACATAAAATCTACCTTGAGAAAAGTGTCTTATGTAGAGCACTTATTGCACTCCCACTAAATAGTATGAATAGTCAATTTTTAATCATTCAGATTAAATTAATTCAAACTTAACTCTCAAAATACAAGTAAGCTGTATAGCACAGTAAAAATAAAAACTACAGAATAATTACATCAAATTTTTGTGAACCCTCAAATAAGAATGTGGAATTCAGAGTTTTTTTTTCTTGGTTAATGAAATTTATTTTCTTATAGCACTCTCCTCTAAGTACAGGCTTGTGATTTACACAACTAAAAGTACAGCGTCCAGCACTTGTTCTTTAAATTTCTATGAATGACTACTGTCCGAAAGTATTTTTTGTAAAATGTACTGTATAAAGGTGAACTTCAAAAAATGTTTGAACATTTTTAAGTTGTTCTTTGTACTGTTTCTTTTATGAAATAAGAAAAAAAAATCTTTAAGTACTTATGTGAAAATACTGGTGACTGATTTTCTGACGGTGATTAGAGAGTGAAAGCTGAGTAGAGTTCCTTAGTCTCCATGTTAATAGATGTCTGTTCATACCAGTAATTGGTTTATGTTCAGGTTTCCTCTCAAGAGTACACATTCAAGTGTACATTTTGAATGTTATGTGAAAATGAGCCAGTGAATATTTGTTTAATGAATTTAATTATACAAATAATAGTCAAAACATTTAAAAATACTGCAATAAATTATTCCAAATATAACCACCTATTGATATAAATGACATGATAAAATGATATTGTAGAGCAGATACAGTAGTTAAACACTTCCAGTCCCACACCTGAGCCTGTTGAAGCTAGTACCTTCCATCAGTTTTGACCTACACTCTTTATTAAGATCTACATTTGGAGCATGGATAGATTAATTGTCTTGTTGAAGGTCCCCTAATGGATTGTATCTAAGCTCCTTGTGTACTAGGCCACACACACACAGCTTGCATCACTTTGTAATAGAAGTCACCAAGTTTGTCTTAAAGCAGGACTGTTATAGATATGTTTTCATTCCCATTAGCATTGTTAGCACTACTGTCTCAGAGTCCCTAAGTTCCTATTTTCAAATCCCTGTCTGGTAAATGTCTATATGGAGTTTGCATGAGTCTTTTTGTTTGCACGAGTATTCTTTTGGTGCTGCAGGTACCTCCCACATGCAACATGCATATTATATGTTTTACGTTGATTTGTGACTTTAAATTTGTCTGGTATAACTAAGTGTGAGAGAGTGTGCCAAACAATGGACTTGGCATTGTGTCCAGCATTGTTTCCTGTACTACTGAGATAGGCTTCTATCAATAACACTATTTCACTTAAATGTGTAATTAGGTTGATATTTAACAGGAACATCTGTAAGCGATATGAGGTAATGTTATTGTAAATATCCATCTCTTGTTTAATTGTTTAAATGATGCAGTACATTGGATCAAAGTTAACGTTTCCAAATACCGAATGAGAATTTTTATTTGCTTGCATTTCACATAAGTGGCACATTTGAATATGTCAAATACCATTTCAATTCTTTTAAATTGTTTTATTAACTTTAATGTGATGTGTAAGTTAGCAATAAAAAAATTAACATTTTTAAGAGCAAAATCATTTGCACTGAATACATTTCAGGATGTCATTATACAAATATGTTTCAAATAAGATATTACCTATATTCTATATTTAACAATCATATGTTTACATTATATTCAAATGAAAATTAAACGGTTTCTCTTTGTAGTTTAAAAGCATTCTGTGATACCCAGAAGATACTTTAAGGTAGATGGCTATAATTTTCTAGGCAATTGCACAAAAGATATCTGTGCTGTGTTTATTATCTTATAAATTATATAGCTTGCCACCATGGTAAATTACATGCTTTCATTGAGGTGACACTACATTTATTTTTGGACTCCCAGCTGTTTCAGCAAAGCACCATCTATTTTAGTTTCTAATAGTGTAACAATCAATAGCTAACAAACACAGTTTTGCTTTTTGACAATTTTAGTAACTGCATTTGATAAAATTATATCTATTGGCCATAGCCTGTACTGGCAGCCTTGTTTACAAGGCATGAAACATCCTTGAAAAAGAAGCCGGTTCATTGCCAGGGTCACATGCACCCCCACCACTCATTCATACTGGGGTCATTTTAAAAGTTGGCAATTATCTGAATGAATTATCTAATCTAAATATGTATGGTGATGATGGAATAGACCCAGGGAGACACTGGATGAAAAGTCCATATATAGACAATGATTCAGACCCAGAATTCTGGGTGTGCTAGACATCAACAGTGAGAAAAAAATATTTTTTTATAAAATATGCAAAAGACATCTCAACATTTTGCTGTGTGATTTTTTTTTTTTTCAGTTTAAACTAAAATTGTATCCCCTCATTCAGGAGTTGTTAGAAACTACCCAAACTCAAATGAGTATGTATTGACTAGTTGCTGTTGTATTGCTAGGTTAAAGAACAACAAGTCATATTAAATTGAAAGGTAGTTTGCAGAACAGTTCATTTTATAAATGATTTTAAGTTGCCTTAAACTAAGAATGAGTAACGACTTATGTTTTTTTTCCCCCCCATAGGTGCACCCTGAAAATGAAGACTGGACATGTTTTGAACAGTCAGCATCATTGGACATTAAGTCTTTTTTTGGTTTTGAAAATACTGTGGAAAAGATTGCAATGAAGCAGTACACCGCCAACATTAAGCGGGTGAATACTCTAAAAGTTTACAGAACAAACAGAATTTTGTTTTTGATAAATAGCTGGTGACTTTTTTTTTTAAATATACAGATATATAGAAAGATTTAGGAAAACTAAACCCAGCAATTGTAATAATACTTTACAAAAAATGCCCCACTGTGAATCAGAAAGGTTGTCAGACAAAGGTGATAGCCAAGAGTGCCCAGGTGTGTGGTTACCTGTACAAACTGCAGACTATAAGATTTAAAATATTATAGAATTCAAAAGCAAACAGAAAATAGCAGCCTACTTGTTTTATGCTAAAAAAAAATCCTCAAAAGCAGTTCTTGTCAGTCCTTTGTATTGTGTATACTGTCACTTAGCTTAAAGTCTTAATTTCTGCAGACTGTTTTTATGGTAGGTATGTCTACTCTTGAGAATGAGGATGTTTGCTGTTTAGATGGTGGGACCTATGCATCATACTAATGTCAATGTAATGAATTGTGAGCTTGGCTACATGTGACACAGTCTGCTTTTAAGGAAACTTTATTTGAATCAATATTTAATAAAAAAAGAAAAGAAAAACATAACTTTGTACAAGGTGGGCCAAATGTAGATAACATAGTGCAAACAATATTGCTGGCTTAATCAAACTCTGAAGAAACTCTGAAGAAAACAAAAGCGGATACTAATACAAGTGACTGTAGCTCTGAATTTCTTATTTTGTGATGACTTAAGAACTTTCAGAATTAAGGTCACTTAAGTTCACAGGTGACTTTCAGTGTTTCACCAGTATCAATAAACTTGTAAATGTTAAAATTGATAGCGAGAGCTGACATTTCAGATTACTTATCTGTATGGTTGTTTTCAAAGCAGTTAACTTGCCATACAGAGCTTTCTTATTTTAATTTTATGCATTTTATATCACTAAGACAGTGAAATTCTTACAAATTCTTGCTATCTTATCTAATTGATAACACTTAATTCAATAAAATGGTATTATGGGCAGCCATGTATTGATGTGACACAGAGAATATCCATTAAAACTATACTAAAGGACAGCAGTGAACTATAAAGAAAGTGCACGCTTGGTTTTGATCATCATTCAGGCTGGATATGACATCTGTAAACAGCATGGTTACTTGCAGCCATGTTTACTATTAACCGGCATTGCAGAATTCACAGCAGCCTACGGTTGAAGTGTTAAGCTTGGCAGCATTTGTCTTCCATAGCACGCTCATTGTGACATTAAACTATAATGAATTTAGATACAGTTCAGAAATAGACAGACATGTAAAACAGCTGAAGTTTAATGTATATAAATGTAAACTGTTACTTATAGGAAGTAAAAATATAAATACTGTATATTTGCACAAAGTGGGGAGGTGCTAACTGTAAAAGTACACCACATGAAAAAAGTTTGGACAACCTAATGAAATTTATAATGCCTACTTCTACAAGGGTGGTATACAGCACCCATGTTGTGTGAATTATTTGTGAAGGAAGGTTTTGCTTAAGACATAAAATCACTTGTGAGGTTTTGATCACAAAAAAGACAAAATAATCAAGAAAAAGTCTAACAATATGACCAAGTCATCTCTGGATGAACAAGCTTAAGGTCGACTAGTCACCAAATATGTACAGTACAGGCCAAAAGTTTGGACACACCTCCTCATTCAATGTGTTTTCTTTATTTTCATGACCATTTACAGCACTCCATCACTCTCTTTCTTGGTCAAATAGCCCTTACATGGCCTAGACGTGTGTTTGGGGTCATTGTCCTGTTGAAAAATAAATGATCGTCCAACTAACCTGACTTCTGCACAACACAACTGCTGGTCCCAGCCCCATTGATAAAGCAAGAAATTCCACTAAATAACCCTGATAAGGCACACCTGTGAAGTGAAAACCATTTCAGGTGACTACCTGTTGAAGCTTATCGAGAGAATGCCAAGAGTGTGCAAAGCAGTAATCAGAGCAAAGGGTGGCTATTTTGAAGAAACTAGAATATAAAACATGTTTTCAGTTATTTCACCTTTTTTTGTTAAGTACATAACTCCACATGTGTTCATTCATAGTTTTGATGCCTTCAGTCATGAAAATAAAGAAAACACATTGAATGAGGAGGTGTGTCCAAACTTTTGGCCTGTACTGTATTTTTTCATTATATCGAGAAGAGCTAATAAAGGACTATTCTTACCCTTGGCCACAATGCACTGGTTGTGAAGAAATGCAGCATTTTAGTGTGAAAAATAAAACAAATGTGGATAAATATCATTTGGATTGTTACAGTGCACCCGGAAAGTATTCACAGCGCATCACTTTTTCCACATTTTGCTAAGTTACAGCCTTATTCCAAAATGGATTAAATTCTTTATTTTCCTCAGAATTCTATACACAACACCCCATAATGACAATGTGAAAAAGTTTACTTGAGATTTTTGCAAATTTATTAAAAATAAAAAAATTGAGAAAGCACATGTACATAAGTATTCACAGCCTTTGCCATGAAGCTCAAAATTGAGCTCATGTGCATCCTGTTTCGCCAGATCATCCTTGAGATGTTTCTGCAGCTTAATTGGAGTCCACCTGTGGTAAATTCAGTTGATTGGACATGATTTGGAAAGGCACACACCTGTCTATATAAGGTCCCACAGTTGACAGTTCATGTCAGAGCACAAACCAAGCATGAAGTCAAAGGAATTGTCTGTAGACCTCCGCGACAGGATTGTCTCGAGGCACAAATCTGGGGAAGGTTACAGAAAAATTTCTGCTGCTTTGAAGGTCCCAATGAGCACAGTGGCCTCCATCATCCGTAAGTGGAAGAAGTTCGAAACCACCAGAACTCTTCCTAGAGCTGGCCGGCCATCTAAACTGAGCGATCGGGGGAAAAGGGCCTTAGTCAGGGAGGTGACCAAGAACCCAATGGTCACTCTGTCAGAGGTCCTCTGTAGAGAGAGGAGAACCTTCCAGAAGGACAACCATCTCTGCAGCAATCCACCAATCAGGCCTGTATGGTAGAGTGGCCAGACGGAAGCCACTCCTTAGTAAAAGGCACATGGCAGCCTGCCTGGAGTTTGCCAAAAGGCACCTGAAGGACTCTCAGACCATGAGAAACAAAATTCTCTGGTCTGATGAGACAAAGATTGAACTCTTTGGTGTGAATGCCAGGCGTCACGTTTGGAGGAAACCAGGCACCGCTCATCACCAGGCCAATACTATCCCTACAGTGAAGCATGGTGGTGGCAGCATCATGCTGTGGTGATGTTTTTCAGCGGCAGGAACTGGGAGACTAGTCAGGATAAAGGGAAAGATGACTGCAGCAATGTACAGAGGCATCCTGGATGAAAACCTGCTCCAGAGCGCTCTTGACCTCAGACTGGGGTGATGGTTCATCTTTCAGCAGGACAACAACCCAAAGCACACAGCCAGGATATCAAAGGAGTGGCTTCAGGACAACTCTGTGAATGTCCTTGAGTGGTCCAGCCAGAGCCCAGACATGAATCCGATTGAACATCTCTGGAGAGATCTTAAAATGGCTGTGCACCGATGCTTCCCATCCAACCTGATGGAGCTTGAGAGGTGCTGCAAAGAGGAATGGGCGAAACTGGTCAAGGATAGGTGTGCCAAGCTTGTGGCATCATATTCAAAAAGACTTGAGGCTGTAATTGCTGCCAAAGGTGCATTGA
The DNA here is from genome assembly GCA_026402145.1 of Polypterus bichir lapradei. Taxonomy (NCBI): domain Eukaryota; kingdom Metazoa; phylum Chordata; class Cladistia; order Polypteriformes; family Polypteridae; genus Polypterus; species Polypterus bichir. Next base: position 38,301,699 of record JANRMT010062861.1, read on the forward strand.
CAAAGTATTGAGCAACGGCTGTGAATACTTATGTACAAATTTGCAAAAACCTCAAGTAAACTTTTTTCACGTTGTCATTATGGGTGTTGTGTGTAGAATTCTGAGGAAAAAAAATGAATTTAATCCATTTTGGAATAAGGCTGTAACATAACAAAATGTGGAAAAAGTGATGCGCTGTGAATACTTACCGGATGCACTGTAGATAGTCACACTAATATTATTGTCCATTTTCCTTAATGATTTACAATATTATTGTTAATTGATCATTTTAATTGTTCACATCAGTGCAGTGTTCTTTATTGCTAGACAAAGTGCTTTACCTTTGCTTAAATTTTAAAAGGAATGCATCAAAAATAAATTATTAATTAAAAATAAAGGATAATTATAAAAAGAATATTTCAGGAACTTAATTAATTGCAACTTAATATAAAAACATTACCAATCTTACAACAGGATATGTTTTTGCTTTGCCTTCACCATCTCAACTCATGAGACTTCCTTACTCCTCAGAAATCTGCAACAGTTAGCCAAGTCCAGAAAAAGAAACAGATTTTTTCCAAAGAAAAATGCATTTTCTGTTCTACTTGGGTGAAAAAGATAGAATATTTTTTCCAGTGATATATGTGAATGAATTTCAGAGGCTTATTTGGTAATGTGTAATGGGATGTTTGGCTGTTTTAGACAAAGTGTAATGTGACTGATTCTTATCTTACATTAATATTTTTTATTCCTCAAAATATAAAGTTTCTTGTATTGTAGTAGTTGAATTTGGTAGTAGACCCTGTATAGCTGCCAGCTGCTGCAGTTGTTAATAATTATTAAGTTAATTGACTTTGTAATGAAAGGTTACCTTACAGCTAAAGATTCGTCTGATTCAAAACGTATGATTCAAAAGCTGGGTGGATGCCTGGTTATAACCAGGAGCTGTCTGCACATAAACACAAACTATGTGTCTGCAAATGACATACAAATGCCATAGCCCAGTACAAAAACACAGCTGCATGGTTATATGACTTTCACTGGCCAGCAATCCAAGAACAGCTTACCGTTTCCTGCATACGTGACAACTAGACAAGCCCTCACTCAGTGTAGCTCTGAATTATTTAAGTCACATAAGATCTATTCTGTCTACTTTGTAGATCTTGATTTGCTTCAATGTTGTTGTTTTTCACCATGGTTCATTCTAACAAACTCTAAGGAAAAAAAATAATTATATTAAAAATTGGTTGAATACTCTAGTTGCTAATTGTTCCAATTGTAAGTATAATATTCATTCGTTCCCTCAATGATAAAAGGCTCTCCAATGGAATGAATAAGCCTATCTCAGAAACCATTAATGCCATTTTGAGCATTAAATGATATGATTTTGCTCTGCACTATGTTGATGTTATCACCATGATGGAATGAAAGGTTGGCACTGCGCACTTCCTGGCCATCCGAGTTTGCAAATAAATCAAAAGAATTATCTGCATGGTAGTATTTACTATTACTGTTACAGACCCTTTTTTTTTGGCTACGATTTCGATTTTTTGGTTGAGCAGTTTGGTTTATACACAAGATAGAACACATTCTCAGTATAGTCTTTTTCTCTTTCTCCTCTTGGTCACATCCATTATCTCTAATTTGTCCTTCTTCTTTTGGCAAACATGACAGTTATACTGAAAGGTGAAGTTTTTACTGGTAAATAATTTTAATGAAGGCACAGCATGATGAATCATAATCTGTTTATCTTTCTCAGCTGTTATCATTCCATTGATTTTTGACTAGATCCCTTGCACAGCTGGTGAAATGAACCCCCAGATTATGACAGAGCTGCCACCATACCACACTTAAGAAATTCATCCATAAGACATTCAGCCACTTTATGCTCCATGTTTTATGATCTTTGGCAATCTCTCCTTTATGTTGCTTATTTTACATGAATAGCTTCTTTGCTGAAATACAAGACCATTATCTTTAAGGCTTTACTGCCTAGTTGAAAAGTGCATTTTTGTTGCAGATGCTGAGAAAACACTTCATTGGATTCATCAGATTCACACAGCTTTGTGCATCTTCGATTTCTTCAATTTTCTTTTTGACAGCTTGAGCACCATATCTTGAAAATCATGGCTAGTATGCCATTCCGTACTGAGTATATCCTTGTTGATACAATATCTGTCAATTTGTTAACTTAGCCATTTCTAAACCCCTCTTTAAGGAGCCCCAGCATCTGTGGTTACCATCCAGTATGCCCATTTGTTAAAATGTACTATTGGCACACCCGGTTTAGATAATTGCCATCTCATTCATTTAAATAAAGTGTGTTGTCCTTGGAACTTAACAAATCCATGGAATGGCTGGGGTGCCTCTGGAAAAAGTTTGGGCAACCAACCAGTGGTGTTTAATCCATGTCACAAGATATAAAAAGGTTTTTGGAAAATATTAAAAAATCTTGTTACTTTGAATTGTCAAAATGTTGTTTATGTAGCATAAATAAAAATACATATAGTGTTTTCATAAGAAAAATCAACACTGTACATATAACTAGCTTTAAAGATAACTTTGTTGGGTGTCCTAAGACTTTTGCTCAATACATGAGCACATATATTAATGTCAGCAACTGTAGTAATTTTTTGTTTAAGTAATTAATTAGAACGAAAATGGTATCCACTGTGAGTTAGGATTCTTGTTGGCTATTTGACTTTAGTAGCTCCACAAGGAAAGATTCATATTAGTCCGTGTACAGACGGAGTTTTGTATGGACTGCTAAAAGACTCAACTTACTTTTCATAAAGAATAAAGAAAAACTAGATTTCATAATCTTAAATGGAGTGAACAATGACACTGAAGCCAAAAGTGTTCTGCATCTCTTCCCCACTAAAGAACTGTACAAATAGACATGTTCAGATTTTTATAGTCAAATTAAAGGTTCTGATTTCTGTGGTTTTAAGATGTCATTCAAATCTTTTTTTTTGAATACTCTGAATGTACTTCAGATAAATAGAAAAGTATTTGTCAAGTAAACCACCAAGTCTGAAATGTAGATATAAGACACTATGAAGCATAAACAGGTTGTATGCATTAGTAAATAAATACTTGCACCATTTTTGGATGTGTATATGTTCTGAAAGAGTTTACAAAAGTATCGCGTACCATGCATGTATCTGTATTGTATGCACTGTTTGTAAGGAAATAAACTGAATTATAACAGCCCTTTAAACATAATTACTATTTCTTTGTTTATATTCAGGGTAAAGAAGTAATTGAATATTATCTGAATGAGTTGATTGCAGAGGGCATTACACATATTCCTCGATGGAGCCCCCCAGAGAAGAAAGTTGTGGAAAAACCAATAGTTCATCCTGTCCTGTCCTTTCTGACTTCAGCACCAGAGTCTCATATGGAGTTAGAAGACGTTGTGCATAGTGGTGCCAAAGAAACAAACAGTAACCTCTGCAGTTCTTCTGAGCCTACAACGCCAGATGGTGAGTACTTATATTAGCATGACTTCTAGACATTCCTAAAGCAAACTCATTGGAATGATTTATAGAATTCTCTTTTTGGACTTGGCATCAATTAGCTAAAAATAAAAACAAACAAGGACAACAATTTAAATTACTATTACTTAAATTCAAAAACTTTGTATGAAATATAAAAGTGGCCTTTTTTCCACTTTTATAATTTTTGCTTATTTCATAGAATAGTATACAGTCATATCACATACATTTAGGAACATGTCTTGCATGCTTTTATGTATAGCTGATTTTCATAATTACATAATGCTGGCATATAGGTAGGAGGTAACAGTTGCTGCTGTCAGTCCCTTTGGTAATTTCAGCTGTCTTGTACAGATGCATTAGATGTCCATTTGCATCATCAAACTTGTTTGTTGTTCTTGATATACCCTTCAAGCTGACTGACATTATTTGAATGACAAACAAATATGCATCAATGACAGACAAAGTTGCATATGAATAAGTGCACAGTTTGTACACTCGGAACAATCGTAAAGTGGTCAGGAAATCCAAATAATAGAAAGTAGTCATACATATACAATGTAAAGGAAAAGAAGTTAAATTAACAGCTAGTTGTGCATGCAATGTATTATTGAAATAATTTTAAACAAATAGCAAGTTGCTTATACGCAAAGGACATTTTGTTTTCTGCTGTTGTAATGTTTATGAGCAGAACATTACAATTTGAAAGTTAACAGCAGTGCCCTGTAGTGGCACTCCCTAAAGGCTTTATTTAAACTGACCTCCTGCTAGTATTGTGCAGCTAAGGAACACGTTTTTGTGTGATGTTTAACTTTTTGTTCCTGAGAGCTTCGACATAATAGCTTCTTTAATGTTTCTGCATTGCATAAGCTTAATATTTAGTGAGGTAGCCTGAAGACATGCATGGAAAAAATAGACATCTGCTGTAAAATTGTTATATGCAAGGTCAATAAATAACATAACCATAGTTTTTCCAAGTATATTATTTGCAATAAATATGGTGTAAAAACTGAGGTTATTTTAACATAAACCTAACAGCCATGATTTTCTGTTAATTTATGAATGGTTAATATGCATGTGATGCTAGAATTGTTTGAATAATATTATGATGGAGTACATTTTTATTATCATGACTTTAAATAAATAAAGCTGTACTGCCTTGTATTAAATACTTTTTACATAGAGCAGATTTTTTGGAATATATATAAAACACATGTGTTAGAAAATTCAGATTATGTAAATATAGAATAACTTCCATACAGGGAATAAGCCGATATTAAATTAGGAACACACTAAAAATTGATTGCCTTAATTCTATGAATATTAAATTTGAAACAAATGAATTGTAATTATATGTACCTGCACATAAATGTGATTTATGCAGTGGCAGTTACAGAATCCTGTCTCAGTTCTAGATCTACACTGGAAATAATTACAATATAAATAGATAGATACTATATAGAAAAGACATGCACATTTGAAAAGTTAGAAGTTGTGACCATGTACTTGACTTTAAATGTGTCTGCTTAAAAGAATGTAAACCAAGGTTTAATGAGGAAATTTAGTTATGACTGGAAAACAGCATGAACAGAGGCACAAGACACCCTTCCCCACCATAAAAATGTAACAAAATAGCTTATTTGGTTTATATAGTCATTATTTTCATGTGTCTAAAAAGTAGGGTGAAATTCTTACGTTTGCATACTAATCAGTATGCAACTTTCTGATAAGATAAGAAGCATGCTAACTAGGGGCTATTATAGTAATGGTGGCTTTAATTACTCTAATATTTCCCAAACTGGGAGACCACACCCCCCACCCAATAGTGTAAAGTGCATCAGTATACAAGCAGTTAGGATTGAGCAGTAATATAATATTACATCATAAACATTTCATAATGTTTTGATAGTCTATTGCTTTTACAAAAACTGTTACATTTTACCAAATCAAGCTTTAAGGAGGTCCTACAAACTCTATAAATTAGACAAAATGGGCACTTTGAAATTTTCAAGGAGCACTGGAATAGATTCAAAAGTATATTACAGTTAATGGAGGACAATGATATTTAGAAGTTTTAATAAAATCATGAAAACTCTGCAAATCGGGGAATTTGTGGGAATTACCTGGTACAACTAGTAGGTTCATCTACTCCCACTCTTAAAGATTAATACACATATTAATACACACACATATACATAGAGATCCTACCCAGACAATGTCTTGGGTGATGCCAATTGCCAGTCACCCCATAGTATTCCACATAGAACACAGCTGCAGTACACACACAAACACAGAGATCCTATCCAGACAATGTCTTGGGTGGTGCCAATTGCCAGTTACTCGGCAATATTTCACACAGGACCCTCTTCATATAAGTACATAAGAGTGATGCTAAATGCCCGTCACTCTTAGTATTCTACATAGTGACTGACTATCACCAGCACTAATAAATATAAGGGTGTCATTGACATATGAAAGCTCAATCACTTTGTTTATAAACTTATTTTTTATTAACAGTGTCTTACTTCTATTTTACTTATTCTATATATCGAGGAGCTACCTCTCAGTGTTGATAAACCTGCAGGCAAGAAAGCGGCAATCTTTCCACACTAGGTGCCCTAATAGTTACTTAAATCACTCAAGATATAATGACAGAAGTATAGAAATGTAAAAGCAATATGTTATTTATAAACATATAATATTACCAAGTAGAAGATTTACTAGCAAATAAAATAGAAAAAGCTTATTAAAAATTTCCAGTGTCAGGAGTGGATGTTGTCCTGGGAAACTTTTGTTTTAGCAGACGGTATCATCCATAGGTTACGTTTTCTGATGTCCAGATCAGATGGTATCATGTCTCGATCTCTGATGCTGCTTCATATGACGTTACACTTTCTTTGCCGCCATTTTTCTTGGTTCCTCAGATAAACCATATTAATGTTAAAATTTCACATGGAGGTGTGGGACTTGTGACACTGCACACATCTGGTAGGCTGGCTGTTCTTATGATGGATGACTCTGCTCAAAGTTTGCAGTTTAAAAAAACTGAAGATATTCCACTCCAGGACAATACGGAATAACTATTAATGGTTCAATGAACAAACATAACATTTACTAAATACCAAGTAATTTTTAAACTAACATTCTTTTAACAGTTTTTTTTAAACTGAAATGTATTATTGTATTCTTTGCTTAACATGCCCTTAAGCCCACATTTTTATTTTTATATTACTATTTTAATAGATAAGCTGGATGCTGATTACATTGAACGGTATCTGGGTCAACTAACACCAATGCAAGAAAGCTGTTTAATTCAGCTGAGACAGTGGCTACAAGAAACGCATAAAGGAAAGGTATAGTTACTTGATTTGCTTTTCAACAATTTCTAGGAACTGAACTGGAGTTGATTAAATATTAAACAACCTTACATACAAATTGAACATGGTGCACAATGCAGTCAATGTACAATTTTACATTTTAGCTTAATGCACTTGATTCTATATTACTTAAGCATTATATTAAGTCAGTTATTTATTAGTGCCTAAGGAAAAAAAAAGATTCCTACATCCAACTATGTTTATAATATTTTTACAAAACATTTTTAATGTTGTCAGTAGAAAAAATGAAAAACGTTTCTATTTAGCAGTTCTTAGGATCGTGTCTCTTAAAGTAGTTTGCACTTTTTTTTTAAACTTACCCAAATGAAAATAATTTAAAATTAATATAGACGTAGTTATATACTATAGGCTTAACCGTGTGAAAATAATTTTCTTTTTCTGTAGTCAGAAGCTGGTGAATGGAAAGCAGAAAAGGTAAAATGTAATGCATGCTGGGTGAAAAGTGTGGATAACCTAACAGAACAGGATATCAAATTCCAATTAAATATATATGTAATTATAATGTTTAGCTGTTTTAGTGAACCAGTTTGTTCTTTGTGCATGGAGCTGCTGTTAGGGTTTAGTTGTCATGGTACTGGGGGTATAGCTAATTTTGCAATTCTAATGCATTTTGTAATTCATGGTGGGTTTAATTTAACAGCTACACTGTTATTTTTTAATACTTGTAGTCATTTCATAAGCGTTTCAACTGGCACTGCAAAAAAGCAAGTTAAAGCAATGCTCATGCCTTTCCAGTATATTTCAGACATACAGTAATGTAACACAAAATTCAACAACCGCTCTCACTTTACGTTATACGTTAAAAGCTTTCTTTAAAATTGGAGATGTTTGTTTCCCAAAGGTATATTTATATGTAGGAACTGTTTTATAAACTAACAACATACAAAAATGTCACCTGCTGCTGTTTGGGCTCTCATACAATATTGTGATCTGGCATCAAAAATATTAAATTAGCACATTCTCAAAAAGGCAAATTGTTTTTCAGTAAATCACAGGGTAATATTTTTATATCCTTTCCTTTTTCCCTATTGACTACAGAACTGTCAATGAAAACTTTTGATTAAAAAAAGATTTGCTATGAATTTGTCTATCATGTTGTTCATTATTTTGTGTAATTTTTCGGTTATCTACATTTACTGCTATCATGTCTTTGTGTGGTTATGGGAAGCCTTTGGAAGCATTAGAAATTCAGTTTAAAAATAGTATACTGGGATGTCAGATTGCTTAAGATAAGGAAAATAAGAGCTGGTTGTGCTGCCTAATTTTGACAGTATACTAGCTTGAGACCCCATTTAAGTAAATATGCATTCCTTGTTTATTTCATAGTGATTCCTTGTTTATTTCAACATTGTTTGCACTCCACTATTTTAATTTTACACAAATAACAGAAGTGTAATTTATGTTTTAATGTAGTTAATTTGCATGAATGGTAAGGGCACAGTAAGCCTATGCACACCCTTCCATCAGCCAATGTGAATCACATAATGTGTATATATAAATTTTACTAATATTTACTAATATTTTACATATATATTTTATTAATTATGTCCATTATTTTACACTGCTGGTCATTTTACTTTCTGAAGATCTAATATAATTCCTCCATTGTTCATTTATTACTTCCACTGCATGTTACGTAATGCCACTGTATTTACTAAAGACACCTCACTCAAAAGCGATCCTTATGTTGTTCACATGTTGTCACTCTGTTTACGAAGAAGGTGTCAGCTGAAAACTGCATGAGCTGAAATATTTTTTATTTGATTTAATCTCTCCAATTTGACACCATTTGTGTAGGTGTCAGTTTCCTTTAGTTGTTTTCTGCTATGTTGTTTTTTTATTATTTTCTGGTAGTGCAGCACAGCATGATTATGGAGAGCTACTGTATGATCTAAGAGCAAATGAAACACACATGATGTTGGCTGTCACTTCCCATAAGTGGGAACATGAAAGAAGGTGCATATTATCATAGACATCTTTATTCAAATAATTTTCTCTTTATAGTCTTTCATAAGTAAATATTTAAATATACCTGGCGTCCATTTGTTTACATGTCAGCTGGAAATGATCTAATGTTGGTACTCAGATGTATCAAAAATAACCATGTAAACGCCTAGTAAACATTTCAACTTCTATGGGTATATACATTTCTGAGACTTAGGCAGTACAAAATGTGATTATAAATTTAGTCTGTGAAATTTCTTCTGGCATCCAAGTGACTGACCTACCTATTTTTACTCTTTTATTTTTTTAATGTTCAATTATTTCCTTCCATTGATCAGCTGTCAGATCTCCTCTTCTAGGCTCAATGCAGTCTTTTTGATCATTTATGTAGATTATCAAAAAAATATTGCATTTCCATTACAGATAGACATGACTACAGTCTGCCATGCAGCTGTATGTAAAATCCCTGCAGGAATAGGGAAAAATAAGCATTAGTCACCATTCTTATTTCTTTTATGGCATTTATTTATTTTAGCTGACACTACTGTTCAAAAGTTTTGGATCTTTCAGAAATGGTTTTTCATAGAAATTGATATATTTTATTATCAGGATAACATTACATTGATTTAAAATATATCAAAGACATGGCTGATTTAAATGTATTGTTGAAATATGACTGCAAAGCCCTTTACTGAGTATCAGTGCCTTCAGTGACCTAATTGTAACTCAATTAGCTTACACTTAATTACTCATGACACTGGTATTTGGAGTCTGTTTAAAAAAGAAGCCAACTAGGGATCAGTAAGGCATTTGTTTCTTAAACTGATGTCCTCCTCTTATGTAGTTGCATATCTGTGCCCCCTGCTCCCTTTCTATATTGGCTAAATCCAGTTTGTCCTCTTCTTTTAGTAGCAGACACCTTTGTATGAAATCATCAGTTTCTTATATATCAGTTACATGGAATAGTATTTATTCTGCAAAAACACAATAGACTGATGTATTTCTTGAGAAAGCTATTTCACTTTGTTCACATTTGACTCCAGAACTTTAGGAACATAAGTACTTTGCAACACAAGTGAACAGAGTAATAGGTTTTAGCTGTGCTAATGCAAATACAAAGGTTTCTCTAATACCCAATCAGCTTTTAAATATGACTAATTAAGAACACTGAAGGAAGGAATTGCAGTTAAAAGTAGGGCTTTGTAGCCATATGAGAATAATAAATAAAAAATCAGTCATTTGAAGCAGCAATAGCCATTTTAAAGTCCAGTAATGGCTTGTCTATACTTTTAAATCAATTTAATGATATCATGATAAAAAAGTTTAGCAATTTCAATCAAAAACATGAAAATTTCTGTGTGAAATTAAACTTAAACTTCTGAACCGTAGCATACACAATCAACATGTAATGCAACAGCATAAAATGGATGTCAAACACTCTTTTTATAGTAGTTAAGTACTTTACAGGATTTGCTTTTCTCATATTAGACTAAAATTTAAATCAGCAACTTATGTTTGAATACATTCTGGGAGAAATATTTTGCTTCATTCTCTCTCATATTTGTCCATGCCCATTATATTATATCTCTGCCTGCAGTTACATGCTCTGCATTTTGAACTATATCATCATTTGTAAGTAAATTCTTAATAAACGTTTGATATGTAATTGCATTCTTGAAAAAAATTTTCTTGTTATGGTTATTGTTGATCTGTGATTTGTAACATGTACAGCTGTGGTGTCAGCAGATTTTAGGGTGACAAATGTAGAGTTGGGTTGCATTAGCTGACTGCTGCATAAGATTTCATACTGCTCTGACCTTGAACAGAAGATGGACATTCCGAGTATACAGTACTCAGTTTTTGTTCCTTTTCTTGTGTAAATGCAGCCAGTTGAAGAAAAGTTTAGAGCAAAGGTAATGGAAGGGATTTATTCAATTTAATGTCATCAATGTGAAATAAAGCACCGCATTGTCTTTTAAATTTGGTAAATACATAATAATTTAAGCAGAATTTTCTATTACCCCAATGGGGCTTAACAGCATGGTGGGGGAGACACAAAAGTACTTCAGTCTTATATTTTGTGACAGAATATTTTCTAACTAATTTCATGAGCAATTACTAAACCAGCTTCTACTCTAGTTAGTAAAAATACTTCAACTAAAGTTACTTTTATCTTATGTGTTATTATTTCAGTATGTTGCAGCACTTGTAAGTGGAAATACCTTCTTATAAGGATTAGAAATGTAAAATTTAAATATCTGAGGAAAAACATATGGACAGAATTGCAATATTACACAAATAACCTGAATAAAGTTACGCCCATCATGAAAAAACAGCTTTCTAGCTTACACATGTGTGTGTGTGTGTGTATATATATATATATATATATATGTGTGTATATATATATGTATATATATACATATATATTTTCTTTGGTTCTGAAATGTAGTTGCATGAACAGGCACATTTGAAGTTTGCCACATGTTGAAAACTAAAAATAGTTGGCAACATGAGCAATTATACCCATTCATTCATAAAGGCTAATTTAATATTTGTTTGGTGTGTTCTGTTTCTCTTAACAATGTTGTTTCAGCTCTTCAGATATTTATTCTCTTGCTTTCACAGATTCCCAAAGATGAGCACATTCTAAGGTTTCTAAAGGCTCGTGATTTTAATATTGATAAAGCAAGAGAGATGTTATGTCAGTCGTTAACCTGGCGTAAGCAATATCAAGTAGACTACATCCTTGAAACGTGGAGACCACCTGCATTCCTAGAAGAATATTATGCAGGAGGGTGGCACTTTCAAGACAGAGACAGACGCCCGCTATACATTTTGCGTCTTGGTCAGATGGACACCAAAGGTTTAGTGAAAGCTTTGGGTGAAGAGGCACTTCTAAGACATGTATGTATCTGAAAGAGGGTTTTATCTGTATCTTATGAATTGTGTCCATGGCTCTTTATGGTGATTGATGTTCAAATGCAGTTTGTGCACAGATGGCTAGCTGGATGCTGCCTCTTGCAGCAGATGTTACTTATGAAAACAAAGAAAGCTGACCATTTTTGTTCATTCTGTGCACTTAGAGTAAACATCACAGACTAGACTTTGCTGATGTTTTCAAAACTACGTTTGTAGGTCTGTAACAGATCTCTGTAAACCTGTAGTAGAAAAAACATGTCCTGAAGATGACTGAATGAATAGACAGATGGATATATTGTTATAATAAAAATTGATGTATAACAGACATTTTGTCCTTACTAAATAATAGCATTTTAGTAAAATTTAGAAGAAAAAAAAAAAGATTTGTGTGCATACATTTTATTTTTGTACTGTTTGCCAATTGAAGGGGAGATACATGATCAAAAGGTAGCAAGTGAGAAGAAAATAAGATCAATAAAGATCATCAGTTTAAATGTTTATTAATAATCAGTGCAATATATGACTTTTCGAGGTAAACATTTTTGCATGAACTGGATTAAAGCATTCAAAGCTTTAGCTTGCTTTAATCAGCCATAGCAGATCAGTTAAACCAAGATTCATGATTTGATTGTGTACATTTTGACATTATGCAACTACATTTATATATTAATCATTATTTAGCAAGTGCTTTTATCTAGTGTGACTTACAAATTGTTTGGTTTATGTATTGATATGTGCATGTTCAGTCTCTTTGCCCTGTCAAAAAAGTTACAATTTTAGAATGATGCAGGTATTTATAGTAATCAACTACAATTTTTGTATTTTTTGATGAATCTTAATGAAGTATTAAAGAAAAATCATAAATCTAATGAAACTCTTTTTTTTGAAGGTTTTATCAATTAACGAAGAAGGGCAGAAACGATGTGAAGAAAATACAAAAATCTTTGGACGGCCAATTACGTAAGTACAGTGCTAATATTTCAACTAGTAGTACATGCTAATGGCAATAACTGGTCTTGAGGCTACTTTAAAATCATGCAAAGAAACAACAAGACAAATTATTATGTGATAAATTGCTTTTAGCTATACTCTAGGCATTTATAGTCCCTTAGCTATGTGTTACAGGCAGTACAGACTAAAGGCTAAGACAGTAAAGAACAGGTTCAGAGGACCTCTTCTTACAGCTAACTTTCTCTGCAGACTTGTTATTTAACCTGTAGTGCTCAAACTGGAGGACTGTGCCTTTCTTAGCACCCAAGATCACATATAGTCAGATCTACTTGGAGAAGCCCATTTAAGGTTGCCAATTAGACTAACATAAACACCTAATGAATATGGCAGGGAAGTAGAGATAAACCCACACAGTCTTGAGGGTAACAAGAAAACTCCATGTTGATACTGACAGAGCTGGGTTTGAATTGGTATGCCTCTGTGCTGCTCTACTATGAAGAAGTGACAAATGTTGAAAATATGTTGTATTCAGATGCACTGCTTTCTCCATGTTTTAATGTTCTAGTATTGGTTTACCTCCACTCACACAGGTCATGGACATGTCTCGTGGACTTGGAGGGACTGAACATGAGGCATCTTTGGAGACCTGGTGTTAAGGCTTTGCTTCGAATAATAGAGGTTGTGGAAGCCAATTACCCAGAGACTTTGGGAAGACTACTGATTGTGAGGGCACCCAGAGTGTTCCCTGTGCTTTGGACTCTTGTAAGTGATAAGTGGGAGAAACTTTTATTTATTTATTTTATTTACTTGATCCTCACTATTACATAGAAAGAAGCTGTAGAGCAGCAATACTCAAAAGATACTCAGTACTCAAATCCAACCCGTGAGTAAAATTTAACTGACCTGTTAATTAATTTCATATTATTTGACATAAACAGAAAATTGTATTGAATCTTTATTGAAAATCACCTTCAGGATATTTAGTAACCACTGCTGAAGTGGACATTAAGGAGCAAAGCTGCAAAACAGCATGATCTTCTGAGAGAAGCACATTTACTTCACTGCATATACGGCTAGTGAAACAGCTCTGTCCCAGTATGGGCATTAAATGTAAATTTCGACAGCTTTGAGATTTCATCTAGTGTCTTCCTTTTTGTCAAAAATCTGCTCATTATTAATACCAAGACAACCCTGCATATGATCAACTCAGCCAGATTCCAGTTAGACGTAACACAAATCTATAACTCATGACATCTTAAAAATGACATTTGGAAAAATTTGCCTTTTTTCATTCACAATGTTTGTATCAACCTACCTATGTAAATAGGGCTTTTCTACAATCATTGATCAAAAGCAGTCCACGTACCTACTGATGTAGTGCCTGCTTATTGCTCTGACGTTGCAGACGTCCCCTCAGGGATTAATACAGTGTACCAAATATCAAATCTGCATTCTTGTCATTTTTCTCACTAGACTGCTACTTTGGCAGATATAGTGTTTAACCATTTTAGCATGTATTCACAGTTTATGTTTACCTGATTTATTGCATGCTAGGATAAAATAACCTCATATCTGTTCTCCTTTGATTTTTAAAGTATGCTTGATCTTTGGAACTGTTAAGGAGAGCAAAAAGCACACTTGCAAACAGATGCAGAAATATTTTTGTATTTTGATCTTACGTTTTATTTTAGCTGAAAATGACTGTAAAATTAAACATTGATGAGAATTTTTGATTCTTTTTTAAATCTAACAAATCCTGATACTAAAATACAACTCATTCAAGTGAAAATAATATAGCAAGTACAATAACCTGTTCCAGAGATACTCCACAAAGATATTTTTTTCTTCCGTTATTTCATTTTCATTTTACTTATATATATATATAGTTTATAGTATTATAGTCAGTACTGTTGTGCAACTCCAATTCAATTGTCTGTAGTCCGTTATTTAGTATGAAGAGACAATACCTGAAAAAATGCTTGTCTTGTCAAAACTACACAAATATACGTTTTATCCTGCCAGTAATCCACAAATAAGGTTGATTGAAAGAAACGGAACAATCTCCCAAAAGCAAACACAAAATAGTAGGCTGTGATTACATTTAAAAAAAAAATTACTACAAACCTGTGGCCCACCAGAGCTTTCTGTTTATTTTAAGTAGCCAAGCTTCTTATTAACATGAGTATCCCTGGTATATAAAATGGTTGTTAATTGGGGAAAAAAAGGATGAGGAATTAACTTCTTGTTGCATCATATTTGATTCATGAACTATTTCCATGGTGCAAAGAATAAGTAAAGGCCAAAGAAAGACATAATCAGCACACTGCAGACATGGTGACTTCATTGAGGACTTCAGATTTTATTTATGCTGTACATATTTTTTTTTTGTCTAGGTTAGCCCATTTATCAATGAAAATACAAGACAGAAGTTTCTCATCTATAGTGGAAACAATTACCAAGGAGCTGGAGGGCTCATAGACTACATTGATAAAGAAATTATTCCAGACTTTCTGGGAGGAGATTGTATGGTAAGCTTGTTCGCAGATGTATTTCTGTACATTAATAAGTACTTATAAATGCCTACTGTGTGTCTTGTTTCTCATATGTAACCTCAAAAACTCTTGGGATGAGCTTCATCAAATTTGATTTCCTTTAGATGTTCCCCACTTTACACAACTGCTGGAGCTCATTGATAACAAAATACATGATAAGACGATCTATTGCTGTGTCAGTTAAAATTAGTCTTAACAATTCTTTCTTTAGCTTGTTTATAGAAGATCTATATTGTCAAAATATATTTAAACTTTAAGAATATCAATAAAAATGTCAATATAAATCTAAATTTGTTTAGATAAATTATTAATCCCAAGGGGAAATTTAGATGCACGCAGAAACATAACTGAGTTACAGGACAAATAATACATTTAATCAGCCAATCAATGTATATTGTGCATAATTTGCAAAATTAACCTTAGACTATATGCATTTAGTTTGGGACATCAGGAGGAAGCATTGAATTGCTTGATAGCAGTAGGCAGAAAAGACCTCCAAGAGAAGCTTCTAAGCACACCATGGTGGAATGAGCCTGTGGCTAAAAGTGGTCTAAAAAGCCCCTCCAGGAGGGGATTTTTTATAATGGCATCCAATTTTGCCGCCATCTTCTTTTTCACAACAGTTTCCATATTGTTACGGGTTAGCCCTGTGAATGTGCAAGGCATTCTTGTTAAGTTTATTCAGGCATTGTGTGTCTTTTGAACTCAAGTTACTTCCCCAAGAGACCACAGCATTGAACAACACACTGGCTGCAAAGAACTGAACATTTCCAGCAGCTTGCTACATAATGAAATGAGTTTCCTCAGTAAGTACATTCTGCTCTGGCCCTTCCTGTACTGCACCACTGTGTTGTCAGACCAATCTACTTTGCTGTTTATGTAAAACCCCAAGTTACCTGTAGTTCTGCACCACTTCTATGTCCTCTCCCAAATGGTGAAGTCCACCACCAACTTTTATCTTGCTGATGTTGAGCTGCAGGTGGTTCTTCCTGTATCACAGAACAAAGTCCTCCTGTACTCCCACTCATCTCCATTTATAATGCATCCTATGAAGGAGGAGTCATCTGAGAATTTCTGCAGAATGTAAGCGCTGAAATCTATTGAGTGGAGGGTAAACAGAAAGGGAGACAGGATAGATCCCTGTGGTGCTCCAGTATTACACACCTCCATTTCTGACACACAGTGCATGAGCCTCGCAAACTGCTGTCTGTTGGTCAGGTAGTCCATGATCCAGGAGAATGTGGGGGCATCAAGATACATAGCCTTGAGCTTTTCACCCAGTCAGAATGGTGTTGAAGGTCTCCAAGTGTAAGTTGGCTCTATTGAGCAAGCACATCAGAGCATCCTCCATGCTTATGTGTGCCTGATAGGCCAACTGCAGAAGATCAAGATGTTCTAAAACCAGGTGTTATAGCTCTTTCAGGACTAGCCTATTAAAGGTGATCATGATATTTAAAGTAAGAATAGCCATTGAGATCACTGTAATGCTCTTTCTTTGGTACTTGGACTACACAGATTGTTTTCCACAGCATGGGAAACTTCTTCACACTAGGGTAAAGAGAGAACAGGTGCTGTAAGTCTCTACAGAGCTGACTGGTAAATGTTTTCAGCACCCTAGGGCTGATTCTATCTGGTCCTGCAGCCTTATTCGTGCAGTGTCCCCAGCTTTATTCTCACTCAATCAGCAGAGACAGAAAGTTCAGGAAGTTGGAGGCCACAGGTGTAATGTTATTGTAGGAGATGGTTGTGCAGGGTAGAGATGGCAGTTAGATTCCAGAACCTCCTCGTACTGCACACAGACAGTAGCAGCGTTGGGGGGAGAGCTGGGAGAGGTCTGGACTGACCAAAATGAGTCAAACCTGTTGAAAAACTGAATCAGTTCAATAGCTTTCTTCTTCTTCCCGTCATCTGCTGGTTTTATAGTCTACTTGTAGCCAGTGATAGTTCTCATCATGTGTAACCATAACAGGTTCTACATATTATGATTGTGCTGCCTGTTTTTGCTTCCTTGTCTCCCTGAAAATATGTCTAATTTCTTTAATAAATGTAGGGTACAATGTTAAGGGGAGATGGGGGTAAATCTGTGGTGGGGGGTCCTTATGTGAGGCATCTAAGCTGCAATGTAAAGGGATGCACTCTTTTCAAAAGGGCGGTGCACTTATATAAGGAAATAACCTGGAGAGGGAGATCAGGGGCCACTCCAAACAAATCAAAACTCGATAGTGACACTTTCAAATTGGGTATTGGGTACGCTACCCAAACTGTTGGTGGTGCATTGGAGGTCGTCCATTTGTGTGGCACTACCCTTTTCTCTTATCGAGGCAAGCATTTGCTGCTTCTGAGGTGAGTGACGCTAAATGCTATTACACTTGGGCTTTAAAAGACAGGAATGAATTTCATACCAGTGAGAATGGTCCACTGTATGATAAACAGAAAGTGCCAAATTGACTTTATTATCCTTTTATGGAAGTCTACCCAGAGTCAGAAGTCTAAGGATTGTTGTTTAAAAAGGGACTTGAAGTTTGTTTATTGTGGGGGTTAAAAGTAAGGTGTGGGTCTGACTAATACACATGTATGTATGTATGTATGTATGTATGTATGTGTGTGTGTGTGTGTATATATATATATATATATATATATATATATATACATACTGTATGTCAGGTCAAGTCAAGTTGGGGAGCATGCACTGATACAGTGCGTTGCCGCACCCACTGCATGACGAAACAACTCGGGATCCCGGTTTTCAACCCCCCAGGCAGATGCACGGTCCAGTCCCATCCTCCGGAAATGACCCTCTATCTGCCAAACAACTCGGGATCCCGGTTTGCAACCCCCAGGCAGACGTACGGTTCAGTCCAATCCTCCGGAAATGACCCTCTATCTGCCGCAGCCAGGTGTTACGTGGGCGACCCCTTGGCCTGGTCCAGCCACTCGAGTCCCCAACAATGATTTTACCAGCTGGATCACCCTCGGGGAAACGTGTCACTTGGCCATAGTGCCGCTCCCTCACAATGCAGGTAATGTGCCTCATTTGGGACTCCATGAGCAACCGCTCATTCAACACAAATTTAAACCAACGGTACCCAAAGATTTTCCAGAGAAACAAAGTACCAAAGGAGTCCAGTCTTCGTCTCAGGTCTCTGGATAGCGTCCATGTCTCGCAACCATATAGCAAGAGAGGATGCACCAGGACTCTAAAGACTTGGACCTTTGTCCTTTTGCATAGATATCGGGAGCGCCACACACCCCTTTCCAGTGACCTCTTGGGTCCCCCCTGCTCTCCCAATCCGTCTACTGACTTCATAGGAAGAGTCACCAGAAACATGAATGGCACTGCCAAGGTAAGTAAACCTCTCAACAAGGTCAATACTGTCTCCGCAAACAGACACACTGATGATGGCTGTGCCTAAGAGGTCATTAAAGGCCTGGATCTTGGTTTTTATCCAGGATACCCACAAGCTCAGACACTTGAGACTCCTCACTCAGTCTCTCGAGCACCACGATCAGATCCTCCATTGACTCTGCAAAGATCACAGTATCATCAGCAAAGTCAAGATCCGTGAATCTTTCTTCACCAACACATGTCCCACAGCCTCTGGACCCTACGACCTTGCCCAACACCCAGTCCATACAAGCACTGAACAGAGTAGGAACAAGAACACACTAGAATCAACTGGGAAAAATGCAGAGGTCCTGCCCCCACTCTGCACAGCACTCACAGTACCAGTGTACAGGCCCTCAGGATGTCCCATAGGACAGCTCAATCAACTGAGCTGAACGCTTTGTGAAAATGGACAAAGGCTGCAAAGAAACTCTGCCGATATTCGCATTTGCACTCCATGAGAGCCCTCAGTGCCAGGATGCGGTCGATGGTAGACTTCTTAGGCGTAAAACCAGACTGTTCTGGTTGCTGGTAGGTGAGCAAGTGATCACGGATGCTATAAAGGACGACCCTAGCAAGGACCTTACCTGGCACAGAGAGCAGTGTTATCCCCCTGTAGTTGCTGCAATCCAGGCGATCACCCTTCCCTTTCCATATAGGGACGATAAGTTCCGTTTTCCAGTCAGTTGGGATGATGCCAGTCTCCTAAATGGAAGCAAAGAGGACAGCCTTACCTTCAGCCTGGAGAAGTTCATCCCGGATACCACAGATCCCTGCAGCCTTTCCACCCCCTCAGCTGGTTCACCACCTGTGCAATCTCAGTGAGACTAGGTGGTTCACAGCTAATCTGAGGATCAGCCTCAAGAACCGTGGACCCAGAGATATTCAATGTCCTAGCCAGAAGATCAGCTTCGAACAACTGCTCAAAGTAGCCAGCCCAGCGGGTCACAACTGCAGTGTCATCCGTATAGACCGTTCCATCGGCCGCCCTGACTGCGACTCTCTGAGGAACAGATTCAGATGTGTGTAATGCTTCGATTCCTCTGTAAGTAGGACGTGGGTTGCTAGACCACAGATGGTGTGTCACTTGCTCACAGATTCCTCTAACAAACGCCTCTTTATCTGCCCTCAGAGCCCTCGCAGCCATTCTTCTCAGTTTCCAGTACAAACCAGAGTTGCCATTGAGCCGTGCTCTGTGACTCCTCTCGATATCCAGTGTGCCCAGAGAGATGAAACTCCTCCTGGGAACACCAGTAACACCAACACAACCCTCAGCAACCTTCAGGGTCTTGTCACGGAAGGTCTCCCACATCACATTAGGATCGGTAGTCGTATCCAAATCTGAAAGTTCCTCACACAAACTGCGTGCAAACTCATTAAAAACAGCCTGGTCTTGAAGTCTGGCACCCACTTGTTTTCCTCTTTATCTCCAGACCTGAAGGCTCTCTTTTTATTCAGTAGGGCTTTTTCAGGTCTTTTGTGTTGTTAAAACAGTGCACCTACTTTGTAGGAACTATGCTATCTGCACAAAAGTTGATGAAGATCTTTGATACAGGGGCTGCGTCCCTCATTATACTCACCATGTGACTCACAAAGCATGTTCAAGTCATTTTTCTCAAAGGGATCTTTAGAGCCTATGTATGTACTGTATATATATGTATATATATTGTGGAAGCTGGCCCGGACACAGACAGACAGACATCGTTGGTTCAACCCACACACGTTTATTTACAAATTATTTACAATAAAGTGCTCACACACAACCCCAGTGCTCTCCCAAAATCCAGGCCTCACAATGCCTCTTTCACTCTTCAGGCCGCCTCCACTCCTCTCCACCAAGACTTAGTCTCTCGTCCTCCCAACTCCAGTCCCCGAATGGAGGGAGGCAGCCCCTTTTATCTCCACCCGGACATGCTCCAGGTGCCTCCCGGTAATCTTCCGCCGGCACTCCCCAGTGTCCCTGGTCTTCTTCCCCCCAGCACTTCCGGGTGTAGTGGAAGTGCTGAGGGCCAGGGCTCCTCAGGTATTGGGGCGCCCCCTGGTGGTGACCATGGGCCCCTATAGGGTTGAGCTTGTTTGTGTACGTGTCATTACTTTCATGTTCCATTTTGGACTCCTGTACTGGTTTCCTTTTCTTGTCACTACTTGGCAATTTCTATTATACTGGTTGTTATTGAGTAGTATTCTTGTTTGAATTGCATGTTTATTTATTTTTCTCTCCTTATTTATGTTTGGGTTATCTTAAGGGTGAATATAAAGAATATAAACTGCTCACAAAAATTAAAGGAACACTTTGAAAACACATCAGATCTCAATGGGGAAAAACAAATCACACTAGATATCTATACTGATATGGACTGGATAATGTGTTGGGAACAAAAGGATGCCACATCGTTTGATGGAAATGAAAATTATAAACCTACAGAGGGCTGAATTCAATGATACCCTAGAAAATCAAACTGAAAAAATGATGCGGCAGGCTAATCCATTTTGACAAATTCTCACTGCAGCAACTCCAAATCATACTCAGTAGTTTGTATGGCCCCCACGTGCTTGTATGTATGCCTAATAATGTCCTAATGAGACGACAGATGGTGCCCTGGGGGATCTCCTCCCAGATCTGGACCAGGGCATCACTGAGCTCCTGAACAGTCCGAGGTTCAATCTGGTGACGTCTGATGGACTGAAACATAATGTTCCAGAGGTGTTCCATTGGATTTAGGTCAGGAGAGTGTGTGGGCCAGTCAATGGTATCAATTCCTTCATGGATATGCCTCTCCAGACCATCACTGACCCACCACCAAACCGATCATGCTGAACGATGTTACAGGCAGCGTAATGTTCTCCGCAGCTTCTCCAGACCCTTTCACGTCTGTCACATGTGTTCAGGGTGAACCACCTCTGATCTGTGAAAAGCACAGGGCACCAGTGGTGGAGCTGCCAATTCTGAAATTCTATGGCAAATGCCAGTTGAGCTCCATGGTGCCGGGCACTGAGCACAGGGCCCACGAGAGGACTTCGCCTGTTTGAAGCCTGCATGAAGCCTGTTTCTGATTGTTTGGTCAGAGACATTCACATCAGTGGCCTGTGGGAGGCCATTTTCTGGGGCTCTGGCAGTGCTCATCCTGTTCCTCCTTGCCCAAAGGAGCAGATACCAGTCCTGCTGATGGGACCTTATGTGGCCCTGTCCAGTTCTCTTAGAGTAACTGCCTGTCTCCTGGAATCTCCTCAAAGCCCTTGAGACTGTGCTGGGAGACGCAACAAACCTTCTGGCAATGGTATGTATTGACGTGCCATCCTGGAGAAGGTGGACTACCTGTGCAACCTCTGTAGGTTCCAGGTATCGCCTCATGCTGCCAGTAGTGACACTGACCATAGCCAAATGCAAAAATTGTGAAAAAACAGTCAGAAAAGATAAGGAGGGAAAAATGCCAGTGGCCTCCACCTGTTAAACCATTCCTGTTTTGGGGCTCATCTCATTGTTGCCCCTCTAGTACACTTGTTAATTTCATTAACACCAAAGCAGCTGGAACTGATTAACAGCCCCCTCTATTACTTAACTAACCAGATCAATAACACAGATGTTTCATTGACTTGATGCTGTTCCTTTAATTTTTTGAGCGGTATATATACTGTATATGTATATATTTAATATAAGTACAGACTTGGATGTCATTTTTCTTCTTTGTTTACAAACACCAATTTCAGAACAGGGTATCATCTCTGTTTTTCTCTATTTCACTGATCACTCCTACCACTTTCTTTTATGTGGACTCGTTCCCTGGACACTTTTACTACTTTTTATGGATTTTTAATATTGTTTGTTATCAGTATGATGCTGCTGGAGTATGTGAATTTCCCCTTGGGATTAATAAAGTATCTATCTATCTATCAAATTGGAGCTAAGGTTCTATCCTTCACCATAGCTAATACATTCATCTCTTAGTTAGGTAAGAGGCTCTACTGTATGCCATGATCCTGTTGTTTTAATTAAAAAGATATGCTATACCCCACTTCCTTCACATTCATCTGTCGAAACTTGTGATCAGTTTTGTCTCTGTAGTGGGCTTTTCCCTCACATAGCCGCTTCCTCAGTTCTGACGGCACCCACTTGTTTTCCTCTTTATCTCCAGACCTGAAGGCTATTTATTCAGTATGGCTTTTTCAGGTTTTTTGTGTTGTTAAAACAGTGCATCTTTGTAGGAACTATGCTATCCGCACAAAACTTAAAGAAGGTCTGTGATACAGGGGCTGAGTCCCTCATTATACTCACTGCGTGACTCACAAAGCATGTTCGAGTCAGTTTTCTCAAAGGAATCTTTCAGAACCTTCTCAATCTCTGCTGTCCATCCCTTCACATTCCTGATGGTAACTGGCAGCTGCTGGGGAATGGGTTTATAGGCATGTATGAGTTGAATCAAACTATGGTCATATCTATCCTGTGGTGGCAAAGCAAAAGAGTTGTATGCCTCTGCAACACTGGCATATAACAAGTTTAGGGTCCCATTTTCCCTTGATGTGCAGTCCATAAATGGCAAAAATTGATGATGTTTGGGGAAAGTGAAACATGGTCAAAGCTCCTGGAAACTGTGAAGAAAGTATAGTGAGTATGCTTACCTGTGTCTTTTGTGATTCCCATGTCTGCCAAGAGCGAGGCCAGGGATTTGTAAACTGACTGCACAATGGCAAGTGAAAACTCCTTCAGCATATAATACAGCATGTAAGCCCACTGGCATTGGCTCAGCATTTGGATTGCATTGCTGTGCTTTAATTGTAGTGTGTCCAGAGTTGCACAGTTTTTAATTTACAAAAAGGGGAAGACTACCTCCAAGATGGATTTCATCATCACTCTTAATTTGGACAACATGTGAAGGTGACAACTTGTTCTAAACAAGTCGTGGGTCTATTAAATAGAATTGTGAGGGAGGATAATAACTGGATTATTAGACAGATAGTTACCTGATTGTTAAAGATTATTGATAATCAGTGTGACCATCTGATATTTTTTACTCTTTCCGAGGTGCAGCCCAAGTGTAAAACTGAGATGGTGTGAATTGATTTAATCCTGTACAAAAATAGGATCTGGTGTACAATTGTTTTTTTATGCTAGTATATTAGTAAGTGTGAAGCAGAGCCTACAGCGAGCTGGAGTGGAAAATATAATAAAGATAGAAAGACATCATGCAAACTTCAGGCTTTATTCCTGTCTTATCTATATATCTTGTATCTTTTCAATGCATTGCTATGAAGTAATGTCAGAAGATAACTGATATGTAACTATACACACAGCAGATGTGTTTGATAATTGTTATGTTCTATACAAAAAGAGTAAAAGTCACACAATGACAAGGCATACTGCAAATGGTGTTTAACATAATGAAAACACTTATTCTATGGTTTTTCACATTTACATCTCTGTAGTATATAGTCTGTAAAACTAAAATATTTCCTAATACTTTTTTTCCAGTGTTATGTTCCAGAGGGAGGCCTGGTTCCTAAATCTCTTTATCAAACAGAAGAGGAACTGGAGAACTCTGATAACATCAAACTGTGGACAGAGACCATCTACCAGTCTGCAAATATATTTAAAGGCGCACCACATGAAGTTAGTCGCTCACTTTTCATTTTTTTTTATTCTAGAAGTTCCTATTACCACAACATTGTACAGTTCATTTGGATTGTTTTATTTTCTCATTACAAAGATGTGTTTTTTTCAGGTGAAGTAAGTTCACATGTTATTTTAGTAAACATCTGAGGCCTTAAGTAAATATTAATGTGGCTCTTTGTGTACAGCATATTTAAGTGCCATGAAAATTTGTTTGCATATGGTACTGTATCTCAAACCATCACTAAAGCCCCTGCAGCTTTTCACTAAACTAGAAATTATTTAGAATTCTGATACCATTAAGACATTGGTTGTGTTTGTTAATAATTTTGTGAAGTAGAAGAATGCCTGCTTCAACAAGTCTGATCAGACAAATAAGGTAACTGCCAAGGTGAAGATATGGAGTATGGCTCCCTCTACTGACAAATTTGATAAGTGCATTTACAGTGGCTCTATACAAGAACTTCCCTTGTTATATAGTGGTGTGCTATGGAATATTAATGAGTAAAAGAATGTTTGCCATTGAGCACGAGGTCAAAGTTAAACTACACAGAGCACACTAAATTAACTAACTAATGGCACACAACATGAGGATCAGCAATCTGTGACTGAGAGCTAATTATCCGACTCCTGGCATACTAAGAGCCATATCTTCAGGTAATGTAGCTGGAACACTCGTCTCCTCTGTGTTGTGTTCTGTCATGTAAACTTGAATTTAGGTTCAAATGCCATTTCAGTCTGTCATTAAGTAGCCATGTTGGTGTTACTGCACTATTTTTCTCCTAACAACAAACAAAGTTGCATGTGGGCTCTATTCCATAGTCTGCAATGCTACCTACCAACAAAGTCTAAGCAGAGGTTTTACAATATACTATGTAATATATGGGGGGCAATGCCAGATATCTCATGAGATGATTTTATCTTGATGCTTGGGTTATGGTAAGATAATACTTTACTATTTTAAGCTTTAAAATATTAAGCATTAAAATTCAATTCAGCAAAATATTCCAATTTATCACCTTTTTGTGACACTAAGTCAAAGCAAAAATATTTCCATTTGTTAGACCCAATAAGAAAAATCTTTTTTTTTTTTTAAATTGTGGAAATGAACTTCAAATAGCCTCAGTTATGGCCATTGACAGACATTGCTACATCATGCAGACTTTGTTATTGTTCAGACCTTATTTTTGTAGTAGGACTGTAAACCAATAATTAAAGATTAGTGTATTTCATATTTAAAATACCGGTAATATTTGAATATATATATGTATATATTGTAAGAAAAGGTGCTATATTGCACCCGACCTGACACATATTCACACAGGAGGCACGGGTAAAACCAATAAACTATTTCTTTTTCTTCAGCTGGAGGGTACGTCTTCCCCGTAATCCTCCAGCCACAACACAGTCCCAAGCACAGTACAGTACACCAAGCACCACCTTCTCCCACTACCACTCCTCCTCAGCAAGCTTTGTTCTCCTCCTCCCGACTCTGGCCCCTGAGTGGTGGTCCCTGGCTCCCTTTATTGGGTACTCGGAAGTGCTCCAGGTGCTTGATTGCTGACATCCGGCTGCACATCCAGGTGTAGCGAGACCAATGCCCAAAAGGGGCCAGCGGCTCCTGCTGAACCCAACAGGGCTGTACCGGACTCCGACCCCCATGAAGCCCTGGGGGAGTCCGAGGTACCGCTGCAACCCAGGGAGGCTGCCATCTAGTGACCAGGGGGAGATACTGGGTTTTCCACCCTTGTCCCCCTGGTATATATGGTGCAGGGGTGTCCCGACCAGGCATGGGCCCTGGCCATCCGTCACTATATAAGGTTTATACTTGAACAAATAAGGATCAAGTTGTAAACAAATTATAGTCAAAGCGAGTCCGATGTAGACTAATTGGGATATAGGGGGTATGGGGTTTTACAGAGAACAGACAGGGAGAGGTGTGTCGTTTGGGCTGCACCCAGAAGTGAGGTCATGTGTGGGGCTGGCTGGGAGGTTTGTGTAGGAATGGAAAGTGGGGTTTGGTAGTCTTTTCTTTTGTGGATCCGTAGAAAAAGGAACAAAAGGCATGAGAGTGCCCTGCCAACCCTTGGTCCAGCGTAACCACGCATTTAGTCAAGCCCATCAACTGCCTCCCGTGTGCGCATGTGTGACACTGTGTATATATACACACTACTGATCAAAAAAAAGTTGTAGAGCACCTCAGTTTTTATGGAAATGCATACAGTTCAATATCTTAATGTTTAATGAAATCAAGAAATAGAACAAAAAAAACAATGACAAATGCAAAAGTAAGTCAAGGAATCATTGAGTGTACAAAATTTTATTTTAATTTTTGATTCATCAAAGTAGCCACATGTGCTGATATAATAGTCAAACTGTGGTACCCCTTGTGATTCAGAATGCCAGTCACTCTGTGCAAGTCGCCAACTCTACCTCCAGCAAAAGAACCGCAGACCATCACACTTCCTTGTCCATGTTTTGACAGTTGGTGTCACACACTGAGGAACCATCCTTTCACCAGCTCGATGGCGTATAAACACCCTGAGTGATGAACAGAAGATTTAAAATTTTGATTCATCGGTCCATAAGACTTAAGTCCAGTCTGCAGTAGTCCACAGCCGGTATTTCAAGGCTCTGTTTTGTCCTTTAAGGAATGGCTTTCTTGCTGCCACACACCCTGTCAAGCCTGCAGCACAAAGTAGAAACTGAGACTTGATGTTTTTGACCACTGTTAAGCTGTGCTTGAAGCTCATGTGCTGTGAGGTGCCTATCATGCAAAGATGGTGACCCTCAGAAGCGTCTGATTGGAGTGTGACTTTAGCTCTGCCAGATCTTTCTATCAGAGTTTCTTCCATTTTCCAATTGCCTTTCGATTGTGTAGGACACCACTGTACTCACAAACACTTAAGATTTTTTTAAGCAATATCTCTAAATGAAAAGCCCACATTTATAATGGCAATAAAGCTCTGTCTCATTTCATTTGTTAATTGTCATTTTCTTGTCATAATAACTGGAATATTTTCCAATTAGTACCTCTGTGGGTGTAAGTAACACAGTCTGTTCCAACTCTGCTTTAAGACACACAGAGGACACCTGTGCAAATTATTTGCTTCCACTTGCACAGCTTAATTTACTTTAATTGCTGCAGAACAGCTGTAGGTTGTAACCTATTAGTTGTTCCCTGAGGAACATCCATCTGTAATATTCTGAAATTTCCTTTTTTTGTTTTTTCTAACCTACGCTTTAAATTTAAACCTCTGGTAGGTTACTGTTTACCTTTTCACCATTTTAGGTCATTCATTGCAATTCAACTGGTTAAAGAAGAAAAATTGGAAAAACTGAGGTGTTCTAAAACTTTTGACAAGTAGTGAGTGTGTGTGTATATGTATATGTGTGTATGTATGTATATAAATAATATATATCATTCTTACAGTATAGTAATGTGCAGTAATGTTGGCAACATGTAGATCATAAATGTGCTACCTGTGTGTAAGCAAAGTTTTCAGTTCAGAAATAGCAATAAAAGCCCCTTGCTAAATATCGGGTCCTCTAGTAATGCTTCTATTTTACTATTATTATTTTGTATTTATTTTAAGCAAATCAGCCTTGTTTTCTTTTGATTGAAAATCTTTGTTTCACCTCATGTAAAGATGAATTTTGCCCATTTAGGATGTGAATAAATAAGTTGTCTGCAGGGGTTAAAGTAAATTCATCCACCATTAATGTTTTTTATTGCTTTCTCTTTGATATGTCGCTTGACATTACATATTTAGTGTAAGACACGTGAAGCCTTCATATTAACAAGTTTGCCATCATGCCAATATGCCACACTGCACAGAAATGGATAACCTAATTACTGTTTTATGAGTTGTGAAGACCAAACAAAGCTTTACGTAAGAGTAAATGAATAATAAATGAATTTCTGCAGTACCTACACTAAAGGTGTTACCACAAATATAATGCCAATTTGACTGATGACTCATTCATTCACTCATCAACAGAGACACTACTTTCTGCTTAGTTAAAAAGTTGAAATTTGGCAGGATTGTTCATCTAGGGCAGTAGGCATCTGCTAAGAAAAGGCATTTCAGTATATCAGTATTTAGGGATCACCCACCAAAGCCCCTCAACCCAGTTTAAAAACTACAAAATTTGATTGAAACTTAGTGACAGAGGGTAGCACGGTGGCGTAGTGGTAGCGCTGCTGCCTCGCAGTAAGGAGACCCAGGTTCGCTTCCCGTACTAAACATAAGCTCATTCACCATCCACACTCAGATAAGGAGGGTCCATTTTTTTTAAATCACAACATTAAATCAGCTACTGTTTTAGTGTTTGCCAAAGACACAGCGCTCTTTCACCCCCCCTCCTCCAGATTCAGCAAGACATCATATAAATCTGCCATTCCTTTCCATGCACATGACTGTTTATTATTCCACTTTCTTTAATGTAGAGACAGAAATTCTGGCCTTTCGTTTCTCTCCTCTGGTCTGCCTTACCACTCATTGTTCACAGGAAGTCCCAGCAGCAACATACGCCCTTTCTTCTTAAGTACTACGGTATAACACAGAGCATAAAGCAGCACTACCACTCAATTAATATAAAGCTTAGACAAGCAGGTTCTGTAAGAATTGGCTTTTGAGATCAGCCAGCTTACCGATCACTGAGCATGTCATCTAAAATGAAAATTGGCCATTTAGATCATTGAGTGATCGATCAGAGTGTCACTATCTTTAACCAATGCCAGTTTACTAGGAAGAAAAAGGATGAATAATTAGGTAATCGGCTATTTTCTGATTTTACTTAGAATGAATATAGAAATGTATGTAGAATTTTATAATCATTGATATTAGAGACCTTGGTGATGTGGTTATATATATATATATATATATATATATATATATATATTATATATATATATATATAATAAAAAAAAGCATTTCACCAGAAGTCACTACTTCGTTGCAAATCATTCAGTGTTAGTTTCCTTTTCACATACAGCAGACCTAAGGAAGCTAAAAAAGACTGAATTATTAAATACAATTTGAAAATATTCATTTCAGATTGTTATCGAAATACTGGAGGGCTCCTCTGTGATCACCTGGGACTTTGACATTCTCAAGGGAGACGTCGTGTTCAATATATTCCACTCAAAGAGATCTCCTCAGGCAGCGAGAAAGGAACCCTCAGCACCCTTGGTGGGTGGAAATAACGTGCAGCTGATAGAAAGGAGTTGGGTACTGGGAGTGGACTATAGCATGGTGGAGTCTCCATTAACTTGTCGCGAAGGAGAGAGCATTCAGGTAAGTCTGTGGATGAGAACGCAGAAACAAAGTGATGTTCCTTAAAGCAGAATGTCCAGGAGAGGATGGCTGGGCTACAGCTGCTAGTCTTTGACTTGCTTTTAATTATTCAGACTTGTCTCCAAGTTATTTCACTTTATCCAGTAATGTTTTCAACCTAAATTTTTGTTTCTTCTTTTCAAGCGCTAACTGGCATGTGTGTAGTTGTCTCGGGTTCTCTTCGATTATCCGAATTTTGCATTATTTACAGGAATTTTGTTTTCCTCTTGACTGTATGTTTAAATAAATATGTATTTGAGTGTATAACTATTACATTAGGCTTTGCACTTGTATTACCATTTTATGCTTGTAAATGTCCATTAACTGTTTTAAGTGCACCTTCACCAAAGATGTATATTTATTAAGAAATTTGCAGCATACAAAGAGCGACTGTATCTTGTATAAGGTTTTGTAGAATTCTAGATTATGACGTTCAGTGCCCATTAGGATGAATGCATGTACTGCTTTAGAATAACATCACGCAGCAGTAGCTGATAGCTCTTCTGCTTTTTTCAGGGCTCACATATAACTCGCTGGCCAGGGTTCTACATTCTCCAGTGGAAAATGAACTCCCCTCCGTCCTGTTCTGCTACGACACTACCCAGGGTGGATGATGTGCTGGCCACGCTGCAGGTGTCCTCGCACAAGAGCAAAGTGATGTACTACACTGAAGTGCTGGCGTCTGAAGACTTCAGGTACTGAATTTTTAGAAAGACTTTGCTTCTAAAGAAATAATGGTTTGCAGTTTAACCAAACAGCCATAAGAGTCACAATTTGTGGAGACCAGTGCTCTCTTTAATTTGTCATATTTGCTAAAATAAGTTTTTGTTTTTTTAAATACTGTATGCAGAGTGCATGAGGAAACATTTTTAGTATTTACACTGACATTTGGTAGAGATATTTTTTGAGAGTTGAACAAAAGGACAATTGACTAGTGGGTATAATTTTCAGTCTAGGCTTATAGGCCTATTGCTGCCTCATGTATTAAGTCCCGTGAAATGTTTACAAATGTCAATCAACATGCAACACTTTGCCACACTGCAGTGCCATGAGGAGTGAGTATGTGCATCTTACCTTAAAAACGTCTGTCTTCTTTACCTGAAAATTCTCACACTTTTGTCATAACCTAGCAGCACAACAAAAAGCAGACAAACAACATGATGTCTTTCAGGAGTTGTAAAGTGTGCTAAGTAATGCTAAGCACAATGTAGTTTATGATGCAAACAATTAGCTATCAAAGATGATACAGTGGCAGTCCAGATTACACATGACCATACACAAGTAAAGCTGCCAGTCATTAAGTGCGCACATAGTGCCTGAAGAGCCTTTCAAACAAGACTGACGGATGGTGGGGTGGGATTTGTACAATACACAAAAGATATGGGGCTTTACAGGTGAGGCATTGCAATACGAGACTGTACAAGGTAGAGTGCCACCTACTGAACTTCTCATTGGTTAACTGAAAGAAGAAAATGCTATTGTATAAAAGGAAATACACGATGTTTAAAGGTGTGAATGATGATTTTTATTAAATATATTCTTCAATACTGAGTGAAAGGTTGACACATAGTAGATTAAGAAAACAGGGCATTTTACCATTTACAAAAAACTTTCTTTTAAAAGAAAATGTTTTTTAAAAATAGTGCTCTTTGGACTGCATTCTATTATCCGTTAGCCTGTCATATTCATATGCATTTTGCTAAAGTGTTGCAGTATATAAAATATTCATATTTAAGTTTTTCTGAGACTTCTGCAGGTTGTCTTTTTAACCCCAACATTGACAGAATAAACTTCATAATCAAAGGTACTTCCCCATTAGCAAGCAGTTGGGCCAAGAATGATGCCTTGGAATGATCTCTTTGCAGTGCCCTGCTTCTACCACAGTGGCACTATCATCCTTGGTGCACTGCTGCTGTCCCATAGCAAACACTGCATCTTCCATAGGTGCTTGATGTTTTTATTTTTAACTAAAGCAGCTTCACCTCAGCAATATCTGTAAATGTAAACTGCAAACTGCACTTTCAGACTTCTCGGATTTGCTGTTTGCATTGCATGTATGGATTACTTGCCTTCTTACTCAGGCCAGCAGATATTGCTTCAAATACAACGCTAATTAATTTGTCTTTATGTGAAATTAAACAGAACTCATCATTTAAGATGCAAAAATGCCAAACTGATGAACCTGATTAGTTACATCATAGGGAGGGTAAAGTGGGCAAATTTGCTTGACCTTCAAAAATGCAACATGTGCTGACTAATGCAGGCCGCATTCTGACGCACGTGGGACCACCGATTACCTTTAACTGTCAGTTGTGCTAAGTAAGGGGTCTGGTCAGCTCAACGTAGCAGTAAGGCAGTCTTAGGCCATGCCTCTCAAGGTCAGTTCTGCAGTTTTTGTTCTAGTCAGTTTCACAAAAAATGTACCTTTAACTGCAATTACCACTTAACTAGTTGGTCTTCGTCTTCTTCTTCTCCTTCTAAACCACATTAATGTCAGATTTAGACTTACAAAAAATTAGAAATGTTTAACTGTCTTTTATTGTTTTTATATTACCTTAAATGTTAATGGTGTCTTAATACCCCATGTCTGCGTGGGTTTCCTCCCACAGTCCAAAAACATGCAGGTTAGGTGCATTGGCGATCCTAAATTTTCCCTGGTGGGTGTGTGTGTTTACTGTGGTGGGCTGGCGCCCTGCCCGGGGTTTGTTTCCTGCCTTGCGCCCTGTGTGGGCTGGGATTTGGTCCAGCAGAGCCCCCGTGATACTGTAGTTAGGATATAGCGGGTTGGATCATGGATGGGTGTCTTAATGTAATTACCCTTAGCAGGCACAGGGACAAACATCAATGAATGCTAAAAGACTTCCGTTTTAGACCCAGCAGTGAGGGTCTTAGTAAATAACGGCTCAAGTAACCACAATACCTGGAGAAACAGAAATGAAAAGATGATGAAAATGAAAATCTTGAAATCTAAGAATCATCATTTAGTTACTGTATCTCAACATAACATATATTAATGCTTGCCAGTAATTGCCAACTACACTAAAACACAGAAATTGGGAAACAGTTTGCTTAATTAAGACAGAACTGACTCAAACAAAAACGAGACTGAACTTGAGAACTACTGGTCTGTGCAAGTATTATGTAAGACTGAATAAAAGAGAGCAAATGCACGCTCGGCTGTAGCTACACAAGACCTTACCTCTGTTTACCAGATCACCACAATGCCAGTGTGCCAAAGGTTACATTCAATGGCCTAAAAATGTTGACAATGATTTTTTGCAGGTGTCATGTGTTTCCTATTGAAATATACAATTCTTGACGTTTCTTTCACCCCTAATCACTGCCTTTTTTTTTTTTTTTTTTTTTTTATTTCTAGGGGGTCAATGACAAGCCTTGAATCCTGTCACAGTGGATTTTCTCAGTTAAGTGCTGGAACAACATCATCCAGCCAGTCACAGAGCAGCTCACTGATTTCTAGATAGCTATAAAATCTCTTCCTTTTCCCAAAACAGGCATATAAATACACTCACACACATGGTGGTTGTAACAAAAAAATATTGAACATACTGGAGTTTTCATGAAAAACGTGATCCTGTTGGGCTGCACAGCACAGGAAGTTGTAGTTCCAGTTGCTGTCTCACACTTGTTCTCTTGAAACAAAGGCTAACGAGACGTGTCACTTCAACAATGGGTGCTGGTTGAACTTCATGTGATATCGGGAGTTCTTGGCAGGTTCAGTATGCTCATTACTCTGCTTATGGACACACACCTAATGAGGGGAGCTGCTTCATGACCCATAAACACACTGGTACTACTGAAATGTGCAACATGAGAACTGCACACGTGTAAAAGCTGTTGGTCATTTTCCTGTGGACTTCCTGCTACTGTAGCTCCCGTACTTGATTTTATTGGTCATACATTACTGTGCAGATAAATTTTCTTGGACTGAGGGCCCTTCTCTGCATTTGGTACACTCATAGTGTGGAGAGAGAAGGCCTGTAACCATTCTGGGGGGTCTGGGCCTACTACTTGCACTTTTGATTTTATGTTGTGTTGTACCTAAACAATAGTGATACTGACCGAGGGATTTGTCTTACCAATATTTATATCACAAACTTTAAAGATCTGAAACAAATAGCTGTTCTAGGCTGTTAATATGCAATGTTCAGTTTAGTGAGGCTTCTATCAATTACTATTTCCTTCAGACTTTTAAAGTAATGGATTCAAAGAACTGCTGCATTTTCCCCCCCTTAAGAGTAGAATGCTTGTTAGCAAGTTCAGGTTTCATTTGTTTTAGAACGAAACAGAAATTGTGGATTTCCTTTACAGCCCACACAATGTGGTTAAGCACAGGCAGTGGGAATCTGCCAAAGGAAAACGCCGACCCTTCGCTTTATCTGTGAAACCACTTTGGTGCTTGTTAGTGAAATGAAATCTCTTTATTTATTGTGTAAATACTGTAATTTAAACACAGGGTTGACTTGTGCACATGAAAGCGTTGGACCAAACATGAAGCGGGTCGTGGTGGACGACAGCTGATGCAGAGTCTGCATGGCTTATGTTTTCTGACGAGCGCACACAAGGATGGCGGGTGGTCTTGATTCCAGGGTGATATTAAAGCACAGCACTCTTCAAGCGCATCTTTAAAGGGCCACACTCTGCGCTGTCGGACTGCAGCTGCTTCTACTAGAAGTCTTCTTGTTGTGTGTAACTTAAAGCCATAATAGCATTGTGCTTTGTAGATCGGCAGAATGTACTTAACAGAAATATTTTAAATTGTGAACATTTTGTAGTTTAAAAAAGGGCTTTTTGTATGAACTTAGCAATAAAATATTTATATGAATGAGCACAACAACAGAGTGCTATGTTTCGATTCAGAAGGCAAGTTATCTGTGATTTACTGCCTTAAATCTTTTCAGTGCAACTTAAAATTAGTGATCAGTAGGCATCACAAAAGTGGGACTTGCTGTCCTTACGAACTGCTTACCAAAAAATATACAGGTAGAAACATACAGCAGAAAAACGTGTCTTCAGATGGTAAAAGCACAGTTTTCTTGTGCTAATAATCTGAATTTTCCCAGTATCAGGGCTTTCTTTAGGAGAATTATTTCAAAATGACTTCATCTAACATTCATGCTATTGTTGTAGGTAAAATTTAAGAAAGGCTGCTTACTGACCTCCTGGGATGTATTCCGGCACCAAAAAGACCACAAGTCCATGTCCTCCCACTCTGCCTTGGGCCGGGTGCCTCTCTAGATTCGCTGCTACCATAGGTGGATGCAGAAAGGCAAGATGTGAGGGTCTCCTCAGCGTGAGACACCCCCAGCTTCTCTAAGGGGAGCCCTTTTCAGCTGGTTAGACGTGACTGACGTGCCAAGCAGAAAGAGCGGACATCTGCGCTAGTTTGGGTGGGGGTACTGCTAATTACATATCATTTTAATCTACAGTAAATATCTCAACACTCTGGGATTTTAAGAATGGGAAATTAAACCATTGACACTACTTTATCACATACAGCAGGGGTCCCCAAATCCAGTCATGGAAGGGCTCAATGGCTGCAGGTTTTCATTCTAACCCTTTTCTGAATTAGTGACCTTTTTTTCCTCCTAATGAACTTCTTTTGAATTAATTTTATCAACACTGAGCCCCCTTAATTGTTTCTTTTTCATTAATTAACAATAATGAGATACAAAGCATAACCAGCAAACTATGTCAATCATACAATATCTGAAAATAAAGAAAGGTGAAGGTCTCAGGGTTGTTGATCTGCTCAGGTCCCCAAAATATTTTGACAGTGCTCTCAGAAAAGAGAAAATGAATAATTTCAGAAATGTCTGCTATTGCACAATGAGAATTAAAGAACGGGTTTAATTAACGACACTTGGCTCCTAATTAAGCAACTGATTGGAGTGAAACGGGTTGGAGTTTGAGGCCCTGACTTAGTTGGTCTTCTGCTGGCTCACTCACTTCACATTTCATTTTTGTTTAAGGAAAGAAATGAAGCCAATCAGAGGAACAAATCCTAAAAGCACAAGACACTTAAAATTAAATTCAAAAGAAATTAATTAGCAGCAAAAACGGGTCACTAATTAAGGGTTAAAATGAAAACCTGCAACCACTGGAGCCCACCAGGACCGGAGTTGGGGACCCCTGATATATAGTAACTAGTAATCTATGAAACAGGAACAGGTTGTATCTTTATTTTATAAATCTGCAGAATGATGGCACATATAGTATCAATGTGAATCAAATGACAAATCTACAACTGTTAGGTCAGATTAAACAATCTGGCATAGCAAGCTTTCAAAAAGCACCTCAGACGTCTCTAGCTACAGAGTACACTGGCACAGCTTAGGAGCACAGACAAGCCTTTAAAGACGTCTCTGTACTTTATGTCAGCTCACGTGGACCCTCACATCATGCTGCCCAGCACACACCAAAGTATCATGGAAAGCCGAGACGGCTTAAGGGCTTAAAGTTGTACCGCGATGGACTTGTGGTCTCATCTGGTGGAGCATAACCTAAAGGTCTTAGGAGAAATGGACTTTAGCGCAGCCTTGAACCTCATCTGTCACCTGCTCTTGTATAAAGCTCAAACACATCAAGTCCTACCAGTTGTCGGAAGGGAAAGAAATTCAGCAGATTTTTTTTTTTTTTTTTATTTTGGTCTCTGATCTGTACATTATTTGGAATGCTTTGATGCATTTAAATGTAAGCCATTTATTCAAAGTTTGCTACTGAAATAAACTGTGATTGCAAGCAAAAGGGTGGCTCACTTGTCCTTCATATCTGAACCTGCACACAATGCGTTCACATGTGTGTGTTACTGGCTTAAACATGCAAATGCTAATGGTTGCTCAGGATGGGGATCAAAATGAGCTTAAAACTACTGTAACTGGCCCTGAAATTCGTCCCTGTAAATGCGAGACATCAACACAAATGTACCACTGCCATTTAGGATGCCACCACACCAACATGGGCAAGTGCTGCACTATTTTACAATATCAGCGTGTCAAAAAACCCCGTGAGTAGACTCACATTAAAGAGACACTGACAAGCAAGTGACCTCTGAGTAACAATCAACTCATTAAATTATCTGAGTAACCTTGTGGGTCACAGTGTAGGTGGTCAAAAGTGTGAAAACACCAATGAGAGGCGAGAATTAACCCCTGTTTGTTTTTGGAGGCGTTGTTACAAGAGGACTCCGTTAGACTGAGATCCTGGGTTTGCACTTTCTTTTTATGACACAAAAGCACACACAGCACTTGAGACCACCCAGACTGGGATTTACCCAATAAATCCAAATGACTGGTGCCAGCCACGGCCATAAACTTCATGTTGCCATCACATCAGTGTACTGTACAGACACACAAGCTACTTTAAAGCGTCATTTATGTATATAAAGCGTCATTTACACATACATATCTCCCATGTTGAGATATGGTGCCTTATTTGTTTCAGGTTTTCATAAACAGTGTTGCTTCTGAAATGGGCATCAGCTCGAGGCCTGGCAGAACATGGCCCTACGCTGTCAGACGCTTCCTCCTCCCTGCTGTTTTTGATGACGGGGGCCCCACACGTGACACCCTAATCATGTGGACTCTTCACAAATGACTGGGCGCATTCTGCTCAAAAAGAAATAGAAATGACAGGCAAACATGGAATTAATCAGGGGAAGGAGTATAATATTTGATTAAAAAACTTTATCCAGGATTTTGTAGCAGTACCCAAAAAGGTTATGACATCAAAGTATCTGACAGTTACGGGTGACTGACATAATTTGGTTTTAAAGTAGACAAATTTTACAAGTCAGCTTTGAAAATGTAACCGGTGGATGCTTGTTGACTCCTAAACTGAACAAAAATAAATAAATAAACCAAACACATGCTCACATCTTGAACTGGGTGGGCCTGGCACCTCAGCCCATGTGAACCACCAACCTGATCAGCAGCTCCAGACCACCTGAAATTTGGGAAATGAGGAGTTTGGGCGTTTTGTTTAGGGTCCATCTGCAACACTTTCCTGCAACGCTTGCTGCTAGGCACATTCACCAGCAGCCCACCTTCAGTTTTAAACAAACAAACACACCAAACAGGGTTATTTACATTCCAAAGTGCCACTCTCGTAAACAGCTGGACCTTTGTCACGTATGTATGAAGGGGACCCATTTATTCCAATTGGGTTCATGTGGAAAGAGCTTTGCAAGTTTTAAACAGCAATCTACTGCAGGCTCGTAGAACACAGTGGAGGCCGAACTTGTTTGTACTGCATCCTCCTCCTCTTCCAGAATCTCAGGTCTTGAAAACAGCGAAGCTTTTCTGGACTTCTTTATTTGTTTTTTCTGAATGCAGCCAAGTGTTTCAAGAGCCTGTTAAAACAAAAAAGCATTTGAGGCAGCGGATTTACAGGGTGTAACCATCAGCGGGGCATCACATCTGCTACCATCTCCTCCAAAGGTAAACACACAAACACACCCAGCTGTCTATGTGATCTAAAAGAAAACGTGATTCATTAGACTAGACCGCCACCTTCCATTGCTCCATGGTCAAGTTCTGATACTCACATGCCTATTGTAGGTGCTTTCATCATTGGACAGGGTCAGCATGGGCACACTGACTGGTCAGCGGCTACGCGGCCCCAAACACAGCAAACTACGATGTACTGTTTGTTCTGACCTCGTCCTCTCATGGCCAGTATTAAGTTTTTCAGCACTTTCTGCTGCATCAGCTCTTCTTTGGGATTGGATCAGACGGATTAGCCTTCACTTCCCATGTGCATCAATGAACCTTGGGCACCAATGACCTTGTCACCGGTTGTCCTTCCTTGGACCACCTTTGGTAGATACTAACCACTCCATATTGGGAACACCTCATAAGACCTGCTATTTTGAAGCTCTGCCCGTCGTCTAGCCCTCACAATTTGGCCCTTGATAAATTCACTTGGATCATTATGCTTGTCCATTTTTCCTTCCTTCAACACATCAACATTAAGAACTGACTGTTCACTTGCTACCTAATACATCTCACCCCTCGACAGGTACCACTGTAATGAGATATTTGAAGCTATTCACTTCACCGGTCTGTGGTTTTAATGTTGTGGCTAATGGGCATACATCATTCATTTAATATACACATACGTACATACATACATACACGTAAACACACACACACACACACACACACTATTTTATATCTATCTATATCTCAAGGCTTCTGTTTCAACTCCATGTCTCGGTAGTTTGTTCCAGAGTCCCACAACTCCTTGTGTTCTTGCTGGCTTCAGTCTTAAATGCACTGCCCTCTTTAATCACCACTGATGTCCTCAAGAACGTTTTCAGCTCAATGGCTCATATCTGTCTGGCGGTATAGAATTCACTTGTCCATTTTTGTCTGTTTATAGTCTGTGTATAATGCAAGTGTAGCGATGGTCTGCTCCCAGGAGCAGTCAAGTGTGTCTTAAGTGAGTCTATCAGTCACGCCTTCAATATCTGCACTGTTCACTTACTTTGTCTATCAAGCCATTAAAAATAATCACCATAGAGTATTGGCCGCTCTCACACTGCTTGACCGTCAGAGATGGAGAAGCCTCTATGATTCAATCATTTTTCTTGAGGCTCACGAATGACACATGCAGCCCAGCAGGTTTTGATATAAATAGAGAAAGCAGTTGCTGGGCTCACAGGTATGCAGTCACTATTCTGTTTCATCAACATTCCCTGCTGTACCCCAATGCCAAAAAATAATCTTTGCAAAACCCACTTAAGACGATTCAGGTTCACATGAGCAGCCAGCACTGGGCACAAGGCAGTACACCGCTCTGGACAAGACACACGGCCATCGCAGGACTCACACACACTGACACTGGGTCAACCAGGAATCAGAAATTATCTGAACACACGACAGTGAATCTGTGCTGCTCCACTGTCATCAGTTTCTTTTTAATCATAATAAATATTATTATTATTACTACTCTAACAGGGAACTCAATATTCTCAAGATATTAGTCTTTCACAATCTTACAGTCCTTTAATCTACCATACCTGTAAAAGTTCCAGGACAACAACAGGCTGAATGACACCCTTGTAATGATGTATTAAGGTCTGATCAGGAATCCCAGGCTTTGTCATGAT
Organism: Polypterus bichir lapradei; assembly: GCA_026402145.1. NCBI lineage: Eukaryota > Metazoa > Chordata > Cladistia > Polypteriformes > Polypteridae > Polypterus > Polypterus bichir. Next base: position 38,341,397 of record JANRMT010062861.1, read on the forward strand.
GTGGAAGAGCATGGCCTCCAGCATTCCCTTACACACTGGCTTATTTAAACTGCCGTCGACAATCCTCCAGGGACGACTGATGAAGCTAATTTCCTCACATTTGCTGTTGAGAAAGCAGATAAAAGTTTGAAGTTCGAATGAGTAATAGCAAACGAAGAGAGAGTGTCAAGTGTGTGTCAGTGCTGTTTTCTGCCACTGATGCCAACTGGCATTGTGTTTTTAAATGTTGAATTACTCCAGCAGTACGCATGTCATGCCATCTATTAACACCGCAAGCAGCGACTATGAAAATGGCTGCTGATCTCCTCCAGTTTGTGCTTGACCACATCTGCATACCCTTCTAATCTTGATGATGCAGTCATCAACATTACTAAACACTGTTTCTCACTTCAGCAGACAATGTAAAATAATCCATGAAAAAATGTCACACAATCATTGACATTGTTTCACTACTACAAAAAACAAATTTGCAAACTATTGGTGCTCCAATTATTCAGTTCAGTAAACGATGGCTATAAACTCACTTGAAACGGCGTTGTAATATTTTTCACACATTGTGGACTGCAAAGTACACATTTACCTTGAATCTTATGTGGTGAAGGGGAGAACAACGCGCTCGAGCTGTGAGTGAAGAGCCGTGCAATCCTGCATTTTTGGTGGGGGAATTGAAGACAAATGTGAAAAAATATGCAAACAATATAAGCTGTGTGCAAAGAAATGATTTCAGTTTCCATTCACTCAAGCAATATTAGACTAAGTGTGGCTTTTGACGGCAGGGCAGTAAGGATGAGCTTATCAGGATGCTGAACTGACAGGCCATTCGTGAGAACAAATGGATTGAGACACCATCTGGTGTAGTCCTGGCGGTTACAGTGCTGAAAAACTGTGTGGCAGATGTTGTACTAAGGGGTGATAAGGACACTCGTGTGACTGCAGGAGCTTCACAAACATGAAACGGAATTCAGACACGAGACACACAAAGCTGAAGGGCGACATTGACGTTGGTCTGGACGCTGATGACAAGGCTGCTCTCTAAAAATGGTTTACTTGTAATATGAAATGAAAAGGAAGGCTACAAAATGGTCCTGACAAAAGCCATTTTGAAAGTTGTTTCTTATGCTATTGTCTGTGCTTTATTAGTAGTTGCGTAAGCAGAGATGTTTTCAAATTAAAGTATTAAAGAATTAGACGAAGATATGTTGAATTTCAAACACAACTTTGAATGAGGGACTGGAACAAAATGTAAATTAAAGCCCACTTCCGTGCTTCTACACAGCTTAGCTTTTAAAGACCAGCACTCACCTCTCCTTCTCCTCATCAGTCACATTTTCTTCCAGTTTGTCATCAATTTCTAGAAGAATGTAAAACCAGATAAGACTATTATTTGAATAAATATTCATTAAGCTGTGAAGTATAACATTTGTCTGTACTGACAGCAGATAAATTCATGTCTACACAAATGCCTACTGACCATCCCCGGCATTGTCTTCCCATGTCCCAGACTCCAGATCCTGCCCAGGGTCTCTGCCTTCCTGTGCCAGCACAGCGCTGTCTTTGATGTGGGCAACGCCATCATCTGGAGAAGTTCTTGAAGTGCTTTGGTTTTCCTCTCTGCTTTGCAGCACCAAGTTGCTACCCATAGACGTCACTGAATTGGTGACCTCCGTGGGTGCGGACAATGCTTCTTGAGATCTGCTGGTTTCTTCTGGGGTGGGGTTATTAAATGGCACATGAGCCTTTTTACTGCTGGGGGCTCCATCTTTCTCACCTGGCGCTTCCAGTTTACGTTTAATTGACCGTGAAATGTTTCTGCTGTTTTTGCTTCTTTTAGAGGCCAAAGGTGCCGCTCGTATATGAAGCAACCATGGGCTTGAGTATTTAAATGCAACGAGCCGCTGAGTGTTTGCTCCAACTTCAAGCACTTCCTCCAGCTTGATTAGATCCTGTATTAAAATTAATATAAAACAAGTTAAACTTTACATGTATTATTCACAGACATGTGAGCAGAAGTACTGCACCACCTTCATCAAGATGTGATTAAAGAAAGGGCCATACTACATACAAATACAAACATGCAATGAAATTACCAAAACTTTGCTATCAGCCTGCTTTAAAAAAAAGATTACAGCGATTACCTAAACCAAGGGTACAAATTGCTGCACACAAAAACCATACAATTAAAAAAAAAAAAAATCAAATATCAATAACTAATATGAACAAAACGGAATAAAAGGAAGTCTTTGAGCTGTTGGTTGTTTAATTTGATAATCTTACATTCCTGACTTTGGGAAGAGTGCAGTCACCCTTTCCTTTTCCCCTCCGGTTCTGGGCCCAGCTAACAGCTCTTGACTGGAGGAGCGAAGGCATTCCTTACTACTGCAAGGTAAAGGCAATTCAGAAATGTATAATGGGGTCTCACCACACAAGGTCAAGACCCTCCAAATCAACCCAAAACTTCACTGGCAACCATTGGAGAGAGGCAAGCACTGGAGTAACGAGATCCCCATGCCTAGATGAGCAACTGCATTTAGGATTAATGAAAGGTGCTGGGCTGAGGCGAGTAAAGAAGGGATTACGATATTCTGCACGAGATGATCTAAAACCACAAATCACTTTCTCGGTGTCCTAAAAGAGAAAGGACTTTTCTAATTTTGTAATATTTTTGAATTGGAAAAACATAGTTGAATTTGTCTTTGAATACCAACCAAGCATCAAAAATGAATGGCAGAGTTTCTAACAGAAGATTTGACACGAGAAGATAAAAGGGTGGGTGGCACGGTGGTGCAGTGGTAACGCTGCTGCCTCGCAGTAAAGGAGACCCGGGTTTGCTTCCTAGGTCCTCCCTGCATGGAGTTTGCATGTTCTCGCCATGTCTGCGTCGGTGTCCTCCCACAGTCCAAAGGTTAGGTGGATTGGCGATGCTAAATATTGTCCCTAGTGTGTGCTTGGTGTGTGTATATGTGCCCTGCAGTGGGCTGGCACCCTGCCTGAGGTTCGTTTTCCTGCCTTGCGGCCTGTGTTGGCTGGGATTGGCTCCAGCAGACCCCCGTGACCCTGTAGTTAGGATATAGTGGGTTGGATAATGGATGGAAGATAAAAGGGCAAGAATTAGCATCAATTCCACAGAATTACTATTGGTACCAATAAAAAGAAATTCAGTACAGTACAGTTGGTCCTTCATTGTGACATTAAGCATCTGACCGACTGGTTCTGAAAACTGAACACAGGATTGGATAGATGAGTAGTGGCACAGGAATGGCGACATAAAGGCTTTGATGTGTGGCAACAAAACAGGAAAACCACCAAGAGCAGAGTTACGAGCCTCAGATGTGCAACTACATGGACACAATGCTGAGAAGGCAAAAGTGGGTCAGAAGAGGTGCAAGCAGAGGGAAAAATGTTACTAAGAGGTGACATAAAATGGTAAAGGAGCTACCTTTGTACAGTATAAAAGAATATTATAAAAAAATAAATAAATAAATGAAGGTGGCAGCCAATAATCTCTTCATTTACAAAAAGGTTTAGCATGTTCGACGTAAACTGAATGTGTTTAATCCTAACATCAATGGGCTCTGTAGACCTTAATGGTATCAGTAACGCAAGCTCACCTCAACATACTGGTGAAGGGACCGCGTCCTTCCTTCCTTCCTTTCTTTAAAGCTGAGAAAGTTGTTTTGCAGATCGTTTTTATCGCACCCAAAGGACTTGCTTTCCTCAATGGCGCTGCTTATTTCAAGGACTGCTTGCAGATCTTCTGCAGTGTAGCCGTATTCCTCCACACACAGCTTCCTAAACCTGTCCAGTCTATAAACATCCTTGGACTTTCTCAGAATTCTGGTGAAGTTTTCTGGAAGCTGACAGTCCTCAGAAATTTGTTCAGTGACCTTAGAAATTCCTACAGAAGTCAAAAAGGTGAAACACATAAGTAGGTTGAATTGCTCATGTGGAGGGGTCAGACTGCTTTTCTTGTGTATTTAAAGGGTGATCAAGGCCATCTTGGAGCAAAATTGTGTGACCTGATTGTTCAGAGGTGGTCTAAAATGCAATGTAAGCCCTAATTTTGATTAATCGGTTTATTGGCCTCTGAGAAGCCTGATTAACTGAGATCTAGAAAACACCGCATTGCGCTCTGCATGGTGCATCTGGAGGAACAAGATGCCTACACGACGCCATAATTAGTGCTGGTAAAACAACCTTTTTCTGACCATCAAATGTCAGCTTTAGCCTTTGAATGAGATCTTCTTTTAATAAAATATATTTGAACAGTGACGTTCAATCCGAACGCCTTACCGCAAGGTGATACAGACTGACTGACTGCGTAAATATCGTACCCCCCTTACTAGGACGCACCTAAATTATCACTGGCACAGTCAAACAGTTGTAAGTTGCTTACTAGCATGCGATTCAGAAGTGAAAACCTACAACCCCATGCCCCACTCATTCGGCCTTTCTTTAAAGGTGTAGACGGCCATATTATACACAGCCAACAGGGCTCACACTTTCATGCCTTTCAATACCATAAAATTCAAAATACAGCAGAAACAATCACTGAGGTCTCCAAACAGGATTAGAAAACGGCCACAGCACAAAGGGCAGCAGCGGACTCCATCACCAAATGCACTCGCCGGTATTCACAAAGGCAGCAGCAGCTTTCTGATCATATTCTGTTCACGCCAGGGCTTCTTAAAGTAGGGCTTGGCTCACGAGTTACTGACATTTTCAGGCATTATTGAGTCGAGGTGGGTCGATTAAGCAGTTGGCACTGCCCTGAAGATTGTCCTCAATTACTAAATGACAACTGTCCACGATACACCAAAGGTGGAAGCTCCAACAGCTCTCCTGGTTTAAACAACTTTGATATTTAAAATCTCTTAAATTATTTTGCTTTTAAGAACAGAAAAGAGTATCAAGGAAATATGGGGCCAGTGATGTGTACATGGGTAAGTAAATATAAGCTTTTGACATGACAGTCTGGCTTACTGTTTTTATGTGACTAATGGCGTTGCCAGTTTCTACTCAAAAGATAATACGATTTCTATTCAATTCATATTTCATGATTTGAGTACCATAGCTGGAATTGCTCCTTGGGTAAATGTACAGATCTGCTTAACATTTAAAAGGCCAATTTATTCTAAGCAAAAGATCACATTAATTCATTATGAATTGACACATACAGACGGGCAAGAGAAGGATTCTAACCTGGCCAACAGAACCAGTGGTGGGCCGGAGTGACACGCAGTTTGACCTTCAACTGGCACGAGTTCACCACAACATTGTCACAGGTGTTAAGGTTACGGGTGTTTACTATGCCAGGAGAACAGAAGCCCCTCATGAGCAGGTAATTGGTATGAGAGGCCTGCCTGGCTTTCACCTCAATTTTTCGTTTATTTTCTATGTCCTCTGCCTCTTCTTCCTCTTCCTCGTCATCCATGCCATCCTTTAATAGGCTGTGAAAAATAATAACAAAGGAGATGAATGCAATTACATATTCTATTCCATTCATAAATGCATCTCCAGATCCAGCACCATCCAGTGTCAAGGCCCCAGTGAGCCACCGCACGCATAGGTACAGCACTAGGTCCCCAACCAACCTACACTGCAGGCCTTTGGGACAAACACAGGGAGGCCACGGCGACGATGATGAGACAGAGACTACTGAACACAAGTGCGTATTAAAAACTACCATTTGTTTCATGTGTTAAAGTGAAGGGGCGTTTTGTTTCTCACAGACTCTTTATACAAATAAACCATGAGGCCTGCTTCAGGCTACAGTAATGAAATGATCTTTGGCAGAACTAGAATACACTGGATTTGTACAAAGCAGGTTCTTGACACCAGAGGGAGTAACAGCCTAAGCTGAGGAGCTGGCACCTCTCGGAGACGCAGCACACGTCCATCCGCCTTAAATTAGAAAACATTTAGCAGAGCTGTACTGGCATACACAGTAAAAATAGTGTGCCACCAAATTTAGGCTGGAAAGAGGTATGTGTACCACATTTGCAAAGATTAATATTCTTCAAGTTTTTAATTATTTTAAATGATTAAAGGTTTAATTCTGTAAAATGATCTTAAATAAGCAACTGAAAGAATGATCCAACATGATGCAGCAAGTTAAATATTCAATTTTCAAACAGAATGGTGTAATTTGAATTTAAATGAAATGTGGCTCATAAAGCCTAATTTATATCTGCCCACTTTAAATGTGCATAAATATCCTATGGACTTAGTTGCCTGGCATCCCCCTCTGCCAGCTCATCTAAAGACATGACAAAACAATCATTTTACCCCTTTGTGACTTCATTGTCCATCATGGCGCTGTCCACAACCACAATCTGTTCAGGAATAGCCACATCTACAGACAGGAAGCCAAGGATAAATAAAGACAGGCTGAAGAGGCAATATCCACCAGGAGCATCCATGGGGAACAACATCATTTCAGTTTTTGAGTCCACTGTATCTTTATCCATAAAAGAGAAGTTATTTGGCTTATCTTCTGATCCCACACTCTTTAGCTGTTCTGAAAACCGGTCTAATTCTGCACACAGAGTATTGGGAAAGCGCCATGTGAAGAACCTGCAGCAAGCAGCAGAAAACATGCAAAACATCCATAAATATTCTGTCAAAGCAAGCACTACTACAATCGGGTTTACAAGGCAAATGAAATAATAAGATAAATATACTCACTTTATGATTTATTAATAAATCAAGACAATAATGTCATCAGGACAGAACTTCACCAGGCTGAAGGTAAAGGGTACGTTTATCACAAATTAAAGGTAAGTACTTATGTTTCTAAAAAGCCATGAAGCAAGGGTGGGACTTCCACTCGTGTCTGAAAACGGGGGGCTTGCAGGGCAGAGTAAAGAATCTTTACCAAAAGTAAGCCGAGTGACTGTGTGAACACCACGATTCACCTTACTGTACTTCGCCCGTCTATTTCACATTACACATCTTCATCAGCAACACGACAATATTACTTTGACATGGCATCATCTCGCAATGGGACATAAAAACAAACAAACAAACATACATTTAAATGACCCGCCCCAATTGTTTCTCCGAATATAAACTCATCCACACAGAACCAGCACATGGACTCAGCTAAGGCTCTGTTATCATCATGTGGCCTAATCTGCTCATTAAAGAAAATGTTTTCACAACATTCTCTGTAAATTACTTTCAATTTTGTCCCTCTTGATTTACACCCTCAGATAAAAAAAATAAAGATAATAACAGAACCTCTGACAAAATTGCTTTTTGGGACACCAAGTTATTGATGTCTGATAGACTGGACTCCTTTGGTTCTGTGTCACTTCAGAGAATCCTTGGCTACCGATCGTTTGACTTTTTGTTGCTCATGGAGTCCCATGTAAGGCACATTACCTGCATTATGAGGGAGCGTCAGTTACGGCACTACGGCCATTTGGCACGTTTTCCCCGAGGGTGATCCAGCTCGTAAGATCCTCATTGTTGGGGACCCAAGTGGCTGGACCAGGCCAATGGGTCGCCCACGTAATACCTGGCTGCGGCAGATAGAGGGTCATTTCTGGAGGATGGGACTGGACCACGTGTCTCCCTGGGGGGGTTGCCAACCGGGATCCTGAGCTGTTTCGTTATGTGGTGGGTTGGGCAACACACTGTACCAGTGCATGCTCCCCAACCTGACCTGAGCTTTCGCACCTTTTGTGTATAAAAATTACACAAACAACTTGCAACAGATGTCAACAGAAATTGGGAGTTGCAGACAAGTCTTGGAGGTATCCCCTCACAAAGGGGTTATAACTGCATTAAAATTCTTAACACCCTTTTCACTACCTGCTTAACTACGGACATCAGTTACTCGCTGTGTTATGACTGCATTCACTGAGCATCCTCTCTGCTGGCTGTCAGGTTAACACAGCAAAACAGGGACAGTGGCTTTCACATGTGCTGGGTGAACTGGGTAAGTACTGAGGATGAGAGAAAAATGGTAGAAAAGGCAGGGAAAGCCCTATTTGGCGCGGCTTACTGTTAATTTTGTAAAGCACTCTGGGACATAAGTTTCCAAATTCATGTACATAAGAATTTATAGTCATATGAAAAAGTTTGGGAACCCCTCTCGGCCTGCATAATAATTTACTCTACTTTCAACAAAAAAAGATAACAGTGGTATGTCTTTAATTTCCTAAGAACATCTGAGCACCGGGGTGTTTTCTGAACAAAGATTTTTAGTGAAGCAGTATGCAGTTGTATGAAATTAAATCAAATGTGAAAAACTGGCTGTGCAAAAATAGGGGTCCCCTTGTAATTTTGCGGATTTGAATGCCTGTAACTGCTCAATACTGATTACTTGCAACACCAAATTGGTTGGATTAGCTTGTTAAGCCTTGAACTTCATAGACAGGAGTGTCCAATCATGAGACATGTATTTAAGGTGGTCAATTGCAAGTTGTGCTTCCCTTTGACTCTCCTCTGAAGAGTGACAGCATGGGATCCTCAAAGCAACTCTGAAAACAAAGATTGTTCAGTGGTTTATGGGAAGGCTACAAAAAACTCAGAGGTTTAAGCTGTCAGTTTCAACTGTAAGGAATGTAATCACGAAATGGAAGGCCACAGGCACAGTTGCTGTTAAACCAAGTCTGGCAGGCCAAGAAAAATAGAGGAGCGGCACAAGTGAGGATTGTGAGAATGGTTACAGACGACCCACAGATCACCTCCAAAGACCTGCAAGAACATCTTGCTGCAGATGGTGTATCTGTACATCTTTCTACAATTCAGCACAATTTGCACAAAGAACATCTGTATGGCAGGGTGATGAGAAAGAAGCCCTTTCTGCACTCACGCCAAAAAACAGTCTCGCTTGTTGTATGTAAATGGCCATTTAGACAAGCCAGATTCATTTTGGAACAAAGTGCTCTGGACTGACGAGACAAAAAAATGAGTTATTTGGTCATAACAAAAAGCACTTTGCATGGCAGAAGAAGAACACCGCATTCCAAGAAAAACACCTGCTACCTACTGTCAAACTTGGTGGAGGTTCCATCATGGTGTGGGTCTGTGAGGCTAGTTCAGGGACTGAGGCCCTTGTTAAAGTCGAGGTTTGGATGAATTCAACCCAATATCAACAAATTCTTCAGGATAATGTTCAAGCATCAATCACAAAGTTGAAGTTAAGCAGGGGTTGGATATTCCAACAAGACAATGACCCAAAACACAGTTCGAAATCTACAAAGGCATTCATGCAGAGGGAGAAGTACAATGTTCTGGAATGGCCGTCACAGTCCCTTGACTTGAATATCATCGGAAATCTATGGGATGATTTGAAGCAGGCTTTCCATGCTCGGCAGCCATCAAATTTAACTGACCTGGAGAGATTTTGTATGGAAGAATGGTCAAAAATACCTCCATCCAGAATCCAGACACTCATCAAAGGCTATAGAAGGCATCTAGAGGCTGTTAGATTTGCAAAAGAAGGCTCAACTAAGTACTGATGTAATATCTCTGATGGGGTGCCCAAATTTATGTACCTGTCTAATTTTATTATGATGCACACTGCATATTTTCTGTTAATCCAATAAACTTAATGTCACTGCTGAAATACTACTGTTTCCATAAGGCATGTCATATATTAAAAGGAAGTTACTACTTTGAAAGCTCAGCCAATGATAAACAAAAATCCAAAGAATTAAGAGGGGGTCCCAAACTTTTTCATATGACTGTACATTTGCTGTATTTTTTTCTGAACAGTGAAAAACAAAAGACATCCACTGGTGACTCGTATGACTGAGCAAATCACCTTGAAACATGAAAAAGGTGCCCTGACTTGAATGCTGCTTGGGATAAAAGAAAGTGTTCGCTCAAAACCTTACTGTTAATTTGGCAAAAATCTCTTATCGGGGATAAAACGCAAAAAAGGAATCTCCGCTAAACCGCCCCCCGATTCATGAGGGATGCTTAAGAGAGCAAATCTCATTAAGGGTGGGTGTCATTTATTTGGCTGTAAATAGTTTGGCATAGTTGACTAAAATGAGTTTGAGTGTTTAAATAAGTGAATGATTGGCAAGGCTACTTAAAGAAAAAAAAAAACACAGACACACATACAAAGCACAATACAAAATGTTTAGCTTGGCAGAAACCCCTGTTCTCTAACAAATGGCAGAAGGACAACAACAAAAGAGCGATCGAGTGGTCTTGAATCCCCAAAATGTAACGGTTTTCAGGAAAATTCTGTCAAATTTATTTAAGCTTGCTCCGGACACCCTGGAGGTAGCAGTAAAGGAGAGCCTTAAAACAAAACTGAGTTTCATTATGAACAATGCTGCACATCCTCTCTGTGACAAACGAACACTGAGGACTTTCAGCCAACAAATTCTTCAGCAGAAGTGTGTCAGGAAACACAATGGGGGTCCTTTATACCAACAGCAATATGCCGTGATAGTGCCTCACTGTGGCTGGCACTGCCAAGTCACAAGTTTTCCTTCTTTTGAATTTTCTTGCTTTATAGTCATTGAGGTGTGTGTTCAGACTATAGTGTGTGTGTGACACTGTGTATATACACTCACCTAAAGGATTATTAGGAACACCATACTAATACGGTGTTTGACCCCCTTTCGCCTTCAGAACTGCCTTAATTCTATGTGGCATTGATTCAACAAGGTGCTGAAAGCATTCTTTAGAAAGGTTGGCCCATATTGATAGGATAGCATCTTGCAGTTGATGGAGATTTGTGGGATGCACATCCAGGGCATGAAGCTCCCGTTCCACCACATCCCAAAGATGCTCTATTGGGCTGAGATCTGGTGACTGTGGGGGCCATTTTAGTACAGTGAACTCATTGTCATGTTCAAGAAACCAATTTGAAATGATTCAAGCGTTGTGACATGGTGCATTATCCTGCTGGAAGTAGCCATCAGAGGATGGGTACATGGTGGTCATGAAGGGATGGACATGGTCAGAAACAATGCTCAGATAGCCCGTGGCATTTAAACGATGCCCAATTGGCACTAAGGGGCCTAAAGTGTGCCAAGAAAACATCCCCCACACCATTACACCACCACCACCAGCCTGCACAGTGGTAAGTAACAAGGCATGATGGATCCATGTTCTCATTCTGTTTACGCCAAATTCTGACTCTACCATTTGAATGTCTCAACAGAAATCGAGACTCATCAGACCAGGCAACATTTTTCCAGTCTTCAGCTGTCCAATTTTGGTGAGCTCGTGCAAATTGTAGCCTCTTTTTCCTATTTGTAGTGGAGATGAGTGGTACCCGGTGGGGTCTTCTGCTGTTGTAGCCCATCCGCCTCAAGGTTGTGCGTGTTGTGGCTTCACAAATGCTTTGCTGCATACCTCGGTTGTTAACGAGTGGTTATTTCAGTCAAAGTTGCTCTTCTATCAGCTTGAATCAGTCGGCCCATTCTCCTCTGACCTCTAGCATCAACAAGGCATTTTCGCCCACAGGACTACCGCATACTGGATGTTTTTCCCTTTTCACACCATTCTTTGTAAACCCTAGAAATGGCTGTGCGTGAAAATCCCAGTAACTGAGCAGATTGTGAAATACTCAGACCGGCCCGTCTGGCACCAACAACCATGCCACGCTCAAAATTGCTTAAATCACCTTTCTTTCCCATTCTGACATTCAGTTTGGAGTTCAGGAGATTGTCTTGACCAGGACCACACCCCTAAATGCATTGAAGCAACTGCCATGTGATTGGTTGATTAGATAATTGCATTAATGAGAAATTGAACAGGTGTTCCAAATAATCCTTTAGGTGAGTGTATGTATCTATCTATTTATGATTTTTTTATTTAAAGAACTTCTAAAAAAAAAAAAAGCTACATTTCTCTCTGGGGGCAAATAAAGTTGTATCTGTCTATGTCAGACTTCCACCATCCTAGCTATTGTGTCATGTAGCTTGGAACTGTTTTTACAGTCAAAGGGGCTGAGACTTGTAAAAAGAGAACTGATGGTAAAGTGAGACCTGCAGAAGAAGAACACAAATTAATAATACATAAATGGTGACCAACCCAGGATCTGGTTTAGTTTAAGAACATACAACTACTAAGAACAGATCATGGGGAAGAACAGGGAAAAAAAACAACACTAGGTAAAGGTTCACATACAGTACATTTACAATGAATGGATGGATTCTTAATTAGTTTCATTCTGCCGCATTTGAGCTAACATGCTGCTTTTATTAATTACTGAATGGTCACGGAGTAACAGATAAAACACAGAATTAGCCCAGGAAAAAACTTTTAAGTATGTGAGGAAACTAAACAGAGTCTGAAAACCATTCCTGTGAAGGTCATAAAAGTGTTTAATTATTCATTTTTGTGAATATGACAAATACTGCAAAAAGGAAAATTAAATATAACCAGTTAAAAAACAGGATAATTCTAGAATAACAAAAGTAATAATCTGCTGATCAGAGGGACTGAAAAAAGAAGTCAATAAACTGCAATATAGCAATGTGTATTTGTTTCCTTTGAATATGCTTCAGATTGGTTAAATTAAAATAACAGAAGAAAGCAGCAACTAAAATAGTACTGAAAACTACAGAAAAAAGCAATAATGAAATATGGATTACTAATAGATAGCAACATTTTCAGGCTGACAGGAATGGGAGGTATTTTTACACGCACTTTTAAGAATGCAGTTTTGAACTGGAGGAGCACTGAACGCAGTTGAGGGGTTCATAGTTAAGACAAGGCCTTTTACCTGAACGCGTGTTTGTCGGGAGTGAGAATCTGTTGCTTGAACTTGTTGTTTATATCTCAGCTTTCTTTTAAAGAAAAGAAAAAAAATCAGTTTAAAGAGCAGCTTTGATAAGGAGACGTAAAACAGAAAGGAGAATAACAAAATAACATTGCAAGAGAAGGAAATGACATTCCAGAAGTTGAGGCCATAGAATAATGCGGCTCAACTGTGTACTGTAAAGGGAGAACCGCTACAGAAAAGAAACACACCAGACGTAAGGCTACAAAATTAATGACACTGCCTGAAACTAAATGAATGGCATTCATTCATGACTCTTACAGAGAAGCAGTGAAGAGAAAAAAATGGTAGTGAGACCAGCTATGTTATATGGGTTAGAGATGGTGGCACTGACCAGAAAGCAGGAGACAGAGCTGGAGGTAGCAGAGTTAAAAGATGCTAAGATTTACATTGGGTGTGATGAGGATGGACAGGATTAGAAATGAGGACATTAGAGGGTCAGCTCAGGTTGGACGATTGGGAGACAAAGTCAGAGAGGTGAGATTACGTTGGTTTGGACATGTGCTGAGGAGAGATGCTGGGTATATTGGGAGGAGGAGGTTAAGGACAGAGCTGCCAAGGAAGAGGAAAAGAGGAAGGCCTAAGAGAAGGTTTATGGAGGTGGTGAGAGAGGACATGCAGGTGATGGGAGTAACAGTGCGCCTCTTTTTGGAATTAGCCAGGCCTCCATTGCTAGCCTACAGCTGGTGTAAAACGCTGCTACTCGATTTTTAACTGGCACAAGAAAACATTAGCATGTTGCCCCAATTTTGGCTTCCCTTCACTGGCTTCCAATTTGTTTTCGAATCCATTTTAAGATCCTTGTATTTGTTTTTAAATCTTTTAATGGTTATGCCCCACTTTACTTGTCGGAACTACTGCACCCTTACGTACCGTCTCGCTCTCTCAGGTCAGCAGACCAGATCGTTTTACGTGTTCCAAAGGCACAATGCAAACTCTGATATGATCGAGCTTTTTCAGTTGCAGCCCCAAAACTCTGGAATGATTTGCCGTTGCACTTTAGGCAGGCTCCTTCACTAGCTGTCTTTAAATCCTATTTAAAAACACATTTTTACTCTCTGGCTTTTAACCCAGTATGATATGTTGGCTCTCTGTATACTTCGTATTAAGAATCTTTTCAGTTCTAATGTGTTTCTGTTTAATTTACCCTTCGGTGTTCTATGTCTGATATGTTGGGTTTTCTTTTTTTATTGTACTGCACTTTGGTCAGCCTTGATGTTGTTTTTAAAGTGCTTTATAAATAAATAAACAGAGCAAGATGCAGAGGACAGAAAGATATGGAAGATAATCCGCTGTGGCGACCCCTAACGGGAGCAGCCGAAAGAAGAAGAAAAAAAAATAAATAAATAATCAGAATCCACTTCCAAAGTGAATATGATGGTGGAAAATGTATTGGAATTTGGAGATCAAAGGTTGTTACATTATGTATTCTACTAAAATGCTCTGTATATTTTAATATTTTGGATGACATGTTTGCTTAACAAAAAAAAAAACTGACAAAAGGTTATTGCTGTTGATAGCAGCACACTGCCTTGAGGTACAAAGGACTAAAAGATCTGCTCCACCCTGCTACCCAAAATGTAATAAGAGGTGTCATTAATTAGAATTTATGGAACTATCATTATAGATACTGAACAGAACTTTTCAACTAAACCTGAACTTTTAAAACAGCTTGCCATGCGTATGTGTGTGTGGCTTTAATCTTGAAGACATTAATGCATTTCAAGGAATGGATTCAGGTTTGTGTTGAAGTGCTGCTTCACTTCTATGCCCTGCAATGTGTAACACTAACTACTTTGTTTTTTTGTTAGTTATTTTCATGTTTGTCCAGTGTGTTTTACAAAAAGGACTACTGCAGCTTTCCTAGGGTTGACGAAGCTTTTAACTTACTGGTCCTTTAAGTCACCAAATAGTTAGTGTTAAATTCTGTCCCTAACTATACTTTATTCGCTAGACCTTCTGATGGAGTAAGCAGAATACATTATAACTTTTCATTCTTCACAAAAGAGAGTGGGGTTTCCCTTTCAGAAATACAAACATACAGGTGCATCTTATAAATTAGAATATCAGTGAAAAGTTAATTTATTTCAGTAATTCAATTAAAAAAAAGTGAAACTCACATATTATATAGATTTATTACACACAGAGTGATACATTTCAAGCGTTTATTTCTTTGCATTTTTCTGATTATGGTTTACAGGTAATGAATACTAAGAAAATACTATTACATAAGACCAATAAAAATGATTTTTAATACAGAAATGTTGGCCTACTAAAAAGTATGTCCATGTACGCACTCAATACTTGGTCAAGGCCTTCTTTTACATGAATTACTGCATCAATGCGGTGTGGCATGGAGGCAATTAGCCTGTGGCACTGTTGAGGTGTTATGGAAGCCAAGGATGCTTGGCTAGCGGCCTGCGTTGTTGGGTCTGGTGTCTCTCATCTTCCTCTTGACAATACCCCATAGATTCTCTATGGAGTTTAGGTCAGGCAAGTTTACTGGCCAATCAAGCACAGTGATATCATGGTCATTAAACCAGGTATTGGTACTTTTGACAGTGTGGGCAGGTGCCAAGTCCTGGAGGAAAATTAAATCAGCATCTTCACAAAGTTTGTCAGCAGCGGGAGGCATGAAGCGCTCCAAAATTTCCTGGTAAATGGCTGAGCTGACTTTGGACTTGTTAAAACACAGTGGACCAACTACCAGTAGATGACATGGCTCACCAAATCATCACTGACAGTAGAAACTTCACACTGGACCTCAAGCAACTTCTGTGCCTCTCCACCCTTCCTCCAGACTCTGGATCTTTGATTTCCAAATGAAATGCAAAACTTACTTTCATTTGACTTTGGACCACTGAGCAACAGTCCAGTTTGTTTTCTCCTTAGCCCAGGTAAGACGCTTCTGACGTCGTTTCTGGTTCTGTCAGGAGTGGCCTGACACAAGGAATACAGTTGTAGTCCACGTCCTGGATACATAAGTCTGTGTGTGGTGGCTCTTGAAGCACTGACTCCAGCTGCAGTCCACTCCTTGTGAATCTCCCCCAAATTCTTCAGTGGGCTGTGCTTCACAATCCTCTAAAGGCTGTGGTTATCCTTTTTGCTTGTGCACCTTTTTCTGCCACATTTTTTCTTTCCACTCAACTTTCCATTAATATGTTTGGATACAGCACTCTGTGAACAGCCAGCTTCTTTAGCAATGAACTTTTGTGGCTTACCTTCCTTGTGTGGCCTAATAAACCAGACTGAGAGACCACATAAAGGCTCAGGACACATATGCAGGTGTTTTGGGTTATTTAGCTAAGCGGAGTGTTACACCGTGAGTCTTACAATATTGAACTTTTTCACAATATTCTAAATTTTCTGATACTGAATTTTGGCTTTTCATTAGCTGTAAGCCATAATCAGCAAAATGAAAAGAAATCAACGCTTGAAATGTATCACTCTGTGTGAAATGAATCTATATATGAGTTTCACTTTTTGAATTACTGAAATAAATGAACTTTTCGATGATATTCTAATTTATTGAGATACACCTGTAAAAAGTGACAGAATGAACAGAATAGCACAGCATGAGATCTTTTTCCCTCTAAAAGCCAACTAAATCTTCTTGAACACTTCTGCACCGTTACTGTTTCAAGTAACAGTACTCTGAATGTCCAGAATAATTTATTAAAGCTGACATGTTGTAATCACTTGTCTGTGTGTGTGTGTGTATGATGACTGTCACACTAATACTCTATTCAATGTTATAATCGTGGTTACATTTGAACAATTAGCACTGTCTTCCAAATTTGAAAGCAGCAGCTCCAAGCCATCCTTGTAATGTGACCCATTTTAGGCCCATTTACCATCAGCACGACTTGCAGCTGAATCTCCTGACTTTCATTTTAATGTGAGGAGGCCTTTGAGCCAATTAAAACTTTATACAGCACCCATCAAACTTGCTAGACCTGCATGCTAAACCATTGCTAAGATTGTAGTATGTGGGAGTGATAACTCACATTACCCCCCTTCACTTTCTTTCTTTACTTTCTCTAGGGCTTTGGGTTGTGGTATCCAAATTAATCTAAATAAGATGTACACAACTGATCTAAGGGTTTAGAACACCCCCATTTTTTTTTTAGCTTTTTATTGAAATTTAACCAGTGCAAGTCCAGCATATAACCTGAAATGGTACGAAAGGTAAGAAGTAAACTGCTGGAAGTTTTAAAAAAAAAAAAAAAAAAGTTTAGGTTACCAAAAACAGGAAAACAATGTAATTTTCAGACTTGTATTAAGAAGGCCTTTTTATGGACCAAATGAATAAGTTAATAACTTACAACTGTGTTGTAGGAAAGGAAGTGAATTAAGCCGTAAAGTTGATACAAACAATTCCTACAGGTATCTCAACTTTTGACGATTACTTACAAACTCACTGTCTGTATACAAGTGGAGTTTGAACAAACTGTGCTGCTGCACCCTCTGAAGCATTATCTGGACAATACTGCACCGTATAGTGCTATCATAATGGTGAGAAAAAAGGCACTTAAAATAAGGCACACAGGCCACTATAACCATTAAAAGTGTATGTCTTTCTTTTAGAAAACTTGCAAAGAAAGCCAAGGTCTCAGTGAGAACAGTTTTCTATACCATCAAAAGGAACTTTGAAACTGAAGGAAACTTTTACAGTCTCCAAGGCATAACAGAATCGGAATACAACGGCTTCAAGAACAGCTTTACAGCCGTGCAGTATTTGTATCCCCAAATTATGTCTTCTATGCTTTATTTTCAGAGCATATTGAGACTGGAGGTGGATCCTGAACCAAACAAGCCACTTTTTTCCTATTTTTCGGGTTTAGCAATGGCTTTCTTACCACCTCTCAGCCTGTCAAATCTACAGCTTGAAGTCTTCTCTTCCCATTTTAAAATGCCAATATCACGTAAGCTGTTGACTCTCAGAAGCTTGTCTTCTGATCCTGACATGGCTTAGGGTCTGCTACAGTTCCTTTGGATGGGGTAGGGACCTGTACTCACTGACAGCTTGGCTCTTTTTTTGCAATTTCTCTAAAGTAAAGACCTATAATAGGAAGCTGGGAAAAACTGCAGGGAACCTAGTTGGCAAAAACATCTGTCCTTCAACAATGACACTACCTGTTGTGTTGCGTTGTCCTTGTTACATCCAAGAGCTTTTCTCACAAGGAGATGTTGGATGGGTGGGCTAGAAGATTTTGTATTCAGCTTAGAAGGTCCACTTTGGAGATGTTAAATTCAGTGTGAGTGTACCTTTGTGTCTGTCACTAATTTCTTTATACTCCTTTTAAAAAGAGAATATTGGCAACCACATTACAGATTATGTATACTTTGCTGCATGCTGAAATGTTTTATTGCGTAAGCTTTCTTCTTTGCAAAAGACACTCCAGCAATTCTAGATGATCAGCACTGGATTAAGATACTAAATAGAAGATAGGGGCATCTTAATGATTTTTATCACGAAATAAAAAATTCCATTATAATTCAAGCTACCAATGCCTTTGTCACTTGCATTTCAAAACAATGACACCCGAGTACAGGAGGATTTTAAGAGTAATGTGAGAGTATTTTATATCATGTCTCTGCCATTTTAGAACTTGCTTTTCCATGAAAACCCCCAGATTAAGAAACACTGCTCAGCTATAACAGCTTTACACAACATCATACATCACTGGTCAGAATAACTGCTAGTTAATGTACTGACGCCAAAAGAAAATGGTTTATTAGTGTGACAATTTGTTTTGCATGCCTAAATATCATCATGTATTGGTAATCTGTTTATTGAAAACTAAAAACATGAAAAAGTAGTGTATATTCCATGAATATCAAAAAGGATTGGTAATATAGGTAAAATTCTGTTACAGCGAATATCTTTACAACGAAATTTTCATTACAACGAAGTATTTTTATGGTCTCGACAGCTTCCCCATATGACACGAGTCTATAGAAATCTCGTTACTACGAAGTACATTCAGCAGATACTTTCATTAGAACGAAGTGCCCAAAAGACCTTGAAATGCCTGAATGAATCATCTACAGAGCAGTTAGTTCTGTGGTCACAGCTCAGTTGTGCACAACGATCCCCAAACAGAAACAATGTCATTTTTTTCCTTTCTTCGAACTTTCCTCGTACTGTTTTTTTTTTTTTGCGGTTTTTGTTTTTGGTGGTTTTCAGCGATACCTTTTGCTTATTGTTTGTCAACATCTGAAAAACATCCATTGGAATTTAACTCATTGTCACCCTGCTATAGAAACGGCAGACATGAAAAAACAATAACAGTTCATATTAGAAAAAAAAATAATTTTTTGCAGCTCCCAATTGTGGCAAAAAGAAAAAAGACACTTGCCAGTGAATTCATAATTTTAAGAAGGAAAGGATGGTTCGGCTCCTGATTGATAACTGTGCTGCCCACAACATGCTTCCGCATTTAGATAATGTTTGTGTTGAATTCCTCCCACCCAGTTGCACAGCAGAGCTTCAGCCATTGGATTTGGGTATCATTCGCACCCTGAAAGTGTATTATCGCAAGTAAATGCTTAGAAAAATTCTCATCAGCATAACTTGTAGGCAGGAGAAGATTAAAACTAATGCGAAAGAAGCTATTGAAATGATTGCAAATGCCTGGACACAAGTTAAAGAAAGCACTATAGTAACAAATATAGAATCTCATTACAACGAAATTTACGTTACAATGACATATTTTTTAGGTCCCTGAGAGTTCGTTGTAACGGAATTTTACCTGTAGTTCAAATCAGAAATTATTATTACAGGGAAAAAAGACAGAGAGGGAATTCTGGGAAATGTTTTGCAGTTTACAGGGAAATTAAATGGCTGCACATCTAATTTATGAAGCAGCAAGGTAAAGGTTCACTCAAAACCATCTCTAAATTACACAATCAATAACTTTCCTTTTAGACTGAACAGTGTCTTACCATCCTCTGGTAGGTGAATTTCAATTTAAAACATGAAAATCCCTAAATTTTATGACCCTTACATTACTCCACTCTTACTAAAATAATTATGAAGTAGACAAGAGCATAGGCCTTTTTTAAAATGATACAACGTATTCCATGACCAAGGACTACTGCACCCAAACACGATATTTTTAATATGTTACTTAATTGCACTTAGTTGTAGTGATGGCAGACAATAATTAGAAAGTAGTTTATTTAACAGTATTTTACTAAATATGCATGTTTTGGACATTGTAAGAATATGCCTGGATGATTTAACATGTAGATTATGTGCCACTAGTAATGGGATGTTTTGGTGGTGTTTGTTGCTCAGTGTTGCTCACCATGGATGCCTGTTACTTTAATAAAACTTTTATATCTTAGGTTATTTTGGAATTATTAGAAATGCTGCTGTATAAGTAGTGGAATAATGTGCTGCTTTGAAAAGGCATCAATCATATGAAAGATTGTAATATGGGAGATCAATGGAGGGAATTCATGTATTTCACAACAAATTCTATTAAACTGTAGTTCAAAAGCAATTACTTTACCTGATAAATGCACTGTATATGTAAGAATTACACAATATGTGGTGCATTATACTACATAAAACTAAACACAAAACCTGGACTCCAAGTAGTCAATCATTTCTGCTACACTACACCCAACACCATGTTAATCGTCACTACAAAAACTAAAACCGTACAGCAGTTCATTCTTGTTTTGACTCCTACCTGTAATATGATTGTGACAGCTGATATGACATTGCTGCAAAAGGCAAAGCACGACTCTTCTTAGGTCCCAAAATCTGATTCACCCGACGCCGATTTACCAGTCCTTTTTTTTGGCACTCTTTAAAAACCTGATATAGAAGGTCTTCCCTGTATTTTCGATACAGATAAAATGTCTGCAGTAATAAAAAAAAAAAAAAAAGAAATCTTAATGTGTAATGTTTGTTTCTGTAACTCTATGTACTTTTAACCCTGTCATTTTAAATGAAATCAATTTTTATTAACATAAGCTCTTAGATCACAGATTGCTAAATTTGCAGTTTTTTGCCCAAATAAAGACACTTCCCAACAACAAATGTCCTTTTTTTTTCAGAAAACATGAATGTGGTAAAAATTTATAATTATGTTGTGAAAAAAGATTGTTAAGGAGATTCAAGAGTATTAGATAAACTTTATTACTCCCAAAGGGAAATTTAGATACATACAGCAGCACAAACGTAACAAATCAAAGATACAGACTCACAGGGCAAATACAAATCGATCAATCAATAAATGCATATTGTGCAGTCAATTACCTTAAAGAGTATAAGCATTTAATTTGGGACGCTGGAGTAAAGCACTGTGAATTATCTGATAATTTGGGGTGTGATGGGCTAATGTGACAGTTTTCAATTAAATGTGGCCAAAAAAAAAAAAAAAAAAAAAAAAAAAAGAGAGGAGCATAGATGCCACGTGCATTGGGGCAAAATGAATTCTCTCTTATGTGGAGGTTTTACAAATCTATCATTATAGTCCCATGAGAAAGTAATTTAAATATGTATAGAAAAGTATCAAACATTCTGTGCACCTTCTGAATTCAGTAGGGGTTTTCCAAATTTTAAAATGATTTTTATATTTCCCAGAAACCATCAGATTCTATGTGAAACAATACCGACTCTTTTGATCACCCTGTCCCTTTTTCCTGCTCCCTCCCTTGCCGGACCTACACCTTAATTTCAGATCGCCACTTAATTTCATCAGGTTTGCCATTAACACATAAAGGTAGAAGTTAAAACATAAAATGGCAGCTCAGACCTTCTTATTACTACAGAATTGTCCACCATGTGTTACACTGAAGAAAAATATAAAAGGAATGAAAACCTTTATCAGTCAATTACTATTCGAACTAGATTGGTTTCCACACTGGGCCATTTACTGAGCAAAGACTGGCATCTGTCATGCATAGAACATTTATCTATGTACTGTGGAGGCTGGCCCAGACACATACACATCAATGTCACCCAACACACGTTTATTGATCATATTTACAGTGCCACATAACTCCAAAGTCCTGGCCAAACAATGCCTCACTTCTTCAGGCCGCCTCCTTGTCTCTCTCCTCCCAGACCTTGTCCTCTCTTCTCTCCTGACTCCATCCATCACATGAAAGGAGGCGGCCCCTTTTATCATCACCCAGATGTGCTCCAGGTGTGTCCCGGCAATATTCCACCAACACCCCCTAGTGTGGCGGAAGTTCCGGCTGCATCCCCGGAAGCACTCCGGGTGTCCCTGCTCCTCTTCCCCCAGCACTTCCGGGTGTGGCGGAAGTGCTGAGATCCAGGGCTCCAAAGGCATAGTGGGCGCCCCCTGGTGGTGACCATGGGCCCCTACAGGGTTGAGCTTCAAAGCTCTGTACCTGTGGCCCCCAAAGGTACCAGGCTGGGTTGCCCCCCCATCTCCGACAGTACTTAATTGCAAACTAATCACTCCAAAACATTAAATAAACAAGTTAGAAAAGTTCAATATTTCCAGTTTTTTCCGTAATTGTGCAATCATCTTCAAAAAAGAATTAGGTGCAGTATTATGAGAAGGTTATCTCTCTATTATAAAAAAAAAAATCTTGGAAGGAGACGAGATGTGACTTTCTCGGAGAGACACTTGTATGCCCCGCGAAACGAGTCCACGCCCGGGCCAGAAATAAAGAACAAAGAATAGATGACAAAGTAGAACGTCGTAAAGAATTCCAAAATGTTGGCGCGGTACACATGCAGAGCAGGTTAGAGATAATGGAAGTACAAAAATTCGAAAGTCTCAAAAAAAGGATAGGAAAGATCGCATTAGCGCAAAAAAAAATGAAATTATTACTCGGTGAAATAATGGAACAGCGAAAATTGACTGAATATATTGTGCAGATTTAAACTTTAAGTCGGAGACTTGTAGATCGTGTAATTCATGTTGCCAGCGAGAATTAAGAGATTCCAAATACGTTGGCGCTTTATGAAGTCCTGTGAGACTGAGACTTTTAACAGGAGATTCTTTCAAGTCACACCCTACTTACAACTATTTTTAAACAAGACCACAGTCATCTAACCTCAGTCATGTGAATGCTTTTGTCAGACTCACTTCCTGCATTTTCAGCTCTTATAAATTTTATCAGGACAATAATTTTATACGTTCTTGTTTTATGTATAAGAGAGAAAGAAATGATATTCACTCATAAGCAGTTGTCACGATGCAAGTTCAACATGGAATTAAAATTCAATGCAATGTTAACTTTTCTTCAATTCCAAATATTGTTTTAACTAAAGTTTTAAAGTAAAAGTGAAAATAATGCATATGTAACAATTCCCATTAAAATATCTGCTTAACCAAACCCGGGGGTGGGTGAGCAGGGGGCAGAGCCACTTAGTTTAATAAAAATAAAAATCTCCAACCAATTGCTTATAATTACAGCCAATAGGAGATGAGTCCAAATCTGGAACAAAAAACTTAGGATAAGGAGAGGTACCAAGTCTTTAATTCATTGTCAGGCAACCGGTGCGCCGAATTTTCTAGGGGCGCTGCGAAAACTTTTGTAAAATATTTAAAATTGCTAGTGTTTTTGAACTTTTGGTTGATTAAAAAGATAATGTTTAAAAAAATATATATTTTATGTTGAAAAAAAAAAAACGGTTAATCAGATTGTTGAATAAACAAATGTATTTATTTTGAACGCAAGTTAAAATTTTCGCTGTTCACTATTTATCATAATATCAACACTAGTGGTGTCAAAAACACATCTCGTGGGACTTAAAGTCTCGTTGTTAAGATCTCGCTCACTGTACGGATAGAAGGCAGAGCAAATATAGAACGAGAAAATACAAACGCTACATTTCGGCTCTTGCCGACGAGAGAGTACCGCTGTAGCTGCAGCTCTCACCACTTAATCGTCTGAGTATTACTATGGAAAAATTTACCTTATTTTCGCTGTGACACCACTGATCAACACAGTAAACTTTGTAAACTCAGTGACCTTTTCCAGTTCTTTTTGGTGAAAAACATTTTGTTGTGACGCAAGCATTCGATACTTCCTTGTAATTTAATTCTCAACGATTATCAGTCGCTTTTTATTTACGGTAATTTTAATTAAACTTTATCTAGAAAAATTCATACATAGTTTATTCTCGTCACGACTTTATTTATGGGCAGTCCCTCAGGTGCGCCGCGAAAGAAAATTTTTGGACTTGCGCCGCAACTCGAAAAAGGTTGCCTTTCACTGCTTTAACTGAACACCACTTGGTAGTGAGTGGGTTTAGCCAGACGGAGGGCCTGCTGGACAAACCAGTAAGACCCAAATAGGTAGTGTGGATATGCTGAAAATGAATTGCAGATGCTTCTGTTCAGAAGGAAGTCAACTCTGGACTTTATATGTTGTATTGGATTTGGATAAATATTTGTATTTATTAAAGTACTGTAACAATAAAGCAATATACACTTCCTATATGCACTAGATATACAGGGCTATTCAAAACTAATATCGCCATTTTAAAATAGTTTAACTCTTGTAGTTTTCATCTTACAAATGTGTGGTTTACAATAAGCGATAGGAAAACTGTGCAAGTTTCCTTATTTATGCAGGTGGAAAAGGGTTTCTTTATTCTGCCTTTAGTCTGCGCAGTGAATGAAAATGGCAGCACAATATCGACACTTTTTTAATAAACCTGGTTACGGTTTATCAGGGTATTCATCCTCACAGCCCCATAATATGTAGCATGGACATTGTTTGGGGAAGATTATCAGCTCCTAGTTTGTGAGCATAAGACAGTGTCTGTAAGTGAAACGTGTTAATAATAATAATAATGTGATCTTTGTGTCCAAATCCAGACACAACAGCAGAAAACACTACCTCTGAATTATAGTGAAAGAACAGTTTAAACAAAAAAGTACTAAATGCATTTGAGCACCAAAACATGAGGCACACACTGAACCGTTTTCTATTTAAGGTGCATGTGATTTGTATGATGGACACTGTGGCAGAGGCCCAAGCCTGTTGTTTTGGAAAAAAAAAATTCTCATTGTTTTTATTTATTTTTGACTTTATATATAATATGGGAATTTAATATAAGGAGAAACGAGTGAGTAAGTGGACAGACTGTGGGTGTTAAGTTTTGTACTTTGCATATGGTGAAATTCCTTAAAAAAAAAAAACATGCATACCAACATATGTTGAATTATTGTTATATTTTAAAATATGTTTTTTTTAATTCCAGTTTTTTTGCTCTCAGAGGCTTCTGGCTATACAGCAGACTGAACAGATGTGTCAACTTACATTTAATTATTTTTGTTTTTTGAAACTGTAAGTTTACACATCTAAGGATATGTATTCTTTTACATCATATTTTTTCTTTTTACTATCCAATTAAACTTTCTATTCAGGAATAAGGAGGTTGATAGTAATATAACAATTTCAAAAGAGAGACAATGAATGTAGTACGCACACTAAACATTAATAAACTATAAATGTGGACAGTTGCAGGGAAATGCACAGTTTGCATTGTCTTCTATGGTTCAGGTCTTCACAGGGTACAGGCAATTACTGGAAAATTTTGTGTTTTTTGTTTTTATATACAAGATTGTTGTCTTTGGGACTTTTGAGTACTTACTACAAAAGTGAGTTTACCTGCATTTTAAACTGAATGCATACATGAAATCAAAATATTTTCACAACAGCAACAAGTTAAAACATCAAGCAGCTATTTTGCCTTACCTGAAAGGACTGACATATTTTCATCTGAGTATCTGACATTGCTAATGTGCTCTGGATGAGGTTATTCAGAACTGCTGAATAGATATCATCAAAACTGCAAATAAATAAATGATCAAGGCAAACAGCTTAGAGGCAAATTATAAACCTTAAACTTGTAAACAGATGTTTCAGTTTTGATACTGTCAAAAAATTAACAGATTCATTTTCTTTTGATACCTTGTAAGAACATCTGGCGTTGTTTCCTTGATCTTGTCACCTCCAATAGAACACAACCTGAATCTGAAAAGAATAAGGTTAACTATGGTAACTACCGCCTTAAAATATTAAAAGAAAATGTATTATTTACAGTATACACACACAAACACAGATTCATATCTAAACATACACTTAATTTTATATACACACACTACATACATATATATTCACACGAGGGACGTTCAAAAAGTTTCTGCACTTTTTTTTTTTTAACTCCATTTATTAAAAATTTCAAAAACAAATGACATCACTTTTCTATATAGTCTCCTTCGTTTGTGATGCAATTTTCCCAACATTGTAACAACTTTTTAATACCCATTTACTACTCCTCCCCGCCTTCACCATTTTCAACGAAAATATAAAACTGCGGAAACTTTTTGAACGTCTCTTGGATATACACGCACACACACAAACACACGCACACACAAACAAATACAAATGAGTGTATAAAAAAAATTAATTGTTCTCAGGTACTATATTATTCTAAAGAGTCACTAAGTAGATTACATGTGAAAAGGTCCTTTAAACTTATTTAACCCTATAATAAAAAGTACAATCATTCAGCGCTAGGAGCGAGTTTGAACCATTACATCACACGAGTTTCAGTGGTGTGGCTGTAGTGCAGTTATATGTGGACACAGGCTCAAGTAACCCGTGATCTGGATTTTACACTAATAAAAAATGAAATAACTGGCACTCCTGAAAGTGTATTATGTACAGTCAACAATGCACATGTTAATCTCTAGGAGTAAATCAACTACTCAGTTGCATTAAAAGGAGGTAACAATTCTCTGAAGTACGCATCAACACAAATCAAATAGCAACACAGTAAATTACTGTAAATAATCACTGAATCAAATGTTTTAAGCTGTGACAGTCCAGGATTATAGATCAAAAATATGCATACTGTTATAAAGATATACTCTACTCAATCACAATCACTTAATTTAGTTGATATGTTAACATCTTACTGTCTGAAAAGTTCTTCTTTTGTGTCTGGAATCTCCAGATGAAAACCTCCATCTGTGGTGCTAAATTTCTTCCTTAGTTCTTCAACAAACTCTTTAAACTCTGCAGCACACACCTAATTGATTATTAATATAAAAAAGTCTGTTGTTCAACATTCCCAAAAAATTACGGCGTGAAATAATATTCAGATGTTTAAATATATCCATTACAGTGAGATCATCCTACTAAATCCATAACATTTATCTTCCCTAGTAGTCTGACCTAGTATCATTTAATTTTTTAGTGAGGTTTAAGGAAATTCAGCCCTTAATAAAAGATAATTACAATATATTTATTGGGTTTTGCTACAACCTAAAACTAGATGTTTCTAACTGTAGTCCTGCTTAATTATTTTATTTCTACAATGCATTGGTAGTAGCACTGTCGTAAGTACAATGAAATTCTAACTTGTAAGCTGAATCAACATACAACATGCCACCACTCACTAGCCCCATAATACGAACATACTGTATTCAAAAAGAGATGTGTTCTGAATATTTGTGCATAAAGGGTGAAACAAAAGAAAATCATCTTGGATAGACAAAAAAGCAGAAGATCTATACCATCAAAATGCTAACAGATACCAGAACTCAATTTATTATCAATCCCTTGAAGGAAATTTATAAAAGATCAAAAAAGTGTCATGAATTGACATTCCCAATTTACAAAAAATCCTTTTCCACTGTGGTTTAAAAGTTTTCAGATAAATGCAGAATTTATTTCCCAGTTTAGAATTCATCACCTCAGGGAAAGTAAAATAAATGTGGCACATACCACAAATAGTCCAATAAGTACAAAATTTAAATATAACTCTAATTCACCTAATACATGGTGAAGTATATTTTAACTCCATGCATGGAGGAAAAGAAATGCCATAGAGAATTATTGAATATGACTGTTTTCAATTTTCAAAGTGTAGCCAACTCGAATAAAGACAGGTTATACTGGAAAATGTTTAAGCAGGGGTATACTGAATTTAATCTCCCAAAGTAAACGGTTTGGTGTGTAATTGGCTCTTGAATTAAACAATAACCTGCAGGTGTCAAAATGCACAAAGAAACTTTTAACTGACCATAAAAGTCAACACTTTTTAACTGGTCAAAACAGTGTTCAGCCTTAAATACACTCAAGTTATCTTTTCATTGGCTCACATTTGAGACATCTAAAAACACCTTTAGATATCTGAAATTCTTTTCTTAATACCTTAAAATGGGTTTCTGCATTTGAGGTATCTTAAAATTTACTTAATCCATTTTATTCCAAGATATTTAACAATTTGCATTTGCCTTTCCTGTTTAATGTAGAGGGACTGTCCAGTGATAATCAAATATTTATATAGTGAAATATTTTCTGATTACCTCAGGACTTTCGTAGTTACTTTTCCTTTTCAGAAATTTCTCAGTTAGATCTTTGTCTTGGTAGACCTCTGCAACACAAATTCTAAAAGACAAAAAAAAAATGATTTGAATATGTAAGAAGTTATAGAAAATAGTAGCAGAGTCTAATTAACCCTTTAGCAAATGCTCTTTCTATACAAAAGGACTTTTTTGCACTCAGTCCAAACAACATTGTAGAAAGGGCTGAAAAACGAAAGACAAAACTAAACTTTGTTTTGTGTTTTCTTTTTACAATTTTTTCAAGATAGCTAAAGTCAACATCTGATTTTGTTCCTTTTGTTCTGCCTTTTTATTCCAAAGTGACAAACTACAAAGTCCATTCCCTGTGACTCATACCCCAGAGCAAAATAAAAAAAGCATGCCAGGTCAATCAAAAATGAATAAGTGAAAACAAACTGCTCCCATCTTTTATTTGTAGCAATTGTGAAGCTCTAGAAATCTAAGGTAGTAGACACTCACTTAAAGTTGAGCAAAGTCTGAGGATTCTTCATAATGTGGCGAGCTCGACGGCCAACTGACATTGATGTTTTATCCAAGGATTCTTCCAGATTACTATGGATTACATCTCTAACAGCTTGCCATGGAACAAAAGGCCCCTTTACCTACCAAAAAACAGAACATAACATAAAGTTCATTTCAATGACAACAGGATTAAAGCAGATCTCAAAATCCCTTCAACAAATTTAACCAACACGCCCTTCATGTATGGTCCTTCTGTTAGACAGTTAAACAAAATAAAAAACAGTTTAGCGCAAGATGGTATGTATAAATCTACAGGTATCAGGTAAATTTTTTGTGAAAGTCGCTTAATGGAATTGTTAGTCTAGTGTATAGTTCAGTGCTGTTAACGCATATTCTGTTCAAGCTTTAACCTACCATAGGCAGCCATAGTTAGTTGCGTAATCTTGTATATCACAGAGAAATGAATTCTAATTGCACTTGATCGGAGTAAAGCAAACAAACATATAATACATAATAGCTTCCACAACATTCATTTCATTGAAAAAATACAAAAGAATTGTCTAGTTGATAAAATGTAATCTACCAGCAGTGAGATTTTGATGTTAGTGTCAGGCTAAATTCAAAAGCGGCACACAGGTTCGTATGTGACAGCTCAGTCCTCTGGGTCCAACTAACCACTTTCCAAAAAGAGGTCTGGTGCATGGATGGACTACAACCAGAGAATCTTTCAGTTTGTTTATAACAAGCGCCCTTCATCTTATTATAACACACACAAAATCAGGAGTTTTATATATCAACTTTTGTATATTTTACTGCTTGCAAATGACTGGAAATTAATTCTACCTTGATCCAAATAAAATAACTGATTTTAGGACTCAATGAAGTTGCAGACTCTTGACTAAAAATGCACACGAAATTAAGTTTTAAAACTTGCCTGTGTACTCAAGCTACTTCTAGATCCAATATTAGCATCTTTTGAAAAAATAAATCTTGAACCAGTACTTGGAGGACTAACAGTATTTACCCCAAAATTCTGACAATTTTCTAAATGAAGTGTAAGGGGGCTGGGGTGAAACGAAAATGAAATAAGTGTTCCTTTCAGAAAACAAGTTATATATATCTTAAACATGTCACATATGGTATACTTAAAGTACAAAAAGGTGAAAGTGGTTACAAATAGCTACTACCTTTTTGTTCAGTATATGTATTGCAATACGACATAGCATAAGTAAACCATCTTCTTGGGCAGTCCAGGCTACTCTCTGTCGGGTCATCCTCTGCAAAGCACTCCTGTCAGCTTCGTCGTGAAAGGCTGACGGCCTGTCTAATTTCTTCTGAGGTTTTCTTTCTATGAAAAGAGTGTAAAGGATAAATCACAGCTCTAGAGAAAATACAGAGATTAAAAAAAATATAAAAGAGTCAAGCCACGACATGCAACAATGTGGTAATGTAGCTATTAAAAGATAACTTTCAAGAGCCAAAATTCTGAAAAAAAACACAAAAATGAAAGATAGGAGCTTCAAAAAGTCAATTGTCTAAGGCATTAGCAAATTATTGAGTGATGATAGAAAAGCTTTTAAGTTAGATCTTGAAAATGCTCATTCATAAAATTAGCAAGATGGTTATTTCATGATTTCTTTACTCTTTTAATCTCCACTCTGGACACAAACCTTTAAATCTAAACTGCAGAAAACCAAAACCAGCCTGTAACCATAGATTCAGTCCAGAAGAAAACAATTTTGTAAATCAAAATATAATAAAAGTGTGGCGAGGCTCACCTTTTCTATTTTTTTTCATTTTTTTCCCAACACTGTTTTTAGACTTCTTTCGTTTCAGTTTCTTGTTGCTGGCAGTTCCTTTATTGCGAGTGTCTACTGACTTCTTCTGAATTTGAACGTCAGTCACATCAATGGTTCCAAAGGTTGTTGAATCTAGTAAACGATTTAATTTGCTACCTGGTTGGAGGAAACAACATTATTGACTTGCTTTTTATATTATTTCCAAAATATGTTTTGAAGTCCTTTTTATTTAACAAATAAGAATTACAAATGGACTAAGAAGTGTGAAATATTTCTTAATAATATTACAATTATAAGAGTGAGAAAGAGCATTATTTTTTCACAAAGTAGACATTCCACCAAAAAAATGTGGTAGGACCTTTAACAGAAGAACCTGTACAGGCTAATCCTTACAAATCACTTATTAGAAAAATCATCTTTCTGCCCATCCACAGTAAAAGTAGAACAAACTGTACACATACCTTCATTCGTAAAAGGTAAAGGATGCTTGGTCAAGAAAGTCTGTAGTCGCAGTGTCTGACCAGCCTCCAACGTTGCACCAGGCTAAAAAGCCAAACATATTTTTAATGCTGAATAATTAGATAAATGCAAGAAAACCTCACAGTAAATCACATACTGATAAATACTTGAAAAAAGGTAAGTTATTGTAAATAACTAAATTATTCTACAAAATCCTAAAATTAAACAAATAAAAGCCAATCAGAGAACGAATCAAAAGGAGATACCTGCATGCACACACAAAACAGGAAGAGCTCAGTACAGAATGCTTCCGCATCCTGCAATTAACAAGCCTGCAAACTCTGGGAGCCCAGGATTCAGTGAAGTAGGAGATTCCAGTTCATCTTTCTCCTTACCATTGCTTGCACAACTTGAGCTGTTGCATTTACTTCCAAGCTTAATAATCTTATATTTTTCAAGTCTCTCATTCTGAGCAGTTGCTTCTTGATTTTGTTTCCAACCTTGGCAAACTTGCTTGACTCGGTTTTCTTCCAAACAGCTTTTTCCTCTTTCTACAACTGCACCAGTATGTGCGTGTCCCTGACTATACCTCTGCATTTACCAGAGTCTCTTACTGCCTTTCTACTACACATTGAGTCATGTTACTTGCAAATTTAATCTTTTTGTCCTACAAATAAGTCTGCTGTATCAAGAAGTGACACTGCAGTAATGAAATTCCAGCAGATTCCAGGAGCCCAACAAAGACAAATTGATCTGAATGAACGCTACCACAAGGACTAAAAAGATGCTCATCAGATGCAAACAATCATTTTCACTGGAAGGCTCCCAAACGAAACAAAATAAGATTTTCATTGCTGTTAACAATCCACTGCCAAAATTTAAAACATTCAGGAAATTAATAATAATGATCACTACTGAGTTGATTGCTAAACAATCAACTTACTCCATGCAACTTTTAGGTTTTGTTTGATGTAAAGTACAAAAGGCGGCATGGGAGCTGTAAAATGAGGCTTGTCTAGTGTATTATCTTTATTTCATAGCACTGCTGCTTAAACGATTTAAACAGTTATCAAAAAAAGAGAGTTTTTTGTAAAATACTTAATAGAAATATTTGTTAGTTACTGTATGGAAAGCAATTCTAAAAGAGCAAGATTTTGAAAAGATTACAAAACTGAGTTTTTAGTTCAATGGGCACAGAAATCCCAACCATAATTGTAGATTAAAAACAACGTGACGCTAGTAAGACCATTAGTGTTGTTTTCCTAATAGATGACTTACTAAATTTTATACTTTCAGCAGTTAAATGATATCAGTGTAATAAAAAGAGCCAAACACAATTTTACTCTTAATACACAGTTTCATAGTTAGTCATGGGAGTAGCAAAAAAACTGGTTTGTCTTGACAAGGCCAAGCACAGCATCCGCACAGTAACTGGCATGTGGTCACTTGAAAGATTTGTATGAACGCTTCAGGTCTCAGACAAATGGGACAAAAATCA
This sequence comes from Polypterus bichir lapradei, assembly GCA_026402145.1. NCBI lineage: Eukaryota > Metazoa > Chordata > Cladistia > Polypteriformes > Polypteridae > Polypterus > Polypterus bichir. The sequence continues at coordinate 38,373,740 of JANRMT010062861.1, forward strand.
CACCTTCACAAACAATCTAGAGACCTTTAATTTCCTGGAACTATTACTATTTTGAGCCTGCCAGCTGTTGTTGTCAAGACTCCTAGTTTTGATCTAAACAGGAGGACAATCACAGTAACCGATTTATTACCTCAAAACTTGAATCTCAATTACTTGTTAACTTGATACTTTGTTGCAAATCACTTACATGTTTTTGATATATATTTTTTTTTTCTTGGTACACTATCTTGGATAAAGGTTTCTGTATTACATGTGATATTATTACATCAATTGATTGCAACAAGTGCAGAATGCAGCTGCTAGAATCTTAACTAGGAAATGAAAATCCGAGCACACTTCTCCAGTTTTGATGTCACTACACTGGTTACCTGTGTCATTTAGAATTGACTTTAAAAGACTGCTTATGGTTTACAAAGCCTTAAATAATCTCGCTCCATCTTATATTTCAGAATGTCTTTCACCTTGCACTCCAAATCGTAACCTTAAATCTTCAAATGAGTGTCTGCTTATTATTCCAAGAGCTAAAGTTAAAAGTAATGGCGAGGCGGCCTTCTGCTGTTATGCACCTTAAATCCGGAATAGCTTACAGATAGAAATTTGCCAGGCTAATACAGTGGAGCACTTTAACTACTAAAAACACATTTTAACATGGCTTTCTCATAGCCTCATTTTAGTTTAATCCTGATACCCTATATGCATTTAATTATCATTATCATTTGTGGTGGCTCTGAAATCCGTATTAACCTCTACCTTTCTCTGCTGTTCTTTTTCTGATTTTCTGTGGTGGACATCTGCACCACCACCACCCGATCAAAGCACCGCGATGTCCCTACATTGATGGATTCAAGGCCAGAAGTCCACATGACCATCATCATCATCACCAAGTTCTTCCATGTGAACCCTGAATACCATGAGGTCTGATTGTGAGGTCATTAATGTGAGGTTGAATGCCTAGAGAGGGGCTGGGTGGTCGGGTGGCCTGGAAACCCTGCAGATTTTGTGTTTTTCTTCAGCCGTCTGGAGTTTTTTGTTTGTTTTTTCTGTCCTCCCTGGCCATCGGACCTTACTCTTATTCTATGTTAATTAGCGTTCCCTAATTCTATTTTCTTATTTGTTTTGTCTTTTTTCTCTTTCTTCATTCTGTAAAGCACTTTGAGCTACATCATTTGTATGAAAATGTGCTATATAAATAAAATGTATTGTTATTATTGCATGTGATATTTATTACATAGTTATTTCACTTGAGAAGCATGAAAGACTTACATACACATTGTACAATGAATTTCAACCATGGATTAAGTATAAATGAGACTTTAAACACCAATATCTCAGTAAACTAGAAAGGAGAAATTAGGAGGCTAACAATGAGGAGATGGAAATGGCTGTTCTTTATGCTGGTTAGGTAAGGTTTTTTTTCTTTCAACATTATGTGGCCATGTATTAAATAATGAAATACAGACTGAAAATTCTGAACATGCTCAATGTGGCTTTGGATATTTAAAACTATGATACACATTCACCGTGGTGGGCTGGTGCCCTGTCCGGGGTTTGTTTTCTGCCTTGCGCCCTGTGTTGGCTGGGATTGGCTCCAGCAGACCCCCATTACCCTGTAGTTAGGATATAGCGGGTTAGATAATGGATGGATGGATGGATGGATGGATACACATTCATGTATTTTCAAACTTTAGACATGAATTAGACAGCCCTGCTAAACTCATATATTGTAAAGTCTAATATCTCCAGGAGAACCATATCAAAAGATTTTTTTGGGAAAAAAATCAAAATAGAACACACACTACTATAATTAAATATTTTTACAGCTTTTTTCATAAAATTTTCAAGATTCAATATTTGGAGTGTTTTATCTGTATCAGTCATAATCTTACTTGTGAGCCTGTGCCTCTCTCAGTGTCACAGTTTACTTTCTTATAGTAATTATTGCTTGCTTAAATGAAAACCACATTGGAGCCTACGATTTTAGTATTCCTGACTTAGAAAGAAAGAGCTTTTTTAGTATCTGCATTTTTAAAGAAAGGGGAATAGAAAAAGAAAGAATGGTATTTACTTGCGGCATAGCACTGGCAATCTGCTGGATGAGATGTGATATGTAAACGTGCCCGCATCACACACGATTGGTTAGAAGGTGATTTTCAGGATTGGTCAGCAAAAAAGGGTGGAGTGTAAAAAGTATTTCCTGCCTGCAGGTATCCACTTTTGACCGAGTCGTAGTGGTGAGTGTTTGGTGTGGCTCAACCATACGGTCTCGTTACTAGCCCTTTTCTAAGCCAGATGACTGAAGAAAACTGCAATAAGTATGCAAGATGATGGGTATATCTTCCCTCCTCATTATGGCAACAAACAAAAAGTACACACTTAACCTAAAACAATTAAAAGATTCAAAAAAGTTAAGTCTTGCATTTATTTATCAATTTATGAAATTGAATAGTCTATCACAGAGTACTATGGACCAGATCGAAGTCCAGAAGCACAGGCTTCAAGGTAAGAACCATTCTGGATAGGAACCAGCCCAAGCCATGTTGCAAATGTCAAATTACTATAATGAGCACCATTAGGATGTGAAAGGAAGCCTAAATAATCTGGGAAAAGCAACCTAGATACGAGAAGGGCGGGCACAATCCACATACATCTGCCCATAAACTGAACTCTGGTACTGGTGATGTGATGCAGCAAATATAACTATTGTGCTTTCATGTTTTTCATCATTCTTACAGCAAAAATGTTTACATATGAAGACATTTGCAACCAATTAGCTAGTTTATAAAATACTCACCTTCCTAGTTTTGTCCAGTATATAACTAGTCCAAATCCAGTTACGCCTTAGATGACTAAAAAAGTTAGAGTCAAGGCCTCCTGCTCCTTGCCCATCCCCAGGCATAACACCATCATCTATCACCTCCTTTTGTCCCCTGCAGCAAAAAATACAACACCACAACATATTTTTCAGTAAACATTGAGAAAACTGTTAGTTACCCAGGACTTGAAACTTTTTGCATGTGACATTCATACACTGAAATCTTAAACTAAAGTGTATCAAGCCAAGATTTAGAAGTAACCTTTCACACTACCTTAACATTCAGTCTTCAAAGTTCAACACTAAAGTCTAGCTAAGAAATACCTTAAAATGTGTGGAAATTTCTAGACATCTCTCTATTATAAAAATAAATCCTGGAAAGCAAAAGCAAGGCAACGATATGTGATCTTTTCGGAAGTTCTCGGTAGTCATTTAAAAGACCAGCAAGACGATTGAGACTTGCCACAGAGCATCTAGCAGGGACCGTAAACATGAGACTTGGTGCCAAGAGTTTGTCCCAGGGCCATCTCGTGGGGACGTGGAACATAAGATTCTTGAAAGACACACCCTACTTACAAAAGATATCATATAAGAACACACCCATCAAAAAACAAACAGTCAGCCACAGTAAAAGCACGTAGCACACGCACATCCTGTGCTCTCAGCACATATAAAGCGTATAAGGACAATATGGAGAATAGAGACCCAAAGGCGTTGGAGAGAAAAAAGGCAGATAAGAGATTATGAAAGCAGTGGAATTCAAAAGGCTCAAACAAACGATGGCGCAATACACATGCAGAGAAAGGTACAGAATATGAAAGCAGTAAAATTAGAAAGTATTGTAGCGTCCCAGCCAGGCTGAGACCTTTTTGGTTTTAAGTGGCTGTTCGGTCCGATTGAGGGAGGGCGGAGTACAGCTCAGAAGACTGATAGCGGGGTACTGATTGATGCGGTAAGGGGGGGGGGAGAGATGCAGGGGATGAGGGGTTGGAGAGGGTGCTAGAAAGTTGTGTTTGGGGTTACAAAGTCAGCGATTGTTCAAGTAAAACTTTTGTGACACTTTATCATGTCAGTCGATACAGTATCAAAGAAAATATAGAAAAGATCACATTACCGAAAAACAAAAGGTGATTAATCATACTTTTGGACAGAGAATCTGGAATCATTCGTCTATCATTATAAATACTCAAGTGATAAAGAATATGAAGACTTCGAGTTACAGTTTTAACTCTATTGATGACACATTTACCGACGGCCTTGATGTTAAGTTTAATTTGTCAGTACTGTTTAGTAAAACTTTGAATTGCTGCGGTGTGCAGTTTTACAGTTCAAGTGTCATGGGTTAAGTTACCATATCCAGAAGCTGCCTGTTGCATGTTCTCCCAATGTTTAGTTCTCTGACAGTGCTCTTCTAGTTTTAAAGTTCTATGCTGTACCTACAATTTCATTTCAGACTTTCACGGGGGAAAGTTAAATTAAAAAAAAAAAAAAAAACCACACAAAAAACACATTCCCTTGGCACACCTTTAATAATGGGGGTTATAATGGTGTTCAGAGACACTCCAATTCCATGTCACGTATTAAGGTAAGGAGACTTCAAAATCTCATCACTCAAAGAACATATGGTAGTGCCAGCATCAGGGCTCTGGCCAGGGGAAGCAAGAAAGTTCTAGTTCCAAATATAAAGATATTTTACTGACTAACCTGCTGTACTCTCTCACAAGGGGGAGTTTCAAAAATATAAAGGAAGATCAATGTCTAGGAATGGCCCAGTCGGAGTATGGACCTCAGTCCTACAGGATATCTGTGGAGTTTTCCTGAGAGACAGCTGTGTACAGTTAAACTTCTATAATAAGTTATAAAGCATAGGTGTGTCATGTTTAAATAGATATATCCAAAAAGCCTTAATGTTATAATATAGCTATTAGTCTCAGTGTACATATGAATGCAACCAATACATGAAGTTTTTTTCTTACTAAAAATAATCAATTTGTTTTTGCTTAAAAACTAGTAACAAGAAATAATTAATGGTGACAAAAGCTTGACATCACTTTTCTTAGTTTTCTACCTTGGCAGCAACAAAATGGTACAATTTCAAAAACAAGAGGGTGACTTAAAACATCCACTTTGTGTATTTGATGGAATAATCTTGCAGTAATTCTGTCACCATTCAGATTTAATATTTGAGAAATTTGATTTCAGACAAAGGAACTCCACACTTCTAGGGCTGCGACCCACTTTTTTCCAAGGTAGTGTCTTCGTGACCCACCAAAGAGAGGGTGGTGCCATTTTGTGAATCTAGTGCAATTGTCAGAGAGTTTGGTTTCTATTCATAAATTCAAGTGGTATTTGGTTCCCATTATTGAATCAAGTGGAGACACAGTGCGCAACCCACTTTGCGACTAATTTTGTAAACCACTACCATTACGAATAACAAAAACTCACAACCCACCAGCGGTAGTCCAGAATGTATCCAGTTGAGAAACACTGCTCTAGGGTAGTTTATATACACACACACACACACACACACACACACACACACACACACACACACAATGTGAAACCAATGTAGGTACAAGGCTGAGGTTCCATAACAATTGGCAAAGCACTTAATGTTCGCTACATCACTGAATAGAGATATTGCTCCCAGAAAGTTGGAATATTCCTTAATTCTGTATCAGAAGCTATGAAATTTATATTTCAAGTAAAACCGCCTATTCATAGTCTATGTCTATTCAGAATTTTACTTCAGAAGCACATTCTCTAACCAGCAACACACATTCAATAATACATAATTAAAATACATAAAATAAGTACATAAGCACTTGAAATACATACAAAAGGAGCATATGAGTTAAATCTAAAAAAAAATCTCTTTGACCTACTACCTCCCAATTCCCTAAGTTAGAATTAAAACATAGATTTAAAAAAAGAAAAGCCTACACAGACCCTGGCGCAAAACAACTGAGAATACCTACCAGAATGTCAAAAACATCTCATCTAAATAATACTTGCATCAAGAGCAGAAAAGAGAGAGAAACACGATCACCAGAGATACTGAACTGAGCCTCAGAAATTGGCAGTTTGAAAAGCATCAAAGTTGCATTGTTTTTTTTTTTTTTTTGTTTTGTTTTTTTTAACAGAAAAGCTGATTGTTTCATGGGTGAAAGACATAACAGTAAAATAAATTGTATGACTGTTATTTTATACTATAGTTAAACTGGAAAAAAAAAGTGTTTCAATACATCTAAATACTCCACGTGGGGTGGAAAAATCTCTTTAAAACAAATATTTAATACAACATATTTAAAATATGTCAAAAAACAAATCTCTAAATCAAAGGAAGACTAACTACAGAGGGGATAAGTAAAAATGCATACTTCATACAGTCACTCGTTTTCAATATGTGCTCAAACGACAGCTTTTCTTGAGTCAAATCAGGATCATTTTTCAAATCTTCAGAATTGCCCTTCCGTTGACGAGGGTTTCTTATTATTCCTGTTATGTAATGCAAAAAAAAAAATGAAAATGATTAGACTAAACACAATGAATTGCGGTCAACAGATGTTAAAGGGTCTTGAAAAGTGAATAAATGTCATTTTTAGATATAATATCTGTATGTGATTTTTACACAGTAGTTATTATAAATTAAAAATTAACAAGCATTTTGAACAGAGTGATGTTTTCTCTAGTTACAAAACATGTGCACTCTGTATAAACTTCTGACTTCTTCAATGTCAACTTACCTAATGGTGTATTTAAACACACACACTGCAAATCAAACCAGAAGTTTTCAACATCATGAAGAGTTGTGAAGTTATAAAATCGCTTTTCAAATGGACGACTGCTACGAGCAAGGTTATAATGTGGATCACACGTAGAAGTGTCCACAATAGTCACTTTCCGCTTCATATAAACGAAAATCTATGAATAAAACAGAAGGAGGCAAAATTACAATAAAAAGGATAAGCAAAAAAGCCCCCGTTTTGTAGTAGTTATAAAACACTCTTTTGACCAAAGTGATATTTCATATTCAACCTGCAGCTCTTTTATGGCAAGTACAGGTAATCCCCAGAGTTACAGACAACCCAACATACGACTTACGAACGGGGCCGCAGCTGCTCCTTCATTTGTCTGGGGGACGCGACACAGACTACTCGGAAACTGCCGCTCCATCATCTCCGGCCTGGGGACACTGCAAGCGGGGGAGGTGGGGGTCTCACCCCATTCATTCTCAGTGAGTGGCTGGGTGCGCGGCCAGCGCTTGTGTGCAGGACAGAGGCTTGATGGGGCGGAGGGGGGCGTTTCACTGCCCGCCCACCACACAGCCTTGCAGTGTCCCTCGAACGGCTGCCCCATTCGTTCTTGGTGGGTGGCTGGTGATGCTGTAAGTGGTGACCCGGTTGTGGCTGAATGGAGGCCACTGAGGGTGAATGGGGTGGTGGAGGCAGCATCGCACTGTGCTTTGGGTGGCTGCCTGTTGAATGGGGGCGGTGGTGGGTGATTCACTACCCACCTTTAGCTGCACCCTGCTCGCTCTCAGTGGGCGGACGGTGCAGGCAGCATACTGTATGCAAGTGGAGGTGACTGCGTGGTGGGCGGGTGGTGAACTGTCCCTCGCCGCCCCCATTCATTCTCAATAGCAAACCTGCATGTACTTTTACATACATAGCAGGAAGTGATCTCTCGTCAGTACACCAGACGTGTTGACGACGGGTGCCTTCCTGCTGTGATAGCGTGTACAGTGCTGTGTAGAAGAGCTCATCTTAATCTTTTGTGTTCACCCTTCAACAATGTCTCTGAAACACAAATCTCATGCAAATGCTGGTGATACAGTAAAGAAGAGAAAAACCATCACCTTCGAAAATAAAGTAGAAATAATAAAAAGGTCAGAGAGAGGTGAAACTCCATCATTCATTGGCAGAGCACTTTGTTAGTCGGTCAACAACAGCATTTATTAAAATAATGTGCCTGTTCTGACTTACATACAAATTCAACTTAAGTACAAACCTACAGTCCCTATCTCGTACATAACCCGGGGACTGCCTGTATACATTAATGTCACATTAACTTATAAAAGAAAATTTGTGTTAAATTCCGAAAACAGAGGAGTTAAACCTGTGTTCAAATCAAAATTTGTAATAGTACACAATAAAGTGAAAATCTGAAACAACATCTGCTGTCATGATAGCATTTACATTTCTTTATGTTTTAAAACATCAAGTATTGTAATATAACTATGTAATGTAGTGCAAGTTATTATTTCTTCATCTGACTCAGGATATGTCAGAAATAAATGCATATAAAACACAGATGTGCCAATGTACAGTATTTTTTATAGAGTATATCTCTCTCTGCACCAGTGCATCATCTGTGATAATGGAGAAGTAATGCACTTTGTTGTTGTGCAAGTTGCCAATAAAATGCGTCTAAATCCGTCACTAGTTAAAATTCTACACAGAACTTAAAACATGGCACAAAAGAAAAAAAATGCACTTGTCCTTGGTGTACTGACATTATATTACAATAAGATATATTAAATACACTAAACATACTAATACGCACCCACCTCTACAAAATGTATTTTATTTTAATTGAGATTACTGCTTTAGATCTGCAGCCTACACATTAGGAAAAAAAAGTAACTAAGACACTCCTGAAGGGTTTAAATTGGGATTAAATTTTGCAAAGAAATTCTTCTACATTAAACACAAAGCAAGTTACTCAAACTAAGCATTTTTCCCCAAACTGAAATTACCTGATCTTTGTCTTGAAATTTTTCTGATGGCCCCAGCTGTACCAGTCCTATGTAGCATAAGCGCTGCAAGCATTCCCAAAAAGAAAATATATATTTCCTGAAATGGCAAAAAAAAATCTTTTGTAACAATTATTATCTTCTGAATGAAAAACAAGACTGTTCAAAACGTAAGAAAAATGTAAAATGTATATGTACTGTGTATGATAAATTGACATCATGAAGATGATGGAAGTTAAAAAGCAGGCCTATTAAGGTAGAAGGTTTAAAATTGTCACCAGATGTTCCTTACAGTCATACTATTTGGCTAGGTTTAAATGACACCCAGACACTTTGACAGAGATAAATGGCATAGTAAAAGATAACAAAGAAACCTACCCCGAAATATTTTTTTTGTAAAATGGAAAGAGACACAATTTCTCCAAATAGAAACTCCAAACAGGAACCTTTATAATTAACACATTTTACAGTTTTTTCCTCTCCACAACAAATATAATTTTTGTTGTGTTATCAACTTGCAACTGTACTTTATCAAGAGAATTAAGGCATGATAACAACTTCATACTGTAAATGAAATTAATTTTGAAAGTTAGACCTGGAGATGAACAAAAGGTAGGTTTTAAACAAAATGAAGGAAAAAAAAGTACCTTTTATAAAGAAGCAATTGTCTCATTGGTTTTGGCAGAAACCTAATTAAAGTATGCTGCTTGACTGGATCATTGAGAAAATCCTCAAGGCCCTCAACCTTATCAACGTTTTTAGAAAAAGAAAGAAAAAAATAGACTGCTTTACTTTATTCAAATATAAAAATCATCTGCAGATGTGCAATATGTTTGGTCCCTACCTTGTAACTTATCTGAATGATCTGGACAAATACAGAGAGAGGCAGGCACAGCAAAATGTCACTCACAAGACCCCAGCCACGTCCATATTCTTGGTGCATAGGAGTAGGAGGAACAAATCGTTTCCAAGATACTTCATCAACATATACTTGTAGGTGAGACAAAATCAACTGTCAATTTGCTGCTCAAAACCTTCATGACTCTATTAAATACTTCACCAACTTTAACTTACCAGTTTCAGAGCAGAACTGGTCCAGTTGTATATTTCTCAAATTTTCCTGTAGCTCATCAGAGCAAGTATTTTCCTTGCTTAACAATGCATCTTCTGTGTTATCCTTTCCTTTCTCATTCACAGGCAGTGCTGTGGAATTATCTGCATAATTCTTCCGTAAGGGATGTTCATTAATTAAATACCAAAGGAATATATGAACCAATTTCAGCCGAGGCATTTTGGGAAGGAAACCCAAAGAACGTCCAAGCCCTGGAACTAACAAAGAAAACCTTTTTTTTAACCCAGAAACACCCATCATGGTTTTATAACATCTAAACAAAACACACTTTTATCACATTTAAATATACTTGAACCAAACCAGAGTTATACAAAGGTTTATATTTGCTTAGACTTCAATGTGACAACCTCACGTATACAGTGGAATAATGAGACCATAAAGCAAAGCAAGAACCTACTAAAATGATGCTAAGGAACAGTTCCTTGTGAAGTTTCAGACTGCTAAATTTAAAGTATGAAGAGTATAAACAGCAAATTTTTGCAACTGAAATAATAATTTTCAAAAGACAAAATACAGAAATTACAATTGTTACATGAAGGGTCTACATAGAAACAGTAGAAGACAAGACAGATGGTACTGCATTGAATTTAAATATTGTTAAGTGAGAATAAGTGTAATTAAATAAATACTTTAAAAAACTGAGAGGAGAAAAATAGATTTTGTGTACCTATAAGTGGATGGAAATTTTTTAGCTGTTTCACTCCCATCTTCTCATCTGTTTTGCTGTTATTAGGATTACAGGGGCTCTCAGGCTGATTTGTAGAACCATCATGATTCTCTTCAGGAACTTGACTATTGTCACCACCATTCTCAATACTGTTTTTATCCCGAGTCTCATCTGGTCCATTCTTATTTTGCAGAAACTTCAGTCTTTATTAGACAGAAACAGTGCACAAAATTCAATAAACATTAAGATACCAATAAGAGTCAATGAACACATTCAAAAAAGGTCACAGTAAATACCACATGTTGTCAATATTTCCACAAACAAGCTAAGCACACACGGTGCTGGCAAACCAATACAAGTAAAATACGAATCAACAGCAGCCAAAACATAGCAAGAACAAAAATGAAATAAAATGTACTCAAGGGTCAAATATGTTGTGAAATTGATAAAGAAAACTGTTGTGGAATAAGAGATTCAACTAACAAATACAAAACAGTAAGGTTTGGACAAAGCCTAGGAAGGGTGTGTGTGTGTGTTTGTGTGCGAGTGAGCATGCCCTGTGAGATGCTGACAACCCCTACATGGTTGTATTCTGTCTTGCGTGTGGTATCGCGAGGAAGGCCTGTGGCACCCCACGACTCTAAAGCTGGTTCAACAAATAGTGGAATAAATACTTCACTGAAGGAACTAACAAGCCAAAAAACCAAACACTGTATGTAGTTTGCATGGCAGTTTTCAGTCTCCAAAGATATGTACACCTGAAAAAAAAAATTCAAAGTAAAATTTAAATAAAACTGGGTTAGCAAGATGATAACTGCTTAAAATGCCTGGTTTCACATAAGCTCTCACGGGTTTCATTTTGCAGCATGTTGAGAAATTAACCAAAGACTGCTCTAGCCTGACTTGTTTCATATTTGTTTCTAAGAACGCGGTTTATTTAAGGTGACCACACACTTTATGGAACAGGATGCCTTTTCAATAATGGAGTGTTAAGATCTTTATTTTTCAGTTTTTAAGTTTTGAAGAAGTAGCATAGAGAGACCTTAACTACACAGATAAAGCCTGCAAAATCCAGCTAACTGACATGGCAAGACAAGACAAGACACCAAATAAACATTGCTTTAGGAGTCATGACTAAATAATCATTCTTAAAATCACTTGTTTTGATAAGTCATTTCTGAGCTGTCCATTAGTTCCCAAACCCAAAATTAATCCACAAGGAAGTCTCAAAAAATTCACGGAATTGTTTAAAAATAATAATCCCTTTTAGTCAGTGTCAAAATACTCCCGTGAGATGTCATACACTCCTGCGTTCAGTCTCAATTTTAATTTCAGGAACAAAAAGAAGTCACAGGGAGTAAGACTGGGAAAGTACATCAGGAGTAAAGCAACAGCCAAATTGCTTTTAGTCAAAAACGTTTTGACTGACAATGCGGGGAAAGCAGCTGTTCCGTCATGGTGCAAAAATGCAGGTTTGCGTGCACCACTTCTACGAATGTTTTTTTTTCTCCCCGGATGCTTTCCCATAGGCACCTCAGCAGTTCAGTGCAATGTTTCTTATTAACAGTCTAGTCTGTTCATGGGGAAACTACTTATTAACATATCCATAATGTCAAAAAATGCAACCATCTCTCTTGATGTCTGAAATGACCCAACATGTTTTTGTTGGCTTGTACAAAAAAAAAAAAAAAAAGAGCCAAAAATCACATGCATGATAATAGAATAAATTCATATTTCAATCATTTTAGCCCAATGCCACTTGGCAGTTCTAGTCACAAGGCTATAGGCATACAATACTTAGTGGCTCAGTCAATACCTACACCCTATTCCTACGCTATTCATGGATTCTGAGAATTTCTGTGTACCCCCTTTGTATGGTAACTCTGAAAGCGAACTACAAATTAAAGATAACTACACATTGTAATAACTTGTATCCGATCACAAAAAGAACACTGCCAATACTGTACATTATTGTTCAACTTACCGGCTTGCATTGTAACTACTTGACATACGGAATCTGACTTGTTCAATGGCACTTTTCACAAGAGGGTCATTTGGAAGAATGGAAGGATGGACAACCAGTTCAACCTTGAAATTTAAAGTGGCACAAAGACATAAATCATTAGTGTAAGAATAAAAAACAAAAATCTACTTAAAATCTGAGTTTTCCAAAAATTCAACATTTTCAAAAAGACACCTTTTTGTTAATTCCATCTTGAACAAGTGTTGTTCTGTACAGTTTCAGCAGTCCTTCTTGAGAGAGCCTTTGGACAAGTCTTAGAGTAGATTTTTTACAACACTTAGTTGCTACTCCTTCCTGTTTTTCTTCATCATTGATCATCTTCTGCAGTCTTAACACAAAGATCACATTAAAGTCAAATCATTTTGAAGAGTAAATCAACATTAATGTGTTCTCAATAGTCAGTATATTTTTGAATGATAACCTTAAGTATGTTAAATTTTCACATGCAAATGAAAAAGAAATCTAAGTAATATAATTATCCTTACAATATTATCACCCAATCTATATTCTGTACAAGTTCAACCTTTAGATTTGAACAATAAGTATCTCTATCTTGCTTGGAATCTTTCTGCATATTAAACTGTGCATTTCCAATGGGTTTATGTCAAATATTCTCAGGAAATGTAACATTTTTGTAAACTCGCCTAAACTGCAGAGTGTATGACTAACAAAGTCTTGTTTGTAAATAGTAACGTAGCATTCTAAGTGCACTGAAGCCAAATAAACCTTCTTTCCACTTCACTTTAATCAGTCACCCTTCAATATAAACTTTAAAAATGGCTTCAAACTCACAAATAAAGGCTTTCAACCAACTTCAGTTTCTGAACAGCCTCAACAATCATGTTCTTTCGTTTTAACAATCTGTATGTCTCATGAGGGCGATCAATTCGTAATCGTTGGCTCTTTTTCGATACTTTATCCCTTTTCTAGAAAAACAAAAAATGAATCCAAGATTAGAAAGAACACTGCAACTGTATAAGCAAATGAATTTCTAAATTTAACAGAAAAAGAAGAGTAGCAAATGCTGATCAATTTAATTTTCATCTGGAAGGCCAAAAATAAAAGCACCACTGACCTCAACTGCATGTATTTTCAAATCAACAAAATCATTTTAAAAAGACAGCAATTTCATTTCAAAATTATAGCCAAAATTTTTCACACATATTTTCATTTTATTAATCCTGATATTTGAAGTCTTCAATTCTCCTTGTTTGTGGATATCATGAAAAAAAGTCAGAAAGCAAATGACGTAGGAGATTGGAAAGTTTGTTTACATTAAAAGTTTATTGTAATCTTCATTTTGTCCTGTTTATTTTATTAAAATGGTACGTAATACTGCTTCAAAAACAACTAATAAACCAACCAAACATTTTTTATTCAGTCAATTCTTTAGTGAACACTGCCTATGGCTGCAGAGATATAACTACTGAAGAACAAGCATGTTAAGGGATTTGCTTAGGGTCAGATATGGAGTATGAGGCGTAGACTACCCAATACATTTAACTTTATCACTAGACTTTAATATCTTCTGATTATCACTGAGGAGAATTGAGAGGATGTGGTTACAGTACAGAAGACGGGTAATTCATCCTTTTATTTTTGAGTTCAACTTCAACTCATTTTGATTTAGCTTTCTGTTAAAAGTAAGTTTCTTGTTTAACTTCTTATATATAAACATCTACGCAAGTGTGTGTGTCTGTCCGGACCGGAAGTGAGAGGTGTAGTTGGGGTAAGGGCTCCACCTCTGAGGAAACAGGAAACTTGCTGAGCCGCTCACACCACAAGCGGGGTCAACACGTCAGCAAAACAAAACCTCAGAAGACAAGTTGCTTAGCCACTAACATCGGCAAAACGGTATCCCTTTAACTTTTCCTCCTGCTGCTAATGCACAAGCGATGCAAGCACATCGGCAAAACAAATTCTCCCAGGAGAGAGATGCCCGGAGTAGGTCCTTTCAATTACCTGACATTTCTACATTTCAGATTCCCCCCCCCCCCCCGATGATTTCAATAGTTTGTATGACCCCAGGCTTTTTACAACATGGGCTTACACAGCTAGTATTCTATAAAAGTCATGGTACATTATCATAAGACTTGTAATTTTTTTCTGATCATTTGCATAATTAATTCACAATAGCAGTTGGACTGTTGGATGAGAAGGGTCTTTTTAGCGAGTTTAGAATAATATTCTTTAGGTATTTTTGGTTTTGGGTAATTTTTAAGTTTGTATTAGGATAAGAAATTCTCCTATAAGAAATAATAAACCTTCCTTACAGATTTCTAGATCAAGAAAATCAGGGTATGCTCATGTTTCACGTTTCTATAACAAATGTCACCATGAAGCAGATATCAATCAAATGCCCATATAATGCACATCAAACAATAATTCTGAGCTATAAAATTTCAAATTTGTCAAAAAGGAATTATATGTCTTCAACAATTTTGAAGGAAAAAAAAAAGTTTTAGAGAAAGACATTTGGTTGCAGGGATTCAGTATAGCATGTTGTGTCTTGCAAAGCCTGTGTTTGCCACAATATACACAGCATGTGATCTTACTGATGCATGTATCACACTGATCAAAACATACTTAATTTTCACCCTAAATTTCTTTGCAGATTCTGTGGAATTGGGAAGTAGTTGTTTTTTCACCTATGCTTGATTTGTTAGTAAAGCAGAAACTGTACTGTTTACTTTTGTATTTACGTGAACAACTTTTGTAAAACAACATGGTAGTTTATGTTAGTTTATGGTTCATTTATCTAAATTCATTTTTTTCAGCATACAATGCCAATTTTTAGAACTCAAAATACAATTAAAAAGATAACTTCCCTTGTGAAAGTAAAAGTTTTCTGTCATATTGTACTGTTCTTTAGTTTTATTTTGAAGAAGCATCTACACTGTACAATTCTCTTTGCTGGAAGTACATTACCGTAACTCATTTTGAAAAACAAGGTTTACTTTAGCACTTGCATAAATCAATACAGACAAGACATGTCTAACATGATTAATATACAAAACATTTATGATGAATTGATAAAAAAATGTATTATTAATCTCCCCTTACTATGTTTTACTTCTGCAGTTTTAATAGTTGTATAGTTTAAATACTGCTATTCTATTGCTGTAACATTTATGTTCCTCTTTTTTGATACGCAATGAACTTTTATAAATGAACCTGCAACTTCTAAGTATACAAACTTAAGTAAATTACTCAATTTTGCATTAAATACTTGTTTATAATTGTTCTTTTTCAAAGCTTATACTGCCTTTTATATTACTGTGTAGATTTCTAGATGGTGGTCAAACATTGGGACGGTGTATAATCTTATTATTGTGTAAAATAAAATGGTTTATTTTTTTCTCATGCTCCATGACTACCTTCACAATTGTTTTCAACTTTGTACTTTAAAAGTAACGTTGATTAATTAAAATTACAGGGCTGTAAGTAAAACTTTCGATCATTCAATTCAGAACTGACAAAAAAAAGTGTACACTTCCTTAAGCCATTTTCATCAAGTAAAGAACCAACCAACAAAATTACATCTTGAAAGGTATGATGTTATTCTAATTTCATTTTGGAAAATTTCAGCATATGACCATGAATCTCTTACATCATTTTCTAATAAAAAAAAAAAAAAAAAAAAAAGGTGCAAATGACTGATAAACAACTATGACTGTGAAGTAGAGGAAAAAAGAAACATAAGACGTCAGTTCTTGTAGAAAGGCAAAAAAGGATGTCTATTTGGCAGCAAAACACACATTATGTGATACAGAATAGCAGCAACATCAA
Source organism: Polypterus bichir lapradei (assembly GCA_026402145.1). Taxonomy (NCBI): domain Eukaryota; kingdom Metazoa; phylum Chordata; class Cladistia; order Polypteriformes; family Polypteridae; genus Polypterus; species Polypterus bichir. The sequence continues at coordinate 38,389,918 of JANRMT010062861.1, forward strand.
AAATGAACTTATTAATTATCTGAGTCCACTAGATGCCATTTGAAAGAAAGGGAAAAATAATCTGGAAATCAGCAAAAGGCAAATAAATGTATCCCCACACTCATGCAAATATCCACATTTATGTCAACCATGCTCATTAAACTTAAACCTCCACTACCCAGATTGCGTTGGACTTCATTTCCAATGTAAAATCTATTTTACACTCTCAGTACCACAACTGGAAAACAATCTGAACTTTAGCTGAAGCAGTAATGCTACCTGCTCACCATCTTGCTGTCCTTGTAGGATTTTAAATGAACGGTTTTCTGGGAGAAATAGAAATAATGTTCTCTAATTAAAAAAACAATGCATACATCATATCAGGACAGAGAAAAAAAATGTTATGCTGTTCATTTACATTAGATGTGCAGGGACTCTCCAAACAGACTTCCTCAATGACCGGAGCATCTTCGCCAATTTTCTCAGCTTGATCATTTGGCTTGACCACTGTCACCTCTGAAGCCTCCTCCCCCTCAGCTTCAGAAGCACGACTTTTAACAGGTGTGCCTTTAAAATTTTCCTTTTTTTTTGTTTTTGATGCTCCAGTTCCTTAGAAAGACAGAAAGAGAAAACCAACACATTTGAAACTGACACTTTCAGAGGCACAAATATACAATTACGATAGTGGGATGGCTAAACAAGTAAACCTTAATATAGCTGTTCTGAGAAATATAATTATAAAGCAAAAGATTACTTTAATTTACCTACAGGTTTAGGGTTCTGAATGCTTTTATTTAGTTTAGAATTTTTTAATAGAAACTGTGTTTGTAATTTTAGCTCAGGATTTTTATTTCCTTTCTTCATTGTTGGCTTTGCATCACTCTTCTCCATTACGAGAATTTCCTCTTCTGAAGAAGGAACTGGAGAAAGAACCTCATTTGTTGGTACGTCCGTAGGTAAAGATGAAACAGTGGTTGCCAGCTTTTCACTTCGTGCCTTTTCTTTTGCAAACTGCAGATTTAATTTGCTGTGCTCAACATAGCATTTGGCTATATATTTTGTGGTTCGTTGACGACCTTCATCTTCCATAAAACCCTACAGTAAAAAATGATTTACTCGATGAGATTTGTAATATTTCATATATTAAACACTGCACAATAAGTACAGTATATTCAGTATTATAGAGTAACTTGTGAGATAGGTGGATGGATGCTTTCTTTGTCCCCAAGGGGAAATTAAAATTTTACAGAGGTCAAAAAAAAAAACAAAACCCAAAAATCCAGAACTCCACAAACACACAAAAACTTCTGGCTTGGATAGCAGAGAGCTGTTATTATCAATAACATGAATGTAGGTGGCAAGAAAATGAGGTAAGACCTGCTCAGAGTAAACCACACGGTTACATTTAAATTCACAGATATATACTGGATTTGGAGACAGAGTAAGTCATTACATGCACCAGGTTCAAAAAATGTTCTATAATCTTTAGAGCTATACTTTAATCAAACTATTTAACACCAGAGTGAACAAAACCTGCACAGATTAGCTAACTAGTTTTATATATTTTACCTGTCAATTCTCACCACCAGGAAAAAAAATTAAAATCTCAAACACAAAATGTCACAATACCTTAACCTTGTCGAAGCGTTCAAGAAGGCGACAGATCATTCGAGATTCTAGTTTTCCCAAATTCATAACTTGTCTGATTTCAGTTTGAGAAGCACCTTTGGTTCCTCTGCTTTCAACTGTATGGATTAAATTAAAAATAATTAATCTCTTTGCTTTTAATTTCGCACTAAAAAGTTTTCCCCAAAAATTTCATACATTGTACAACATTGTAACAGTTGCCTCATGAAGCAAATTAGTTGTCAATTAGCCAGGTGAGATCTTAAAATAATACTGTTTAGCTCCTTCTGAAACTAACCCCAAAATTCATCTGGGGTACTTTGGCATTTTTGATTGTGAAGTAGTGATATTTGACCCTTCAATCAAGCTTTTTAAATCCTCCGATTTCATATACAATCAACTTCCCAGTTTGTCAGTTAGGAATGACACTATTATGATACTAAAATGTGAAAACTGATGAAAAACACAAATAAAAATGATTTTTTTTATATTTTCATTGTAAAATAATGGAAACATACAGAATGAAAGAAGAAAGAAAAACAAAAACACTTTTGTAATGACAAAAGCGGTTTGGAGTCTTACTTATAAATATATGGTCACTTTTTGTAGACCCCCTTCCCCATTTGTTTTTTTCTTTTTGTCCCAGAAAATATTCTATTTGACTGTAAATCTTTGACAGTTTGCACCATCATCAAGAACTTTATGCCCTCTAATTCAGTAAAAATGCAGCTTTCCATTACATATTACGAACAATGCACATTAAATTTTAGGTTATACTAACATTATCATAATAAGGAGAACTAAGAAACAAAAGGAAAAAATATTTTCATTTTAAAAATAATGCAAACAGAATAAATAAAAAAATGAAAAACAAAACCCTTTGAACATTACTGTGAGCCTGTGCAAATCATTACCAGAGTCAAAAAGATAAATTTACAAATAATAACTTTGTTAGATGTCAGATAACAAAATATCACATACGTTATGCTTGTTCAGATTGAATGTCCCTACCCACATATAAAATTTAATAATTTTTTTTAAAAAGTCATACATGAAGGAAAAAATTGGCACTTGATCGTAAACTAAGAATTGTTTGTTTCAACTCCAAATAAAATTGTCTTTGTGTTGCTCCAGATATGCCAAGCAAGATTGTGATATTTTACAGATCTCTTTTTATACATTATTTCCACAATCAGTCTTTCTGTAATTTGGTTAGCTTGTATTGTTACTAGTACAATTGAGAGCTGTATGGTTCTTAAACTCACCCTTTCACAATAATTTAACTACAGATTTTTTTCTTCCTCTTTGCTCTACAATTGTATCTATGATTTTACTAAAAACAGACATCCTAAAAGAATCATTCTCCTCCTGATCCCATTTTAATTTAATCCTAAATCCTAAGCATCCCCAGTTCCTTTTTTTTTTAATCTGCTAAAGTCATTGAACATGAAAAAGGGAAAAAACTGATTCCCTTTCTCAATCAATGGCTTTAGAAAATAACTGTCATTGTCATATTTCTGTTATAATAACTGCCTTAAAATCACCACTTTAAAACTGCCTACCTACTATCAGCAATCCTCATTTAGCCAATATGCCCTGTCACGCAGTCTGCACAGTAGTTTACTGAAGCCATGAATTTTAACCAACCTTAAATGCATCAATGTGGCTTGTGTATTCTGTGAGTTTTGCACTCGCATAAGCTGTTTACCACAAATTATTCTTTCATGCAACATATATATCTTATTCTACTTTTTATTATATTTCTTGACTAGCAAAATACCCGCGCTTCGCAGCAGCGAAGTACTGCCTTAAAATTTTTATTAAGACGACAAATTAAACCTTTTCAAAACTGAGGGAAAATATACCAATAATTATTTGTTAAGGATCTCTTTGTATGCCACGTTGTCAGTTCGGCCCTCCAGTTG
>JANRMT010062861.1:38393847-38414495 GCA_026402145.1 Polypterus bichir lapradei
AAGATGGGGCCATAAATAAGAAAGTTCAACATGGCGGACGTTGTCGACCGTTACGTGTAGAATTTCGAAATGAAACCTGCTTAACTTTTGTAAGTAAGCTGTAAGGAATGAGCCTGCCAAATTTCAGCCTTCTACCTAGACGGGAAGTTGGAGAATTAGTGACATTGGAAAGTTCAATATGGCGGCTGACAGTGGCGGCATACCACCAAAATAAGTATGTAGATTGGTTTCGGTTAGCGCAGGGAAGCCACCTACCAAATTTCGTGAAGATGGGGCCATGAATAAGAAAGTTCAACATGGCGGACATTGTTGACCATTACGCATAGAATTTCGAAATGAAACCTGCTTAACTTTTGTAAGTAAGCTGTAAGGAATGAGCCTGCCAAATTTCAGCCTTCTACCTACACGGGAAGTTGGAGAATTAGTGATGTTTGGAAAATTTAATATGGCGGCCTACAGTGGCGTCATACCATCGAAATAAGTACATATATCGGTTTCGGTTAGCGCAGAGAAGCCGCCTACCAATTTTCGTGAAGATGGTGCCATAAATAAGAAAGTTCAACATGGCGGACGTTATCGACCGTTACGTGTAGTATTTCGAAATGAAACCTGCTTAACTTTTGTAAGTGAGCTGTAAGGAATAAGTCTGCCAAATTTCAGCCTTCTACCTACATGGGAAGTTGGAGAATTAGTGATGAGTGAGTGAGTGAGTGAGTGAGTGAGTCAGTGAGGGCTTTGCCTTTTATTAGTATAGATTTTCATGCTTTTTGTTTTCATCATGTTATATCAGTTTTAACAAACATGGTGGATTGGGAATGAAGCTCACTTTTAAACACTGCCTGCTTTAGTGTACCAAATCAGATTTTAAAGTTTTAACAAGTACTACCACACCATTACATTGAGACCCCACATCCACTTAACCTCAGATATGCTGGAATGCCACAGCTTCTGGTCTATTCAACCTGGAACTTTTGAACTGCAGTCCTCAGTAACCTTCCAAACTTCTTTACATTATGACAACATCTACAGCTAACTGCTGCTTTCACATTTGTCATTTTTTTCCTAGCAGAAACCTAATGACTTTGAGTTGGTACAGGAAAAGGAATGACTTTGCCATAGTCTTCTTCACAGCACTGAACTGGCTCCATCCTTAGAGCTAACACTCATTGTTATAACACATTGCCTGTTAATTATCTTCTGGATGCCGGTAGTCAGGGGAAATATTTTATAATTGATTTTTCAGTAGTGATATGGCACAGAGACTAATGTGACATGTCATTAGAATATGTAGATTCTTAAACTTTTTACTTAATACAGCCTGCTATACCATCCCCCACTGCCTCAGAACGGGTAAGAAGTTCTCCCAGTTCCTGCCTTCAGATCGGGTGTGAATTTATACAGGCGCTGTTACTTAGAGTCAGATCAGAAGTAAGGGGTGGGAGCAATGGAGATTGTGAACGCGACAGAGAATAAAACTGGAAAAAAGCTAACTTTTAGAAATGCCATACATTTACAGCTGATCTGACGCTGTTCATTTTCAAATAATATTGCATTAGTGCGATGAGGTTTTCTGATTGGTATTATTCAGGTCATAAAATGATTTCCTCAAAATGTCACATATATTCATCTTTTTTTTTTTTTTTCACGGTTCTGTGTTGGCATCATGCACCAGAAGGCATGAGCTTATTCAGTGCAAACAGGAACACACAGGTGGCAGGATGCTTGTGCTATAACACGCTTGACTTGGTGGCAATCAACGCATATGTACCGTGCAAGGAATGCACAGGGGCCACTGAGAAAAGAAGAGTGTTCTTTGCTCACCTTGCAGAGGAACTTCATTGTCACTTCTTATAAGAAAAGGCGATGGATAAAGCAAGAGAGGATGCAACATCGACAAGCTTCTGTTCCAAGACCGCCACGCCCCCCAGCCCCTTCATTGTAATAGTAACCACAGCACAGAGTGAAGTGTGTACATTGCAACAGGTACACATGTCATAAACGTAGAAAGGACGGTCCTTGGGTGTGTGGGAACTGTTAACATTTGAATCTGATGATTGCATATAGCGCTGAACTGACCTCTCTGTACTATTCTTTCCTCTGCATGTCCTGGAGTACACCCCATGCACCCAAAAAAGTGGACACTGGCAAGATCGGGGGAAAAAAAAACAAAAAAAAAAAAACATGGTCACTGATTACAAGCGCAAGAAGGCATGCGAATGAATATGAACAATGTTGCATCAGTGCCAAAGTTTTTCTAAAATGTACTATACAGGTCATAAAATGAGTTATTCCAAATATCATATATACCTATATCTCTTTTTTTTGTCAATGCGGCTTTGACATCATGGACCATAAGGTGCAAACTAATTCTGCGTGAGCAGGAACACTCAATAAAACTGAATAAAAAAAAAATTCATGTGACAGTGAGATACGAAAAAGACAGATTCACCAGTGTTTGTGTATCAGCTTTTATCCCTCCAGATCAGAAAATTTCCAGTTCCATTATCTCAAAACACCACTCACATCTACAGTTATTCCCAGTTTCAAATAAAAACTAACAGCGTTAGATCCCTGGGGGGGGGTGGTAGTATGTATCGTGATCGTAATTGAGAGAATGAAAGTACTATAAATTTACACCGGCTGTTACAGACACAAATCAAATGTATGTTTTTATTGTATAATATTAACAATAAGAGCAGCTCACTACTCAAAATGGTAAGTTTTCCGGGGTGCCGGTTTCGAACTCACAAACTCTGGATTATAAGTCGGCAGCTCTAACCACAGCACCATGGAAGCTGTCGTATTGTGCTTGCACCTTTTGTGAAAGTGTTTATTTGACATTTGGCCATCAGCTTTCACACATTATACAATTCAGGTCTACATTTTGTTATTTATTACTAAAACATGAAAAATGTTTCTGTTTTAACAATGTGTTTACATAGATTGCTGTAGACACAAAACACACATCAAATTATTTCCCTTTACAATTCTGGGTAGCTCACTCCCAGATAAGTTCTCCCAGTTCCTGCCTTGATTGATTCTTGCCCGTTCTGAGGTGGTGGGGGAGGTGGTATAGCAGGCTGCTTGCTGTTTGGGCTTATAGACACATTTAGAAGGCAAAAGACGGTGACGGAGAGGTGCAAAGCGATTTAAGGTGGGCCGGATTTACGAGTTTTTTTTGTTGGCTCTGGTAATTCTAGTTTTGAGTGAAATCCAAAAGTATGGAACAAGTCTATCGAAGTATGTTTCTTATATGCATCCATAACCAATAATTTTCTGGTTTTCAATGCAAATTAAAAGTTTTAATACAATAGAACGCTTCCTTGTTAGCCAACTAAAAATAATACAACTGGACAATCTCAAAGTGTGTCAGCGTTATGATATTTTTTTGGATCATTTCATTTTTTTCTTTATTAACTGAACTTCCAATGAAGGGCCTAGTTTAGTATTCAAAAAATACAATATTGTGTTATTTAATGGTGTTTATTTTTGACAAACTGATTCAGACCCTGAATGCCAAGATGCCTCACTTTCAGTTTAGCAGATCTAGAGGAGAGGAACCACCGAAATAATGCCTGTATTTGAGGTATTAAAGAAAATTCAAAGGGTTGTAATCCAAATTTAGAAGGAGAGATGGGCTGCTAAATTTCCCAACCTACTGTACGTGATTTTTTCCTGGCAGCTGAAAGATATCATAAGTTATATTCTTCTATTCAAAATTCCTAGCACCCAAGCCCAACCCCAAATAAAAAAGGGCATTTCCAATCACACTGTACATAATACAAATTTTCCCCTTGAATGGCAGCAAATGTATTTGCTTACTCATTTTAACCCAGCAACAAACCTGTAATGAAAAGAAAAAAAAAAAAAACTTGTGAATGGGACTACAGATATTTATTTTGTACCCAATTGAGACCATACTGTAAAAAGAATATTTTCATGACATTTACAAGTGGCTTAACGTATTTATAACAAGAAAAGTTTATGTTCAGAAGTCTTGTACTGTCTTCAGAGTATGTGAATCTCTTGTATGGTAGACCAGACTAGAATTATATTCACTATTTCTCCAAAAAACTGAATATTAGGAATACTGCAATTAAACACAATACTATGCATCCATGTATATAGTGTATTGGCTATGTTTCAACTAACGAAATAAAACGAGACACATTATAAATAAAATGACTTAGATAAACATAATTTTCCTCTTTTTAAAATGTGTTATTTAAATTACTTTGGAAAAACCTAATCATCTTCCCTCAATTTTATTTCTTTGTTAAAGATGACTTACTTGTTAGACTTCTGTCTCTCAATGACAGAAATTGAGAAGGATCTGGACTCAGTGGGTAAAACCAACCTTTAACACTCTATGCTATCTTAGAAGCTGCTGAAAAACTTCAGGTTTCAACAGCTATTCAGCAGCATTTCATATGAAAAAGAAAACTTACATAAAGATTTAGTTTCTTATGATTATGAAAATAGTTTCATTTCTAGAATACTGAGCTACAATCCACTGATTACTCTCAGAGATCAAATGCTTTATGTTAAGAAGTCAGAAGAATAAGAAATGGTCAGATTACATCTGTTACACACTCAGATGCTGTTAAAATAGAATCAGTTAAAAAACACTAAGGTCCGAAGTTAAAGGAAGTATAAACAATAAAATAAAAAATAACTTTGGACAATTTTTTTTTATCATCATCTTCCTGGAACTTTTCTGAATGTACAAAGCTTTAAAATGATTGAAGTCATTACTTTAAAGCTTCTTTTCATTGCTTGTATATAGGCCTACAGTAGTCCCTTAAGTGCAAGAGGGCAGTAAGAACGCTGCAGGGCTCCAATGATCCATTTTACTTACTCAGTTCATAGGCCTGCGTAAGCAAATCCCTTTGAACAACTCGACCTTCAGCCTGATGTATTTTTTTATCATCATCATCCTCATTTTCATCATCCTCCTCAGCGGTTCTCTTTTTTTCTGGCAAGAGTTTAAGGCATCGAACAACAATATCTGTTCCTATGAAACAAACAAAAAAATGTATTATATATATATATTATACACACACAGAAGAATTTTTTTTAAAGTATTCGTTTTTGATTCAGATTTCTTTACTTTATGCACTTTCTGTTGTAGATTTAGTTTTAAATGGCTACATATGCAATTTTGACCATTAATCAACACTAAATAATTCATAACAACAAAGTGAAAACAGGTCTTCAGAAAGGTTTGTAAATTTAATAAAATATCAAAACCTGAAAACTCCCATTTATACAAGTATTCAGACCCTTTGCTGAGGCACTCCAAATTGTGGTCAGGCGCATTCTGTTTGCTTTAATTATCCTTAAGATGTGTGTAGAAATTAATTGACTGGGCACAATTCAGATAGGCACACACTTGTGTTTACGAGTTCTCAAAATTCAGCACAAAGACCAAGCCATAAAGCCTAAGAGACCTTCTGTAGACCTCCATGATAAAAGTGTGGCGAGACATAGTATAATACCATATCTAAAGTGGCCTCAATAATTATGAAATGGAAGAAGTTTGGAACCACGAGGACTGTTACTTCAGTTAGTCAACTGGCTAAACTGAGTATGTAGGCAAAAAAGGCCTTGGTTAAGGGAGATGCCTAAGAACGCAATGGCCACTGTAACCAAGCTTTAAAAGTCCTCTGCTAAGATGAGGAAAACCTGTTGGAAGGATGACCATCTCAACAGCACCTTATTAATAACAACATTTATTTATATAGCACATTTTTATACAAATGTAGCTCAAAGTGCTTTACATGATGAAGAAAGAGAAATAAGAAAATAAATAAGAATTAAAATTAGGAAACACTAAATTAACATAGAATAAAAGTAAGGTCCATATTCTGTTGTTTATGGTAAATTGGCTAGACAAAAGCTACTCTTGAGTAAAAGGCATATGACAGAGTGTGCCAAATGGCATGTAAACGACTCTGAAAGCATACAGGGGAGAAAAAAAAAAAAAAAAAGAAAAGATTCTCTGATCTGATTAAACAAAAATTGAACTCTTTGGGAAGAATCCCAAGCACTAGGGCTGGCATATAACAGGAACTGTTCAAGGCCTATTACCATTCCTAGGGTGAAGCGTGGAAGTGGCAGGATCATGCAATAGGTGTGCGTCGCAGGATGGGGAAACTGGACAAAATGAAGGGAAGGTTGAATGCAGCCAAACAAGACAGAATATCTGCGAAGAGACTTGAAGATGGCAGTATACAGATGCTTCCAATTCAACCTAACAGAGCCTGCAAAGCACAATGGGATAAACTGCCCAAATCCAGGTGTACAAAGCTTTTAGAGACTTACCCAAGAAGATTCGAAGATGAAATTACTGCCAAAGGAGCTTCAACAAAGTACTAAACTAAAGGGTTGAATACTTACATTAATAGGAGATTTTAATTTTTAATATTAAATGTTTTCACTTTGTCTTTGAGTTATAGAATGTAGATTGATGGGCAAAAGGGAAATAAATTATCCATTTAAAATTAAAATACAATAAAATGTGTGGGAAATGAAGGGGTCTGAATAATTTCTGAATCCACTTTATGTAGAAATATAAATGCTGAGGTTTCATGAAAACTCATTGCTGAAACATTATTATTTATTTTTGCATATCGGTTTGTGCACATTAAAACTCAGTACATCAACTGCTGCTATAAATTAAGCATTGAATCAAAAAGTCTTACTCAATCCTCCCTTTTCATTAAGCAGACAAAAGCAAAAGCATGTTTTATTATTTACCTTTCTTTGTTTTGCAGACAGTAGCACCAGGATCTATTTCTTGCAAAGGCTTCACAATAATTTGGGCTTTGCCTGCTGCAAGCAAATACTGATATAATCTTTTAAATGTTCGCTCACAAATATTCTGCAAAGAAAAAAAAAAAAAAACATAAATGGATAAATTATCAATGTGCCACCTGCTACTCAAACTGAACATGGGGATACAATTGCTCAATGCTTTTCATTCTTAGTTACTTTCTTCCCCTTTACCCAAGTACCGTGATGATTTTGACACCTAGGCTCTCTTTGGGGTAATTATTGTAAGGTCACTTTAATGCTTTTATCTTTTAAAATAACTAAGCATCTGAAATATGTGTTATATAAATCCTAAATTGTGTTCAAACTCAATAGGCTCAGAACAGATATCACCAAGCACATTCACACAGCATCTGGTAAGGGGTCACTTAGCTGCTTCACTTTAGTAGGTTGTGACCGCAAATTTTAGAACCAAAAATACAGTACTTCATTTTGCACAAGAAGATTAAAATCAAGTTCCATACTAAGTAAAAAGACAGCCATCTAGTGGCCAGGACAGCAATTGCCTGAACCAATCTGGGAAAGGAAAAACAGAAGTCATTACCTTGTCAACACTTTCATAATTTCTATGGCAAGTGTACATAATTACTCTCCCACATGTACACACAGTGGATCTAGACATTCTGTGTTAAAGATTAATTATACAAAGATAGATTTAAGCATACTACTCATTAATCCCTATTCATGAATTTCTCTTCAGAAGTCATATGAACTAATACAATCCTTTTGGCGTTATTATTAACCGAGCCTAAGATGCTTTGCTTCAATTCTTATGTTAATTCTTTAAATACCAGTGACAAATAATTATAATAAAGGTTTCTAATACATGACCATAGTGCGAGAGCACCGCATATTTACTGCATTCTAAGCAGTTTATTTCACTGTTCAAATGTTTAATACCATAGAAAAAATATTTTCTTGAGATCTGAAGTAAAAAATAGTAAATACAACTTCAACAGGAAAACAAATTAAAAGAACTGCATTTTTATGAAAGTGTTAATGCAGAGCAACAATTTGATAAACAGAAAAAAATGTGCCATTTGCTAAAGCTTGTTCACACTTTTCTTCTTACCAACTCCTCCTTTAAATGAGACATGGTAGAAAGGTTGTCTTCTTTAGAGGACAATATCTGACACACTTTCTCCATCAATAGAGCATACTTGCTTCTCCTAAAAAGAATTTTTATAACATTTCTTAAATATGTGAAATTTATAACAATAGCAAAAACTATAAAAATCATGAAACTTTGAGAATATCAATTTAAAAACATGCATATTCCTTTAAAATGTGGCATTTTTACAAGAACATGTGATCCAAATATTTGTCTAAAATAGCTAGTCAGCAAGCTAACAAAAGCACAGCAATTTTATGGAAAGATGTTATTCATGTCAGTCATGCACACACAGTATGCAATGATTTAAATATTTAGCAACCAAACAGTCTCAGCAAGTACTTACTTTAAAATATTTTAGAGAATTCCAGCAAAGATAAATTGTAAGCTTACCTGTCCACGTGAAACCTCTTCAGCAGAAGTAACACTGAATGCTGCTGGCTGCCATTGGGCAAACGGATAACATGGGACTGTAGAGTAACTAAATTGTTGCGGTCAAGAGGTTTTCTTAAATAATGCAGTTTTCGTGCGTCAGTCCTATAACAGAAACTCCAGACTCAGTACTTAAATTAAGCTTGCATTTTTAAATATCACAAGTACCGCTCAAGACAAATAGAAGTACAGTACTGAAAATAATCATAAATAATTATAAATGGACCAAAACTGAACAGACTTTGGCATTCAGTTCAAGCTGAAAGTCTGATCCCATATATGGTGACACAACAAATGCACAGTGTATAAAATGCACACAGCAACAAATAAGCACAACTAGTAAACACCCCCTATCCCCCAAATGGATTTAGTTTTACTTACTGAAAATATCCTTTTTTTTTACATTTTGAGATAATATGTTAGTGAAATGAAGATATGGTAAAACAAAATACATAATGCAAGGAGAAGCACTATGCAAAAAAGTTCGACAATGGGCATGTCAGTAGCGGCTCACTAAAAAAGTGTTTTGATGGCCACCTCCTCTATGTTCTGTGCAAGCCCTGAAGCGCCAGGCGCTATAGCAATAGAAGAGAACCAAGTAGTGTTGTCTATATTCGGAAAAATCCTAAGCTACCCAGGATGACAGCAAGGATTCTGTAAATTAACTTTCCTTAGCTAACTAGTACTAGGGTGTTGTACCGTGTTAGCCATTATGAATGTAGAGAAAATCTTGCCTGAAGAAGGGGCCTGAGTTGCCTCAAAAGCTTGCATATTGTAATCTTTTTAGTTAGCCATTAAAAGGTGTCATTTTGCTTGACTTTTCTTAGCTAACTACATATCCTATGATTTATTTACATGGTCACAGCACGCTGCCAGGGCTGTAACAGTAAGAGTGATGTTTTGAGATATCTGTCTTGTTCACTTATGAGTTTTAAAACAGTCCTTCACTCAGACAATATTGGGATTGAAAATGAACAGTGGAAAAAGCAAATCCGACTCTTTTTAAAATTTGGAAAAAAAATTCTCTCCCCAAGAAACTAAAGTTACATTAGAATTTGGCAAGAATGTATCACCATCCTTAAGTACTGTATACAGTATATACTAAACCTCTCAACCTAGTAGATGCTTCACCACCTCTAAGAAACTACTTTATATTGGGTTTCAGATTTCATAGCTGTCCAAGTGGGGTTGAGAATAGCGCTGAAATTAAATACAACTTACTGTATGTTCAGTCGTTCTATATAAGGCTCCTTGTATTATCTTATACAATACATATATCATCTATACCTCAAAGAACCCAAAGCAATCGCAAGTATTATCTTTTGCCACCAACACATTACATAAGTGTCTGGTCCACTGGCATGTTAGAGCCAAGCTGCCGAAGAAAGGGATCTGGAGAGGACCTCTTTGATACATCACAAACAGCTTCTCCATTCAACTTTGCTGACATCACACCAATACTAGACTTGAGGCACTGACAGCCAGCAAAAAAAAAAAAAAAAAAAACCTACCAGAAAAAGATGTTCACTGGTAGATTCAAGGACCACAAGCAGTGTCCTACTTGAAATATCAAAAGGTGCACAACCCTATTTTCTGCACTGTCAGATTCAAGAATGATTGCTCATAGCTAAGAATAAATTAATGCCACCAAAGACTGCCAGGCAGCACATACATTTTTTGTTCTTAAAGACATATAATACAAGGAGGAGCAAAAAAATGAAACGGGACTGAGACACAAGCTGCCACCATATTAAGCAAGTATAATAAAGAATCTCATCTAAAAAACTGTGACATTTTCTTAAAAATAGCATCTGCTTTACTTTATGAATTAAAATTATCATGTACTGTGTTTTGCAAAGTTTTTTTTTTTTTTTAAATAATTCTACAGGTTAACATCATATATGCAATGAATTACAGTTGGCACAGTGACTGAAATCATCATTATTGTCCCCGAAAAAAAGAATTATATACACGTCAGCCTACTTGAAAGTGCCGCAGTGCAAGTCTCTTTGAAGCTCCCCCTGCCAGCGTGCTCTGCCAAGCCTCTCCAGAATACAGTAGGTAAGATCGGACAGATTTAAATCAGGGTCACCATCCCAGCCAATTAAGGACCTGTGACGTATCTTCTGAGAGGCAACCATAACAAGTTTCTCTCCCCACCTATAAATGCCAAAAGATGAACAGGTTATTTTTATGACTCTGACTGTTCAAAAATAAAGACAATAGAGAATGCTGACTCACACCAACCTCAAATAAAAATAAGGTATTTGGCAAGCATTTTGCCGATTACCATTTATACTTAAATAATTTACAAATTGAAATGTAATCAGTCAGATAATATATTAAGAATTATTTTATCCTATATATAAAGTACGAAAGCATGTTTTTATCAGAGGGAAATTCTACCAAACCAATCTCTGAGAAAACTTTGAACATATAATTTATGCTAATTTAATACAACACAACTAATGCAAGCTGACACAGACACATGCAGGCAGAAAGAAACTATATCCTTAAAGCACAATTTTTGTTTCTTTCTGGACCGCTTTGTTTTTGAAATGACAAACCTGACATTTAGCAGGTGCTGCATCTTTCACTGCAAGCCAGGTTTCTGACATATAATTTCATCCTTCAGCATATGAGCAGCAATGGGCAGCTTATGGTCAATATTAGCAGAATGAAATTCTACTGGGTGATCAGAGAAACCGTGCCATGCAGGTTATGATAGCAGTGTAATAGTTTTACAGCTGATTAATTGTCTGGCTGGATTACTGGTCCTACGCGTCTGTATCCTTGTTTTATAGGTTTCTGCTGCTGGATGCATCGACATTTAATAATAATTGCATAAATTATATTAAATGATATAAATAATAAATGTACCGTATATACTTGCGTTTAAGCTCTCCTGCGGATAAGTCAGGGCTTGATTTTACTGTACAATTTCCAGTATTTTAGAATGTTGGTCATACAAGTCAAATGCGGAAAACACGTGCGATTGGTCCAAGAGATTATGGTATGCTAACACCCACCTGAGAGAGTAACCAAGGAGCACACAACCTTTTTTTAATGTATTGTGCACTGCATTACCACACAGTAATACCCAAACTATTTCAAAGCGATGTTTCCATTGTTTTTTGTATCTCACACCCTCATACACCTTTATCGTAAGAGCATCCCTTATCTATGATGCAGCGTTCGATCAGAAGAAAACATGAAGCTGGTTTTAAAATTAAAAGTCGTTGAAGTGGCGAAAGAAATTCGTAACAGCACTGCTGCAACAACATTCAATGTGTCTGAGAAATTGGTGCGAGTTTGGAGAAAGCAAGAAGATGTTTAAAAAAAAAAAAAAAAAGAAAAAAGAAATGCAAGTGTATTTTTGAACAGGCATATAAGTTGGGGTCTGATTTTATGAAAGATTTTTCGGGTTTCAACACCCACTTATACGCGAGTATAAACAGTAATTAATTAATAATCTAAATATTGCCACGTGTACAGAGTATACTGAAATTCATACATGCATCAAATCTACATTTCACCACTCTCTGCCACTTTGGTACTTGAAAATAACAACCATATCTCAAAACTTCTTGTCTTCCTTACCATAGCATATTTGTCATTACCAATTCAGAATAACTTAGCAAGTGCCTATTGCTCCCACTGATCACTTCCCCTGAAAGGACTACACTTCGAAAGACCTTAGCGTGGCCCTATCCCTGCCCATGGGCACTTCTCCTGATAGAGCTACACTTCAGAATACCTTAGCAAGGGTCAACAGTTAGTTTAGGAGCAGTGCTCTTACCAGATAAGCAACTTTTGGAAGAGCTGCACAAATCAAACAGAGCAGTATGGCCTAGGCTGGCAACCTCCACTTCAAAACCTTAGCAGGGACCAGAAGCTGTCTCTCTCATTATTAACCCTGGATGGGCTGCACAATTCTAATGGAAAAAGCACAGCTCACACCTGAATATACAAGATATACTCCAAAAAAGCAAGATCACTTCCTTTGAAAGAGCCCAAGATATAACAAATCATGCGAACAATGACACTGGGGCAGACAATAGCAAAAAACAAGGCAACATTCAGTGAGAGACTATTCAATATTTAAGCATTACTTATTTCTATTTGCAGAGAAACCAAGCATTAAATAACAGAATAAAAGATGCAATCCAAATGATTCAAATCATTTTACATAGTGCAAGTTTGGCTTAACATAACCAGGAAAGAGATATTCATGCAGTTTAAAGAGCCCATTCTTAATCTGTTGGAGGCTCTCTTTAATAGTTTCTGCCGCTTCTTTACACAGCTTTTGTCTGCTTTTTCATTGGGGTACATTTTCATTTTGTAGGTGTCGTCGTGCTTTTGCTCTCAAACAGCACACTATTTTGGTGCAGCTTCAGAAATGCTGAATCCTCTATCATACCAACGCTGCATTCTCTTTTGTTATATTAAAAGCTGTGTGCCATTTCTCCATTTTAAATAACTGTACAGCATCTGCATCTCTTAATAACTAAATACCTTATTTTCTAACGTGGCTTGATGGCCATTTTTAGTAAGCTATATCAGTTACAAATTTGATGATTTACCTGCCAACCTAAAGTTATTTTAAACTAATTATGAAGTACAAGTTCAACAACAGCATTCAAAACAGCCCCCGATTCACATCTTCTTACAAGCATATACACACTGGTTAGATTATCAGAGCTTAAACATAACTCTCTAACAGGTAACACTTCTTCATAACATTTTCTTAACAATTGCATATCCCTGAATGCAGCACTTTGTTACAACATATTTTTAACCTCATCAGTCTGTTTGGGTACTGGTTGAAAAAAAAAAAAAAAAAAAAAAAAAAAAAAAAAAGGACCCTTTTCTAACCAGTGAACTTCAATGAAATGAAGTTCCTGTACAAACTCTGATTTCTACAAGAAGATGGATTGATTTTAAAAAAATATTGTGTACCAACAGCAAATTTAGGCTGGCATAAAACACTAAAATGTGGTAATACTGCCTTTCTAGTAAAGGGTGTAGTTTTAGTCACGTCTCTACATCAGTGTTTCCTAAACTTTCTTCTCTGGTGGCACACTCTCTGTAACCAAAAACACCCCAAGGCACACCACTGTTTTATTAACCACAAACTTGTATCTCATACACATGCTAAACTGTCCGAAGGAGTGGGACTATTGGAGAAGCCGTTAAAAAAGCAGCTCCAAGATCAGCATTTGCAAACCCAGCACTTAGTGAGAGCTTTCATGGCATCGCCAAGCTGCTTTGTCCCTTTGCCTGCCACTCTCTGCTTCACAGGCAACTTATACAGTATGCCCAATATCCATTGGCCCTGTAAAATTTGTAGGCATCCGAAGTGCTGTGTCTGAAATTTAACGATTGCGGAGATGCTTTTATGGCAGCTTCTCGAGGTAGTCCTGTCCTGCTCAGACAGGTCCTGACCATCTGCGGATCTTGTCCCTCTCAAGTTCAGACCCAAGTGTGCTACACTATTATTTCCACGGCACACCACTATGCCATGGGCACACTGGTTGCAAAACACTACTCTACAGAATCAACAATAGCTCTTAAAATTTACCAGAGAAGGGCAACCAAGTGTATTACTGGGACATAACAGTATGTCTTACTCTGACAGCTTCTGCAATCTTGAGCAGAGATTACTTGTATGTGGAGAACTACACCAAGTCTTCAAAATTCTCAAACGTATGAAAAACTTACCACCATTGTTTCATTTTAAATACTAAACACTAACGAACTTAAAAGAGAAGCATATTCAAAACTTTACTTGGGAAACTTAAAGAAAGAAAGAAAAAAAAAAAAAAAAAGGAGACAGAGAATTGGAAATTTGGAGCAAGCTACCCAGTCATGTACTTGAATCAGAAAACCTGACAACTTTTACAAAGTACATGGATGTGTTGCATTGGCCTTTCACTAACCACATGAGTTTGATTCACTGAATGGGACCCAACTCAACGAGCCTGGCCTTTCCAGACCTAACATACTGAAACATTTCTATGAGTGAAAGTCAGAAACAGAAAAAAAAGGTTTAGACATTTCAGTTCCTATAACCAGTAACAGTGGGGGGAAAAAAATGAAACTGTTATCCTAAAACAGAGACAACCAAGTACTTCTAGCACATAAAGCTTAGACCATGTGGATTCTTCATGTCGGCTTGAAGTCTCTTAGTGTATAATTGGGAAAACTGGCTTTTATGTATTTAAACCACGACACCACGGTTATTTATTTTAACCTTTGATTAGACATCTAATAAAACAATTAGATGCACCCTAAGAAAAATGGAAGACAGTAAATCAAACCTGAAACTTGCATGTTACTCTGAATACCTGTTTTGTTATAAACACATGTGGCTTTTTTTCGCATTACAAGTTTTAACAAAAACAATTTACTAAATTAAAATTGACATTTTACTGCACTTACCTTTTACTTGCATCTTCAAGGCTGCAATGCATCTTACAATCCTTAGTCCTGATCTGGTGTGTAACACTGACCCTCTCTTTAAAAAACTTACAAGACCCTTTGATGCCATCTTTATTTTCAAGAACAATGTGGACTGGATAAACATCCTCCACTTGTGAACGTTCACTTTTCATTTCATGAATTCCAGTTTCTGGATCAATTTCACTAAATCTGAAATAACAAAATTTGTACAATAAGTCACTTTTCTGTACATTAAGAAGGAGCAACATAACATTTCTTGTATTACTGCATATTATTCTCATTATTTAAAATGCTACAAAAACAGTCCCATGTTTTTCATTTTAGAAAAACTGATAACATCCTACACAAAGATATGATTTTGTATATTATGAGAAGAAGAATTATGCATAATCAGCACTCCAAATCAAAAAATACTAAATTAATTGACTTACTATAATATTTAGTATTTTAGTACAAATACTACACTATACTGCAAATAAAATGTCTATGTTTAAAAAAAAAAAAAAAAAATCTATAAAAAATATTAAGGGTTGTCCGTTCCTCTGTCACGCAATGGAGTGGCAACATCTCAGGTAAGAATTTCACCGTACTCTGCACATGTAACAATACTACTGCTTCCACAAACATAATCATAAATCATTTTCAATGTTCATTATTTATCCAAACAAGTGTACTGCCATAATGGGGACCATCTCAGCAGCACTACTCCCTTAATGTAGGATACTGACTCTAAATCACAATCCCACTGGCACGAGTGCAATTTTAAATCGATAATCAAGCAAACATGTACACCTTTGAGATGTGCTCCACAATGGGTATGCCAACGCTAGGGTTTTAACCCAGGACTCAACTTTGAGGCAACAGCATTAACCACCGTGTAACCCTTAATGATCCATATACATGCTGAACTTCACTAATCCAAGGACCCAGACGTGTTTAGAGGTGCTGATGGGGAACCACAGCCTTATCGCTAAAGCAACGGCCATAAGGCAAATCAGAAATGGGTTGCTGGTTGCTCGCAAAGAGCATTCACACACATTGTTATGGGGAAAAATGTGATGGATGCCATATATAATTTGTTTCATGGACAGTACGGATTATGGAAGGACAATAACCTAGTAAGGGCAAACCCTGAAACATTACTCTCTATGTATATAACACATGGCAGTTATCTACTCACTTCGATTAACTTTACAAATCAACTGAACTGAATGAAAGGTATTAAACATTATAATGCACTTACAGATATAATTAACACTTTTTAATCCTTATACTGTATATACTGTAATTTGATAGTATCCGTATGTATGGTGTTCGCGTCAATACCCCGTATGTAAGACGATGTATGGTGTTCGCGTCAATACCTCGACTCAATACTGGAGAGCTTTAAATGGTTTTTTTTTTTATGTTTAATGTTTATTTTGTATTGTATTCTATAGTTAACGGGGAGCCACGGAAGCCGAGAGAGAATCGGTGTAATATGTTCAGTGGATTTAGAACATCAGGTTATTATCCTGGCAGCAGAATTTTGAAGAAGCTGTAAGCGATGGAGAAGTTTTTGTGGGATGCCACATAGAATAGCATTACAGCGGTACATGAGGTAACTCGAGCATTAATCAATACTTCAGTACTTTGCGTAAGAACAGGACGAAGTCTAGAAATGTTTCGGAGATGGAAGAAGGCAGTCCGAAAGTGTTACTTATATGGGAGGAATTCTTTAATAATAATAATAAATTGTTATTATTTTTATTTAATAACTGCCTTTATTAGTGTATAAATGGATATAAATAATTACATTTAAAAGATTCGCCAAAATCTGTTGTATGTAAACGATACTGTTTTAAATGGTATTGTTTTTTCATCAGAAAACCCGGTTTCCACGTCTACGTGTATTAGTTTAAATGGCACTTTTGCCACTCGCAACAAGGCGGACGCGATGACGTATTGTGTCGACTGGGCAACACGGTGCATGCGGCGTCTATCTATATATGTCTAGGATTTGTTCGCTTTCCGACGTAGTTTAAATAAAGTAAATTCATCTGACTGTGGTGCGTATTCCGTGCTTGGCTTTCCTCTACATGTAACACATTATAATTCTCCTGCTTTACGCGAATATACCCATGCCACCGAAAAAAAGACGTACAATTCCACGGTCCACTGCAGATGCCAGAAAAGTCTATTTCAAGGGCGTCTCAAACGCCACAGCAGACACAATCCAAAGTAGAGGAACTTACAATAAAATGTGAATCAGAAGACTGTTTGTTCTATTTCTATGTTCTGTTTCTTTCATTTGGGAAATTCACCAGTTATAGATTCCCGGGCAACGCCGTGTACTCCCGCTAGTATGTATATAAATATAAACGCAACACTAATAACTTAAAGAAAACACAATAAACTAAATAGAAACAAAGGGCTCTCCGAAGCTGGCAGTTAATGGCACCGTTTCTGCAGATTTACCTGTCATAGTATACCAGAGGTGGTCTCTCCTGTGGCAGCTCGAAGAAGTCGATTTCGGAGTTGCAAACTAATGCTTGCCAAAGAAACTTTTTGGTGGCACAGTCAAGCTGAAGTGGTAATTTAGGAATTCGGTGCTCTAATCTAAACCATAGACCACCAATTGTGATTCCGTCAAGCCCCTCAAGAGCAACCTCATCTTGTAAAGCCTGTAGTGCGTCCATGGTTTCCGTTTCTATTTGACGGTGATACTATATTACGGAGCACTATACTTTACAGTAAAATTCGCTATAATTGCTCACATTCTTCCACGATTCTCTTTCACTAGCTTTGGCGCATTTAATTTACTTTTAGGCTTACGTGACGTATAAAATAAGCGCCATAGCCTCTGACGTCACACACGAAACGTCATTAGTAGGGAGGAGCAGGCGCCCTTTTTCAACATATGAAAGGATACTGCGACAAGATGAAAGTGGATTTGGCTGAGGCGTAACAGGGATGTCTCCAGGAGACTGGGTTTGAATAACAGGTCAAGTTATTGCCTGGGTGGGACTTCTTCCCACGTCCTTAATGCAAATATAAGCCACCTTAATGACTTTAAACTAATCCGATACGAGTGACGTTGCTGACGTTAACCACTACTCCGCGCAGCTCCCTGGCAATATTTAAGACTGTTGGTATATAGTACTAGGGTGTTGTACCGTGTTAGCCATTATGAATGTAGTGAGAAGTCAAGCAAAATGACACCTTTTATTGGCTAACTAAAAAGATAACAATATGCAAGCTTTCGAGGCAACTCGGGCCCCTTCTTCAGGCAATATGTAATACAGAAACTGGAGTTCCCTGTGTTTATATTCAAAATATTGGTATTTAATTTATCAATAGTCAGAAAGAGAAATGTATGCGAGTTTCGTCTGACACAATGCGGCTGCACTACTCTGACTGGCAAACATTTCACACTGCCACACGTGCTGCACACAACAGGAGGCACTGCGATATGTAACTGGCATTATGCCGCACTGGACCACTTTTATTATCATACGTTTGGAGCAAGAGTATCAAGTTAAGTAGCATAACACATATTGTGTATATATGTAAAGTGGATTCAGAAAGTATGTAGACCCATTCACCTTTTGCAAACTTTCATTTTAAATGGATACATTTGCTGTTTTTACCTATCAGTCTACAATCAATAACCCATAATGATAAAGTGGAAAATCAAAAACAGAAATCTCTTCTTCATGTAAGTATTCAAACCCTAATTCATTAGTTTCTAGCAGGCCACAATTACGACCGAGTCTTCTTCGGTAAGTTTCTACAAGCTTTTTTCTCCCCTGGATTTCAGCAGTTTATTCCATTCTTCCCGACAGATCCACTCAAGCCCCGTTGGATAGGATATGAAACGTCTAAACTGCCATCTTAAGGTTTCTGCACTGATTGTCTATGAGGTTAAAATTCAGCTTTGGCTGGGCCACTCAAGTACAGTCAGAGACTTGTCCCTAAGCCACTCCAGCATTGTCCTGGGTGAACCATTGCCCCAGTCTGTAGTTTTGTGCATTACAGAGCAAATTTTCTTCAAGGACCTCTCTGTATTTCACAGTTTTCTTCCTTCATTCCATTTTGATAAGTCTTGTCCTTACTGCTTATCAGCATCCCCATACCATGAAGCTGTCACCACCAAACATCATTGTATTAATGGTTTTCACTAGACCTAGTGCTTGGTGTTCAGAGAGTTACATTTTTGTCTGATCAGACCAGAGAATCTTTTTCCTCATGCTCTCAAAGGCCTTTTAATGTCACTTGGCCAACTCCAAGCTGACTGTCATATGCCTTTTACTCAAAAGTGACTTCTGTTTGGTTACTTTACCATAAACGATTGATGGAGTGCTGCTGAGATGCTCATCCTTCCATTAGGTTCTCCCATCTGGGCAGACCATTGACCATTTCTGAAGCTCCCTTCAAGCATGAGCAGCATTTCGGGGTGACAAGCAGGGTGACTACCCCCCCCGTACCAAAAAGGGGGCCCCACTTTTGAGGTCTCACGTCCCCCCCTTCAAGAGGATGTGTCACGTTATATTCTCCAATATATATATATATATATATGGTTGAATAGTTTTACTGTCAAATAATGCAAATAGTACACAACACATGTTTCACCCTAATTCTGGGCTCATCAGGCATACACACTCTGACCAACCACAAGTGTTACCTGGTAGGTAACCAGCCATACAATCAGATTGTGATTCAGGCTACAAATGCCATGAAAAAAAAAAAAAAAAAGATATATATGGTTGAATAGTTATATATATATATATATATAGAGAGAGAGAGAGAGAGAGAGAGTGCATATATGAAGAGATTTTAAAATTCCTCGAAGTCAAATTCCATACATGTACGTCTTTGAAAACATTCCATAGTCTACCTTCATCGCCCAAAAAGGGTTGCCAGTATAATACCTTCTTAAAATAGGTATAGCCCATTAGTCACTGGGTTGGCTTCTCCTATCTATAGAAAAAGACATTGCATCCAGATTAGACTACAAAAGATGTCATCAATGACTTTTCCCAATCAGAAGGCAAGAAAAGTGGGTTTTCATCTCTAAACCTGGAAACTGGTAAGAGATTTCATGATGATACCTCTACATTAATTTCACACTTCCTGTCGAAACACTGAAACTCACATTTTATTTGTAGAGCATAAAAATGTCCGAATATTAATGCACAAAAACATGTATTGCTAATGATAACCAGCTGACATGACATCAACATGAGTTATGATTATGACATCCTGCATATCAAGACTCAAGACTATACTAGCAATTTGGGTACTTTTCTAGAAGAGGCTCTGCTAATTTCCGCATCACACCGCATCGGAATGTAACTTGAACACAACACATCGTACAAATACGACCCTGATTGAAACAAATAATGATAATCGAATCCTTGATGACAGCAACACTCAATAACACTCACAAAACAATTACTGTATATTGACAATAATGTTACGTTATTTTTAAAATGTTCCCTTTTCTTTTTCATAGCTTCCTTAACACACTACGTCTCCGCTGCGAATATATATATATACCCTGATCTACATACTCTCAAATAGATAAGCCAAACACCGTGGCGCAATTGTAGAGGGAAGCCTCTATCGCCTACATCCGAGGTTCGATTCCCGAGAGGGGATGTACTGAGTATGTACGCGCGCTTCTCGGTTCATTTTAACCTCGCATCTCCTTGGTTTGAGACGTATGAAAAAATATGCGGTTAACGCAGAATCATGTTACGTTATTTTTAAAATCTTTCCTATTCTTAGCACAAGCACAGCTGAGAAGCTTCGATGCATGTACTCCATA
>JANRMT010062861.1:38429495-38506160 GCA_026402145.1 Polypterus bichir lapradei
ATATATATATATAGAGAGAGAGAGAGAGAGAGAGATAGATATGACAACAACACTCATATCAATGACAAAACAACTGCATTAACAATCATGTTACGTTATTTTTAAAATATTTCCTTTTTTCATAACTTCTTTAACACACTACTTCTCCGCTGCGAAGCGCGGGTATTCTGCTAGTATATATAATACATGCAGTGTCACTTCTCCATAGTAATTCCCCACATTCATCATTTGCTGCCTGAAAGAGAACTACAGGTTTTCAGAATTTTTACTTAATCAATTCACTTTCAGAAACTGCACTGTACAATGCAGGATTAAACTCCAGACAGTGTGCCAGTACATTACGAGACCCACTTATGCACGCACCTGTACAAACTTGGCCAATTTAAATTTGTTAATTATGCCGAACCAGTATGTATTTGGGATGCAGGAGGAAAACCAGAGGAACCAGAGAAAGAAATGGATATCACAAAAATCTTTCAAACTGCTACACAGATGGTGAACAGTTTATTTTTTGAGGTAAGGTTCGATTTTCCAATTTAACCTAATAATAAAGACAGCCTTGTGCTCCAAAATAGCTAGATTGGCTCTGGAAACTGCCTACTGAACAGTTCTTTGATTTATATAGCACCTTTTGAATTGAAGGCCAACTGCTGGAGTTATTCAGGGTTCCCATCACCAAAAAAACAAACAAAAAAAAAACACCTAACACCATTGGTCAATGAATTTGAACTTGCATGTGCTCACGAAAGGGAGGAGCTGTGATGTGCAGCAATTGTAATTCAACTTGAAACTATTTTTAATAATCTAGTTGTATGTAATGCACTAATTAAAAAGTTATAGTCAAGCACACCATGCAATTTTGTTTGTTTATTTTTTTAATTTCGATCATTGCCAACATGCAGCATCTGTCCATCCTCCTGAATGAATAAATACACTGTACAGTTAAAAAAAAAAAAAAAGCATAGAGTGAAGATACTTTCAAAAATGATTAAATGAAAAGCCTATAAATGTCAAAAAATTAGTATAACAAGTTGTTAACAAATGCTGTCATGGTGTAACATCCAGGTGCATTTGGAGACTTATTTATTGGATATGAAAGTTTGAGCATTTTGCATTTTTAGTCGACTGTATCCCAGAGTCAGTTATTACATTTTTATCAAGTATTTTTGTAACAATGTCATATTCAAAATAACAGGCTTAATAGAAAAGCAATTACATATGATAGCAGACTACATTAAAAACTCAATTTCTTTTAAAGCACTTGTCATGCAGTTAAAGTTAATGCCTGTTCAATCTGTTGTATATTATACCACTAAGTGACTCTTTCAGCACGCGTTAACTGTAATCCTGCTCATTCCTTGCTGTCTGCAGCACAATCAGCTTCTCCGTTCATTGTATAACCCAGCGCAGTCTTACTTGCATACCCAGTCTTCTGCCCACATTAACAGCAGCAGTGCCCTTTCCAAACTCTTATGTTTAGTTCACTTAGGGGAGCTGCAACGTTCTCATGTAATTAATTAGTTCCTTAACAATGATAATCTGTAGATATTAGTTCAGTCGATTCAGTCTTAAAGATGCTTTCCTCTTCCAGAGAAGTGACTTTTTTTTGTACTTCTATGGTAAACTTACAGAAGAAGGGTGCTGCTGTAAGAGCTGCTTTCACATGTGCCATTTCCCTGGCACTAAACTGGGGATTAGAGTGGCTGTTGGATGAGAAAAAGGGGGGAAATATACAAAATACACAAGTCATTATACCTGCTTATCAAGGTAAAGTTGAACCAGTAAACTAATCTGTAGTTGAAGTTGCAAAAAAGGTTTCTTCTCTTTATTAAGACAGACAAGTCTGCAGATTCGCCAGTGCTTTCCAATGGGATATTTGGAAATTCTAAAACTTTTAACAGTGTGATCTGCTCAAGATACCTCCACAAAAATGGAACTGTCCTGACAAAGAATAAGTAAGCCAAACTTCAGCAAAAATGTTGCACAAATGGCTGCGTTATTTCATGCGGACATACAGACAGACATGGCTATCACAACAGTTGCTTCTTGCCTTTTATATGAATGCACCAAAAAAAAGTAGTAAACGGAGAGAAAAAAAATTTTAAAATCGGTACTTTGTGGGAGCAACGTTTGCCTTTAAAACTGCATTTAGATTTTTTTTGTCCCAAGCATCTTGGAGAATGTGCCCCAGTTCCAGTTCTTCTGTGGCTTTTTTACTTTGTTTGTGTCTCTCCTAGTAGTCCACGACAGAATGATTTTACTCCTTTTTTGTTTTTACTTCAATCTTAACAGCAGGACTAAACTGTGGTTTCACAAATTCCATTTTAAGTCTTCAGCAGAAAAACTCCACAAAGTTTGAGTTATGAGTTCCTGATGGTTTCTCCTTAATTATAACCAGTGTTAATATATACACTGAAACTCTGAAGTTACAAACCTTGTATTTTTTTCTAAATAATCATTTTTTCTATATAAGTACAAGAAAAATAGAACTAACAGCAGAAATAAGTAGTAAGACAACTGACACTGTGACTATTTTCTGATTTCTTTATTTTTGAAGTACCTTTTAAAAGATTACTGTACAAGTCAGCACCCTAACATATTAGCTAGGTACTAAAATGATCAGTGGTGCTGCTGGTTGGAGACACGTGAAAATGTACATATTTACACACAATAAAAGGGCAAAAATCTGTGAAAGTCACTTAAGGATTAAAATTCCATAAATCACTAAGGTTGGCAAAGAAAAAAAAAATGAAATGGCAGATATGAAAAGAAATTGAACTTTAAAGGCACTCTGTGATCTATTTACACATCATCTAAATTATGATGGAATTCAGTGAGGCATTTGCAGGTTTTCATTTAAAAACTGGAAAACAATCAAAAAAAGCATAAAAAAATAATTTCTTGCTTTATAATTTAAAGCATCTTTAATGAAAGGAGTAAGGGGAAGAGTGTTTTAACAGATCTTGCAAAGAAACTAAAATGTTATACAGTATGAAGACCGATACCATACCATACTGGTTTACAGAAGGTAAACCAGTTCTTATTTGAGCAATGTGGGCATTCCCCTGACCACTCCCATCATTTTTAAACATCCTTTTTATAAGAATCTAGTTTATATAATTAGGTTAAAATATGTAACACAGGTTTTACAACAAATCCCAAACTATTTGCTCTTATGCTTATTTCATTAGTTTGTGTAATATTGGTTTTTATTTTTAAAGAAAATCCAAAAGGAGAAAAAATACAACATCTGGCCAAATAAATAAGTAAGAAATGCAATTTATAAAATAAGGGTGTCATCATATATTCAAAAGGTTTATGAAATGTAATTTATACAGACTCACCAAACTCTCATTGTCATTCATACATCCAAATGAATTTTTCCCTTTAAAAAAAGTCTACTTAGTTACAGTAGAAAAAAAAAATATGATTGCTAGATATTCCCTGCAACATAAATGTATGTTTCATAAAGAGGTACAGTCTATTAAAAACACAGATAAGATCAGTTGAAAAGTTATATTTTTCTCTTTAGACTATACTGTTTAGTGGTACAAGATGAAAAAGAACAGACACATCGAATGCAGTTAACATTACTTTCATCATGTATATGTTCTTTGGTTGTATAAAAATAATAATTAAAAATACTACACAGCCACCAACAGCAATTGAATGCTTTCCTAAAGTACCTCATACGACTTCTAATACTTAATGCATTAAGTTACATGTAAACATTATGTTGGATAATTTATTTCATAGAGCATAATTATGTATTTGCTAAATAAGCACACTAAGTGCTTCTCATGCTCTTTTCATTTCAGGCTTGAGGAAACTTTGGAACCTGCCAATAGGGAAGTGTGTTTTTTTTCTTTCCCGAAGGGATTTTCTTTGACAGTGATGAGTTGAGGCAGGTGGCACTAAGCTGAACACTTTTTATTTAATCACTTTATTCTACCTTGGCTAGTACTTGCTGATATCTTGGAACTGCCAACATATAATTTTACATTAATTCATGTTAACACATAAAACCAAACAATGTTTTGGACTTTTGGCGTATAGTAGAATTAGGAAACAATAACTACTGTTACTTTATCACTGATTTTCTTAACAGTAATTAACAAATAATTATAAGTTAAAAAATATGCCAGTCAATAGTTTAGGTCTATAAGAAAAAATAAGAGATGCTTTGCTTTTAGAAATGAAGCAGCTTGTTTCTCATTACATGTGCAAGTATACCTGGATAATGTACCTTGAACAAGCATGTTAATTTGATAAACACCTGTTTCACAAAGAGCAGAAGCATATTTTAATGTGATGAAATCACTAAACAAACAATTTAGCAAAAATTACAATAATATTTACCTAATATTAAAACATAAGCATACCAAAGAAAACAAGATTATATGGGAGTGGAAAAGTTCAAAGTCTAGTAATTGCTTACCTTGTTTTAAATTACGGAGAATGAAATTGTACTAGTACTGGCAATTATTTACGTTAATACTCATTGGCCAGTTTTGGTAAACTATGAGAGACTCCACTCAAGTTTTCACATGTAGCACATTCTACTAAAAATATCTACATTGTTGTCTGAGTGAAGCCCCATGTGTAGTTACCAGAGTGAAATCAGTATTTCAGTATTAGATATGCCAGAATTATTCAAGCTAGGGACAAGAAAAAATCTAGTAACAGCAGGTAGTGTTTTCAGTTTATAATACAAAAATAAATAAATAAAAATCTGTGGCAATATTACTGCCATCATAGTTTAAACATACAAGATGTACTTCAAAACTAAATATAGAAAGTTCTGAAGTAGCAAATGTTATAAGTGGTAAAACAAAAACATGTTCCAAAGGGGAGAGAATGAGGGAGTCTGATAAGTGAAATACTACACTGTTAAAAGGATTCATCCTGCATCAGGACTTTTGTAATTTTGTTTTTAAAAAGAAAAAAAAGAGGAAAAAAAAAAAAACCACACGCACACCCACATACATGACCATCTATTGCATTAGTAGGAGAACAGCTTTTTTTTTTTTCTTTTTTTTACGATTTTCCCTACCCCAAACAGATGGAATTTGTGCATCTGGTAAGTTCTGAAGTACCTGTACATATCAAAATTAAAAGAGCATTGTTACATTACAAAAGGCTACTTCCTTCTATTCCTTTATATCAAAAATATGCAGTTTTAGTAAACAGATTCATAGTACAATTTCTAGTTCAACTTTACAATGCTACATTACACTTAAGAGTTAGAAATATACTGAAGAAAAGTAATGCTGCACCCTTTCATTTTGTCTGCTGAAGCAAATTCTGCTGTTAAAGCACCATGTTATTCTTCCAATACTGAGCAGCCGGTGTGCATCTCTGTGGAAATGTGGAAGATTGTAAGTTAATATACTATATGTATTTCTCCACAGAGAATCCTGGACACCTTTATTTGTTGAATGCTCCTATAGACTGATAAAGCATCTCCGGTACCATGAAATGTCACTTTTCAGATACTTTCCCTTTTTGATATATAGTTTATATATATAAAATTTTCTTTAAATAACTTCTTTTGTTCAACATTTGCCTTCTCTTTTGGCTCAGTCTATCTTTTCCACTTTTCCAATTATCTTCTCCTCAAAGATGGGTAAGACTGCTTCATCCTCTCGTACCTCTTCAAAGACGACACCACAGTCAAACTCGTCACTTACCTTCTTGAAGTAATACCTTTAAAAGGAAACAAGAACCATATATGAAAGGCTTGCAGCAGACTATTTACTCTGGGGGGGAAAAAAAAAAATCAAACTCTGAGCAACACACTTACCTGCTGTTTAAAAATTATAATCAATCCAGAAATTGAGTTTTAAATCATGTTTTCCTAAAAACATTCTTTAAGATTTGCATCCATCTATTTTGCTTTAATTTTCCTTTAACTTCAAATAAAATATATTAACTCAGCTATTTTTAGCTATAATCTAGATGGTAATGAAAGTAACAACATCACAAAAGCAGCCATCTGCAGTATTACAAGACATTAAAAACCATCTAAACTATAGGCAGTAAAAAAAAAAAAAAATCAGGTCAGCTGGTTATTACAGATTTATGCCAACCAGTAATAAAAGGCTAGACAATACAGTATTTTATACTAGGTTTACCATCAGAAATGTCACATTTTTGGGCACTGTAGAAACAAATAGCAGCAAACAATTATTTCAAGAGTGTAATATTTGCATTCACACAGTGTATTTACATACCTATAAGCCCCTTTCTTGGTCAACAGTTCCTTGAACTGCCCCAGTGTAACCACACGTCCCTTAACAGATGTCCTGTAAGGGATTGGCTCACCACAAAAGTAATACGCCACAACAATGTTTTCACAGGGCTGCTGCTTCTTCTGTGTTTTATGCCTAAGAGAACAAAAAAAAAAAAAAAAAAACACAATGAAATTATTAAACATTAATTCTTACTCTCAGTAAGTCACTAGGTCCAGCAATGCTGTAGTCAGAAAAGCAAGGTAGTATTTTTAACTACTGAAACTGAAATGCCCCTTTTTAGGTGGTTTCTGTTAAGTAAATGAGCCAGTGAAATGCCTAAAAGTAAAAATGTAATTATTACTCACAAAACCCTACACCTAGAAAACATACTAAGCAACACTGCAAAAATGGAAAACTACCGAAGATGAGCCAAGCTATAAAACTAAGCAAAAATCATTTAAAAGATGAGTAATACAGAAAGCAAAGTATTTTTTTTCCTTATGGATCTCACATACTACTTATGGAAATACAAATTCTGCAAATCAGAACAGAGCTTTAAGACTCTGATAACCAAAGTAAACACATACTGCTTGTTTAAATATTATTACATCCCAAAAGCTGTTAATTTTAAGATTTAATAATATAAAGGTATGATTTTTGATTCATATATAAAAACTCAGAATTGGATGCCAATAGGTCATTATATAGTCATGTTTAAGCTAAAATGTTTCTTATGCATTGTTGAGTTTAGTTTCTTGCTCATTATGTGATGCCCTGGCCTGAATGTTTTTATGAAGACAAATTTTCCTCTTGTGATAGAAGGGTCTGAAATTAATCAAATTAGCCACTTAATACCACCTTAGTTTTATATGTAATACATAAAAAACTATAATACAACAATTAAGCAGGCAGGATTATTAAAACAGATGAAGCGGAAAAAATTGTCAGCATTAACTTTTAATCTCTATATATAATCTTCATTTGGATCTTGATCTTTGTTTGTCCGCGAATGAATTAGAAGCAGCAGCACTAGATGGCAGTAGAGAGACAGCTAAAACATAGGCATTGCATTAAGAATCTCCTCCGGGCTTATACTACTGAAGACTGTAGTACGCCAGTCACACCTCAAAACACAGACATTCAAACTAAACAAATGGTTGTGCTTTAAATTAACTAAAGAGATCTTCATTTAGGTCTTGGTCTTTGTCCGCGAATTCCACGTATGCGTAGACCACCTTCCAGTTTAGTGCGTTGTTGTTACTCACAGATGTCAACATTGTGCCGGAATAACGAAAGGGGTGGTGGACAGTGTTATGCTGGTTAGCTCCTGAGGCCTGGTTAGAGAATGAGATTGCCGAAGATAAAAGGTACGTGCCTACGTAACATATGAATGAAAGAAAGACGGTGGGTAAAATGAATGACAACGTAACAGCACGTTCCGGAAATTATTATTGTTACGTTGTAGCTGGCGAGTGCTGCGCGTCTCACAGTTGTACCGTGGCTTGCTCACGTCAGTGAAGTGATCCCTATTTATGCTTTAAAGAGCCTGGATACCTATGTGTCCCCCTTTTATAACCATTGCTCCGTGTATATTGCCATTACTCTTTGGATTGCCACAAAGCAACCTGCGAGATTAGAGAAAGGTTGAGAAGAGATCGTGAGAGGAAACGACAGCGTTGTGAAAACGAGACGGACTGTGAACGGACAGAAGCAGAAATGCTCCTACACCACCACATAATTACGATTCAGACAGTGATTCAGAGTAGGCCATTCCTATCGAATCAATATCCAAGGGTTTTCTTTTGTAATTTTGTTTCCCTTATAAAAAATCATAATGCTGTGCAACGATGGGCCCAGTTCACGACTGGCAGCCGCGTTTAAAAAGGGAGCCCTTCACAGACAACTTTAACACGTGCAACGTAGTTGGGCGCACATGGCTAGTAAAAAATAAATTCACCAAAGCAATGACATGCAAAAGCTTATTACTACCAAATTACTTTTGATCCAGTATATTTTTTACCAAGGTGCACATATGCTCTAGTCATAACTCAGTATTATTACTCCTGTGCTTCAATTTTAAAAATGCCTTAAATGCACACTTGCATAGCTTTTCTCCTTGTCTATGAAATCCAAGTCTCTGCCATTTTTGAATATTTTAACTTATTTTTTGGGAGTGAAGACAGAGCACAGACAAACTTATTAAAACTTCGGAGCTCACTTGGATCTATTCCAAAACCAAAGGAAAACAAAATGTTATAACTGCACTAGTAAACCTGCACAAGTTACAACATACAGATTCTCAGTAACAAACTAAACCATATGATAAATTTACAACATTAGCTTTTATAGACAAATAGTGCTATCTTTCATTTATATCTTTGTAATAATTCCAAGTCCCTGAAATATTTTTTGATTGCATTTGCTTTTATTCTGTTTTTGGAATGATAAACCAGCTGCACTGAATGTAATACAACACAGAATGCTGTGGACTAATGTTTTGTTAGAGCACATGGGAAGGTAGTTTGAGTTTAAAAAAAAAAAAAATAATAAAAAAATCAGTTAATGTTTACATAGATTATTTTTAATAGTCTTCTCAGTTGTTATCTTGTCCTTAAATAAATACATTATGAAACGTTCAAGCATTGCTCAGTGTTTAATACCTGTACGGAAACAATACTGAAAGGACAGATCATGTGATACAATGAATTTAACAAAAAATTAGTAAATCAGATTGCATATCTTAATCATATTAAGTGGGCAACCACAGATAAGTTATTAGAAATGTCATACAAAGTATAAATGTATCTGTCATTTTTTGATCTGCAGCCTACCCTTGCATATGGGAAAAGATTGTTTGATTCTAACTACAGTATATGGCCCATAGTAAATTAACCTAACTAAATGGCCAATACCACATCAATTGGCCTCTTTCCATCCAGGGAACAGTGGTTCTACTACAAGGCCTTACCACATTGCTGAGATTCTCACCCTAACATGGAGGGTGAGCCCACCAACCCTGAACATGGAAACACAAAAATGAAAATTATAGTGCTTCAATTCTGAGAAAACAAAAAAAAAATTCCTAATGCTATTACACATACAAATGTGTAAGTACAAATAAATTCAAAATTTCTACAATATGAGTGATTGGAAGGAAAACAAATATTGAAACATATGTGCATATAAGATGCCAGGAGTAGGTATACCTCACCGAATTTTATATATGCATAGGGTGGTCCAGATCTAATTATGCAGTTTTCATTACGCTATAACTTAAGTTTATTACATAGAAAATCACCCGAAAAATCCCAGACCATCAAGAAGTGTGCGAACTGACGACATGAAGAATCGTCTTTTCGCCGAACTGGAATCGTCCCCGCATAAATCAAAGTCATCCAGACAATCTGGATCTGCATAATTAGATCTGGACCACCCTGTAGAGTGCCATTTTTGTATCATCAAAAAATAGTGCTAGAACATCGAAATAAGAAATTATACTTGAAATTTACCACTAGGATATAATTCTACTATCTACAGTATGAAAAATTTAGAAAATAAAAGCAACCAAAAAACATGCATCCCTAATGAAGTTTGTCAGTATACACAGGAAAAAGAGGACATGAATAGAAACCACATTCTACTATAAAAGTGTTCAAGGAAAAATAGTGTTAAAATTTCACAAATTTTCAAATGTTTACCATAAAATCATTTATGGTATGAAAAACTAAAGGAAACTATGAAACTAACAACACTGACCTAACTAGTATCAAGGAAATCAAATAAAATATACTGAATTAGAAAACATTTTACCGTACTGTGTTAGTTAAAGCATTGATTAAAATATTAGTACAGTATATATTTAAATATATGTACACACGTCATAAATGTACCAGTAAAAAAATATAAAGGCCACACACACAAATTCAATTAAATTACATGAAGTTAAGCTATCATGGTAGTATACTATGCCTACTCATTCTGAAACTAAATTACGGGAAGAGCAGCTGCACATACTCAGACTCGGAGAGATCAATGTCGGAGACGGCTGGTACCACGTTCGGCACTGGAATACAAGCTGGCCTGGCAGCAGTGCGACCTCGGTGGATCACCTCTTGAACATACCTAAAAATAATCCCCGGCATTAGGCTTAAGGAACAAATCTTCTGTTTTGATCACAGTGCTAGCATTCAGTGCATATTATCTTTAGAAGTTCTATCAAACTTTGATTTATGCATTTTTATTTTATGAACTGCCAAAAAGTGAAATTGCAGTGCACATAATTAACTATAAAATAATGCATCCATCCTCTTCTGAACCTGTTTTTTCTATAACAGGGTCACAGAAAGTTACAACATATTTTTGCCACACTGGAAAGGAGCAAGGCACGAACCAGTGCAGGATGTGATGCACACATTGTTACTGTGAGTCATGTTAGCATCGGCAAGTAACTAGTAACAGAATGAAAAATGTAAGTTTTAGCTAATTGCACTACAGACATAAAAAAATATAAAATAGAGGAAAAAAAAAAAAAACAAGAACAATGGTGATGCAGTTAGGGCTGCTTCCTCTTAGCTATATGGGTCTTGGTTAGATTTCTGTTCACAGAATGGAGTTTATAGTTTTTCCGTTTGTAAATTGTGAGTACTGAATGTACTCTGGCCTCCTCCCACATCCAAAAGGTGTGCATATTAAGTTAACTAAGAACTCTTCAGTGCTTGCTCTAAATAGATGTTCTGCCTGGTCCAATATTGCCAGGACAGAATTTTCTGTGACCCAGTTTGATGGTGAATATTTTGAGAGTAGACTGTAAACATCACTCAGAATTATTACTGGGAAGTGGAAATCTAAATTCGAAGACACCAAAACATTGCATACAATGATAAAACAATGTATTCAGGCGATTATTATGAATTAATTTTTTGTGGCTGTATTCATACTTTTTAAGGTGCAGGTTGCTTAGATGTACATCAGAATGCAACTCTTCAACAGAATTTTGAGCAAATCTTTTCAAAAAATGACCCAAATTAACAATCTTATCATCGAGTATTTAAATTTAAAAATTATTCACTTAACTCTAATGGCTACTGAAGTTGCATCATCATGATTCGAATACATGAGTGTACAGGCAACACAAATAATCACAAAAGAACAATACTCACAACTCACCATTGAATATACCATATTTATACTTTAAGGACAGACAGTATACTTTACAACAGCAGCTACTTCTTGGCATAGGTTCACCATCAAATAACTAATGAATTAGCTACAGTAAATATTTACATTTCCCTTTAGCTTTCTTTACATTTCATATCTGGAATTGTAACACCAGTGCTCACATTTGCACTAATTTCTACAATGGCATAACCATCCTACACTCAAACTCCTCTGTCCAAGAACACTGTTTAAGCCCTAAAAATAACATATGTTACACTTGTTAACAAAGTACTTTCTACTGTTTTAATTTGTTGCCTTATTTTTATAATGTGGAAAAAAAATTTTACTGGTCAAATATTGCCTGAAATTAAGCAATTTTCACTTTTCTGATGATAATCTTAAAATATTAGCAGAAATGATAGAGCATAACAGAAGCTGTAGCTTTAAATGAACATGATCACAGACGATGGAGGTGGCTGACTAACTCTGCCAAAGTGGCACAGAGCAGTGAGAAGAAAATACACCACACACTTGTAAGGTTACAGCCGAAGGACAGTGTGGCAGATGAGCTGGCCATTGGGTTGCAAGGTGCAAAAGGGAAATTCTTGTTAGAAGATGGCATTGGAAATGCAGAAACAAAAATCATTGGCTATCAAAAAGAAATCTCAAATACTGGTTGTTTTAGAAAGGGTAAAATGGAGAAGCAGCTGGATTCAAATAGCCAAATCTTCACTTGTGAATACTACAAAAGTGGGTCGAGAGAAAGTATACCAACCAATACGAAAAACAATGCACGGAAACACAGACGCTGCAAAGTACAAAGAACTTGCAGCAAATAAAGGTAAATTACAATAATCCTTCTACAACAAAGCAAAAAAATGGTAGTCTATCACAATCAGGAACAAGCTATAAAGAAACATCACCACACAAATGACGCAGCTGGTCTGGTTTGTCATTTTGAGACCTTAGTGTTTAAATTGCCCTAAATAAGAGACTGAGTTTTTGGATCCCTCCTTTGAGACTTCTACTTAACTAGCAAAAATGCACTTAAGCTCTAAATGGGAAAAATCACTATATTAATTCTATGAAAAAATATATTCCTTTAATTTTTGGACTAGCTTATTAACAGACATAAATCGGTCATTTAGTAAATTCACTATGAGCTTAACTCGTATTGCACATTACTCCATGAACGTACTTTTTTAAAATCATAAAAAAAAAAAAAAATACTACATGTATGCCTCAGGAAAATGATATCCTATTAAAAAGACACAATATGATAAGGGTGTATATATATATATATATATATATATTTAATGAAGTGTAAATTAAGATTTTAATCATTCTAGGTAGCTAACCTAAGAGTATTTATTTTTCAAGATGAAAGTATCAATATAATTTGCCAGCCAAGTTAAAATTCTAAAAATTGACTAACATTTCCACATAATACTCAGCACTGCAGAGGTCTAAATATTCCTCTTCACAGCAAAAAGGTGAGATCAAACTTACCTTTGCTTTGTCTGCATTGTCCCAGGTTTCTTTTTCTCCTCTTCAAGGCGACGCCGTGCTTCTTCCAGTTGTGTGAGTGGATTAGGTGCTGGGTTAGGGGGCATGGTGGGATCTTGAATAAATGGGTGGGATGGTTGAACATTGTTGCGAAGTTGAGCAGTTACCCACGGGTGCACTGATCCAAGACGCTCAATTGAACTTGGCCGTGTTGGCTCATGACTTGCCACCTTTTTATTTCCAGCAGCAGATCTATGCAGCACAGAATACAACAAAATACAAGTTAACAAAAACAGGCAAGTGTATTTTTAATTAGAACTACTGAGATGTCAACTTAACGTACTCTCAAAATAAAAAATGTGTAAAACTGAGGCAGATGTAAAGAAAGAAAAAAAAAACACCACCAAGAAATCAGTAATATGTAACAAGCCTTAAACATAATTTAAGGTGATTACCAACATTCTTTAAAATTGAATACTTGCATATCTGGCTATTAACATTCTTGAAGTCTGGAAGAATGTTTACTTTTTTTATATTGGTTCCTGTTTGGAATATAAACACCACAGGGTACACTGTAGCTTTGCTATCCAGTGTTAAAAGAATCTAACAGACTAATCAAACACTTTATGTCGAACATTTATATAATTTATATCAATGTGGAATTTAATTTTAAACCAGGTAGTTTAAGGTGAAAAGTTTTATTTATTAAGAGAGCAAGATTAAGTAAAGTGTCTGGTTTAGGACCTTAAAATGTACAACACTAAAAGAAGTCTATATTACTTCAGCAAAGAAACCTACTTTATCCTAATACTGCTCAAGTAACTATATGGTTAGGTTTTGTTTTAAAAAATATAAATACTGTATTAACAGGTTGCTTTTTGAAGTATAGCTGATCCATTAAGAAGTCATAGCTTGGCTTACACCCACATTTTAAACATTTAAATGCCAATAATGCTTCAGCCATTTTTCTATATAACAAAGATGGCATTATGCCAGCGTATATATAAAAAACAAAAATACAACTATCACACAACATTTTCTTTTCCCTTGAGATAATTCAGCATTATGAACAGATTGTGCCCCAAGAGAGTGTTTCTTAACATTTGCTACTTTAATTAAGGAGACTATGTACTCTTTAAATGCTATGTTTAAACTGAAGCAATTACAGCCTACAGTTCAAAAAGATCTTGCACAATCCATTTTTCTCCAAACAACTCATTCCTTTCAAACTGAGGGGAAAAAAGGGAGGATCATGGAAAATGGTATGCAAACATCCCAGCAATTATTATTTAGAGAAGTCTGCACTCACCCATAAGGATTTTTTTTATGTCGAACTTCTTTTTCTCCTTCCATCATCCACTGCATGATTTTCTGGTTCCTTTCCAGGTCCTCTGTAGGCACTGGTAACTCAAAATTTCTGACATCTTCCCCTTTTCCAGCTTCTTGCTTTTTCGAATTCCTCTTGGATAATGTGTTTCCTTTGCTACTGTATTTTCAACATTAAAATATAATATTTAAGATATTTTTTCCAGAAGAGATTAACTATAAAAACATTTTAGCATCCCCATATCAAGGATAAATTTCAGTATTCAAGATTTTTTTCCCCAGTTAGACTTTCACTTCTGATAAGGGGTCAGTCTATCTAGTTACAAAATCTGCTTAATCCAGTTTTACAGACATGAAACATAATTTAGGAGCCAAACCTGCATGCAGAACCAAGGCAGGGCTACTTTAGAGTTTCCATAAAACAAATGTGTGATGAGGGAGGAAAATCAGAGTAGCCAGAAAGAAACCTAAGCAGACATGGTAAGAAGTACAAGCTGCACAAATTTACTCGTCTGGAGTTGAAGCAGCTCTACCTAATATGCCATTGTGATTTCTTGAAGATACACATGTAGCTATAAATAATAAAAAAGTAATACCATTTTACATACCCAAGAGCTGTGGTGTTATGGATGTTTATACATAATTTAAAAGCTGAATTGGGGTAGGTACTTGTATCCATTTAACAATATCTGAAGTATTTTTCCTTAAGCAGGAACTCTGTCTCTGTTCATCAACTTGCTCTAAGCTCACTGTGTATGCTGTCTATATCACTCACTAAAAATAAAGAATTTTGTAACAATATAAAGTGTAATATTACATTTTACTTTGACTGCTAGCTTCCTGATGTTTGCCACTTGCTTTTTTTCTGACAGAATTTATGGTACTACCTTGCACTGCTCCTTTCCTCAAAAAAATTATTATTATTTCGTAACTGTGTATACAATCTAATACATGATTTAATGATAAACCACAAACTAGCACAATCCAAGACATGCCTTTCAACAAAACACTAGGATTCGTAATCAGTCCTGAGATAATGGGTACGGAAGCAACTTTCAGATATTAGGCATCAAGTGTATAACAGTATTAAGACTAAGCTTTAAGTGGTTTTGTATAATGTTTCTCCCATGTGTCATATGTTTAATAAAATTAATAATTTGGTATATTTTACCCAAAAAAATCTCTGATAAATTTACCATATTCACTAACCTTCAACCAGTACAGAACCACCCTCCTGGCTTACTACCATTACACTTCATGCTTGTATTTTAGTGCATTATTGATTTTAAACAACAATATGTATGGCAATAATTGGATATTGTGAGGTGGTCTGAACAAGGAGTGAGCATGGCCATCACAACACACCTTGGAATTCCAACAAACAACATTGTGAAAGCATGCTTAGAAACACCAATATGACAGCTTTACATTTTTGCAAATGTTATGCATATAACATACTGTATAACCTAGACAGAAAAAAAATCACTGGAAAAGAAAAACCTTTAAATTTAAAAACTAATGGTGGAGCTCTCACTGTTTACTATCAAATCTCACTTGCTCTCGTTTTATTCAGTCACAGTTTTATCAGCAATCTTGTGACAGTTGCACTGAAAGATAAAACACTTTAGATCTTGCCTAGAGCAGCCCTAACAATGCCAAAGTAGCATACAGACAACTGTTTAATTTTTTTTTTTTTCTTAATATCTTCTGGAAAACAAAACGGAAGTACTAAGAACTGGAGTAAACAGTTAAGTATAGGAATTTAGACAAGTGCTCAGGAACAATACCAGCAGTGTAACTGTTCTCAGATACATACCCTTGCCCCAAGGAATCAAGGGGGTTAGTTGCCATTCCCATGCTGTCTGCATAATTCCGAGACTTTGTTGCATAGTGATGTGAATCTACATTCCAGGTAAAGTTAGTCTGTACTCGTTGAGTGGCTTCCACTTCTAACTGCTCTTTTGGTTTCATTATGTTGTGGTGATGGATGTGATGGTACACATGTTTGTAGTGATGCATGTTGGAGCTCTCCAGTTTCATTCCTTGTTTGGCTTGGTGCTTTCCATGTCCAGAAGGCAATGCCCCTATTAACCCTGGCATCTTACTGGCATGCAGTCCATCTGGAGAGCGGGACTTTGGAGAGTGCCGTCCAGGACCGGGTGACTGGCACCCAGGGGTTTTCATGACTCGCTGAACATGTTCATCTAAGATAGATTCAGGGTTTTCCTCATGGGCATCACGAAGCTGCATGCCATTGTAAGCTGTTTCAGAGTATCGAGAGCCAAAGTGAGGCTGCTGGCCAACAGGCAGTTTATGGCTAACCATTGAGGGTGCAGCAGAGATGTCTGCATCATCACCTTCTTCTTCCTGTAAAAATTAAGCAAAAAAGGAGTTTATCAAATTCAGATTTTCAGTGTAATTAAAAAAATTATAATAAAAAGTTGATAATTCTTTAATTTTCATGTTTTGGCATATGCTGACAAGGTAAGAATTGCCCTTAAATGTTCTCCAGATGCAATAATATTGTGATGATGCCAACTTCTCAGGAATCCAGATTTTTAAAAATCTCTCTTCTTTTGCTTTATTACACAATTGGGTTCACTATAGCATTGTACCCATTCCATGCATGCTCTTAAGAGACACTTGATAAATATTTACAGCAAATATCTAATTGGGCCAATTCGTTGCATTTGAGAAGAATACTGAAAATGGAAAGTTATTTTGACAGCCTTTCATTAGATGTGCTTCAATTAATTACAGTGTCACATACGCCCCCTCTGCACTATTCTCATAACCATTCCTGACAGCAGATGGCAACCATGTACATGTTTCTCAACAGTGAACAGCCAAATTGCTCAGATTCCAAGGTTACTTAATTTTTACTGTCTTGTCCTTAAAACAAAATTGCATTCTAAACAGAAAACTGCAGATCTGCAAAAGAAAAGACATTTTAGTGGAAAACTATTAAGCAAATAAGATGCACTTACAACTGCACTTGCATGACCCAAAGCATATTATTCTAATCAGACTTTAAAATCATTTTCTATACTTTATTGCTTTTGTTTACTTTTACTTGAGCTGCTAAAATTCTAATTTCACTCATATGATGCCTGTTAAACTACTTCCACTTTGCAATTATGAAATCACTTTCAAGTATGTAAGCTTTTAACTATAAGTCAGTCATCACTATTTTGCCACTTACTTAGACTGCACAATATTCAACACTGGGAATTTAATATATTTGCTAGTAAAGTATTAAAAACTATTCAGGGTCAGATTAGATATTCTTGCTGATAATCTCTAAAATAAAGACAACAGACAGAAGGAATGGGTTTGACTTAAATTCATCAAAATACAACTTATATATCAATAAATATTTGATTTCTTGGCAGTAGAAAGGACTGAACTGTAGAGCGGCAGTTAATCCAGCTTCTCCTCATATGTGCATTCTCCCAAACCAATCTGACCAAACAGACGCTTTAATTGTATTTCAGTCATTTTCTGTAAGAATTCTGTACAGGTTTTTACCCCTCAAAGTACCTCAGTTTTCACCCCAAAGCACAAACACATAGAAGTTTTGGCCCCATGCATGTATTTATGTTCACATGTGCTTTTTCAAGTACAGTGTTTTTACACAGTAGGTTTAATTAGGTTTTGACATTGACCATTAAGAAAAGAATTACACGTCAAAGTGAAAGAAAATATATCTAGCAATTGATCTACAATTAAACACAAAATAGTTTGCCTAAGCTTCCCTTAACTATGACAAGCTAAGTCATCACTAGTGCCTGTTATACGTTCATGTTTCACGTCTGCACATTTGAAGTATGAACATATGACTATGTTACATAAAGAACTAATAAAATAAAATCAAAGAAATATGATATAAAAATCTTGAACAGAAACCTATTACGTAAGAACTTTTATATTGTGTTTCTCTTTTTGTGTGAAATGCATTGCTTTTAATTTTAATAAAGCTTTTCAAACAATGATTCTTAAACTGTCAAATGTTTTGCATACGTGTCAACGAGTCACACTCATTGCCATGAGAAATCAGAAGCTGTGGAATTATTGGAAACCAGACAAACACAGTTATACTTTTAGATTTTAATTTAACTGATTATGTGAATAGAGGTCACCTGTGTGCAGTCAAGGAATGTAGTATAAATATACCTGCAACTGGAAGGTTCAGCCTGTGGTTAGTCAGTATTGTGATC
This sequence comes from Polypterus bichir lapradei, assembly GCA_026402145.1. NCBI lineage: Eukaryota > Metazoa > Chordata > Cladistia > Polypteriformes > Polypteridae > Polypterus > Polypterus bichir. The sequence goes on from JANRMT010062861.1 coordinate 38,447,935, forward strand.
TAACTTACACAAAGACAAAAGAACACTACAAGTACCAGTAGGGATAGATACAGAAAATTTTCCCAATTCAGTGAATATCCCTTAGACTACAGTTACGTCCATCATTAAAAAATGTAAAAAAAAGAGTATGGCACAGCTGTAAATCTGAGGGAAACTATACTATATGTAAAATTTACTTCTTGTAGTTTTAATTTCTGCATGCTTCTTAAAACCTGCCTGATCAGAAAGTTAAGGAATCAGATTGTTCTTGCCAGAAATATAAATCGTACATATTTCTCTTACTGTGAAATAATTAATGGCAATTACTTATTTTTACATTTTTGGAAAAATTATCATATGATCTGATGCTCATCTGAGTAATAGGCAATTAAATAGCAAAAATAAATTGTACATCTATCCAAGTGATTTTTGAAGCAGTGCTTGAAATGAAAACATAAGCACTGACCATTCGCTGCCATAATTATCTTTTTGATGACTGTAGGACTCACAAGCACGACATAAGAAAGAAAATCTCTTTTATATCTATTTTTCATTAGCTGCATTTAATACATATTGAAAACACTGACATGTGATGACACATTGTGAATGTATGAATATCGAAGTAGGAAAGATTATTTAAAATAAAAAAAAATAAAAAAAGACGGCAAAAAGTATAATTAGCATCACTATAGGTCCCTCCATATCTTGTTTGGGAACTGGTATGCAAATATTAGTCATTAGCATTTGATGTCATTACAGCTCAAGTATCACTTTCTCCAGAGTTCTCCCAGGTAATGGTAAATACCTGTAGCCAGACAGTTGCTACCATTCTGATGTCTTCTTGATGTCAGTAAAAAGAGGCATAAGACTAAGAATCATTTAATAAACATTTGTAAATTTAGAACATTTATGAAAACTTAGAGTAAGAACTAACAGTTTGGGAAAATAAATATCTATAAATAATGGATTTACTCTATACTAGCAAAATACCCGCGCTTCGCAGCGGTGATGTACTGCCTTAAAATTTTTATTAAGAAGAAAATTAAACCTTTTTAAACTGAGGGAAAATATACCAATAATTATTTGTTAAGGATCTCTTTGTATGCCACGTTGTCAGTTCGGCCCTCCAGTTGTAATATGACCAAGCTGTAGCTGTGCGCTGAGCTTACTCTTGAGCATGCAACGTACAGTTGGCCATGTGAACAGTAATCTTGTTTCAAATCTCACAGCTTGGATTGCTGCTGTCATAATCGGTTTGAGTTTCATGGTTTGTTTCAGTTACGACAGTATTTGTAGGACTTGTGTTGAAGAGACATTCGGCATCTGTCAAGCGTTGTAAGTATACAACCAGTTTCATTGATAACTTCACATCCAGCTTTTGAGAGTTTAAACATTTCTAAACATCAAAGTGTTCACTACTGAAATCGTCACCTGTGAAGCTAAGATGTTTAAGAGGCATTGGCGGTTGTCCAAAGGTGTAAAATATTTGGCCATTTCGGTACACTTAAGCATTTCACTCTTCTAGTGCTCCTGTGTAGTATAATTATCTCCTGTACCGTCATCAGTCCACACCTTGAACCTGTCCCAGTCATTCAATACATAAGACACAATGTTCCTCCGGATATCAATAGTGAGCCTGATATGGCTGTGCAATATGTAACAAAGAGAATGGAAAAGGCAGGTGCCATCTCCGGGCATGGAAACCACTTGGTAAGTGACAGTTCTTTGATCGATGGTGATTACCTCGATAGACATGATAATGGGGGTACGGTTGGAATGATAAAGGACATGGGTACCTGAACAATGTAAAGTAAGTCTAAAATACCTATACAATAACTATAATCGTAATAAATGAACAATAAAACAGCGGAAAGAGCCGTGGATTAAATAAAAAGGCTGTAGTTATCAGCAGGGAGACGTGAATACCGTGGCGAAGCAAGGAAGGGAATGTAGAGACTGGAGCGACAGACGGCCTTATATAGGCAGGCAGCCAACAACGTGGGAGGCGTTGTATGGGGGACCCAACGCCGCCTCACACGGTGACCGAGCTGCAGGCTATGGACGTATATATGTACGTAAGTAGGATTCAGTTAGCGTTGGGAACCCGCGTACCAAATTTCTTGAAGATGGGCCCATAAGTAACAAAGACCGTTGAAAAGTTCAATATGGCAGCCGACAGTGGCATCATATCACCGAAATAAGTACCAAATTTCAGCCTTCTACCTATGAATAAGAAAGTTCAACATGGCGGACGTTGTTGACCGTTATGACTGTTACGCGTAGAATTTTGAAATGAAACCTGCTTAACTTTTGTAAGTAAGCTGTAAGGAATGAGCCTGCCAAATTTCAGCCTTCTACCTACACGGGAAGTTGGAGAATTAGTGACGTTGGAAACTTCAATATGGCGGCCGACAGTGGCATCATACCATCGAAATAAGTACATACATCAGTTTCGGTTAGCGCAGGGAATTCACCTACCAAATTTCGTGAAGATGGGGCCATAAATAAGAAAGTTCAACATGGCGGACATTGTGAAAATTAGTGACATTGGAATCGTTCAATATGGCGGCCGACAGTGGCGTCATACCATCGAAATAAGTACATACATCAGTTTCGGTTAGCGCAGGGAATTCGCCTACCAAATTTCGTGAAGATGGGGCCATAAATAAGAAAATTCAACATGGCGGACGTTGTCGACCGTTATGACTGTTACGTGTAGAATTTCGAAATGAAACCTGCTTAACTTTTGTAAGTAAGGTGTAAGGAATGAGCCTGCCAAATTTCAGCCTTCTACCTACACGGGAAGTTGGAGAATTAGTGATGTTTGGAAAATTCAATATGGCGGCCGACAGTGGTGTCATACCACCGAAATAAGTATGTACATCGATTTTGGTTCGCGCAGGGAAGCCACCTACCAAATTTCGTGAAGATGGAGTCAGCCTTCTACCTACACGGGAAGTTTGAAAACTGGTGACGTTGGAAAGTTCAATATGGCGGCCGACAGTGGCCTCATACCATCGAAATAAGTACATACATCAGTTTCGGTTAGCGCAGGGAAGCCGCCTACCAAATTTTGTGAAGATGGGGCCATAAATAAGAAAGTTCAACATGGCGGACGTTGTCGACCGTTATTGACCGTTATGGCCGTTACATGTAGAATTTCGAAATAAAACCTGCTTAACTTTTGTAAGTAAGCTGTAAGGAATGAGCCTGCCAAATTTCAGCTTTCTACCTACATGGGAAGTTGGAGAATTAGTGATGAGTGAGTGAGTGAGTGAGGGCTTTGCCTTTTATTATTATAGATTAAGATATTACTAATTCTTCGATGTTCCGTCTAATGGCAAATTCCATTGATTTAAATTCAAAAATCAAAGTTAGAAATATTATACTTTACCTTAATGGGGTACAACTTCAGCCACACTACTAAAACTTGACTACATGTAAACTGCGTCATATTGCCATTAACCTGAAGCTGTACGATTTGCTATGTTGTCTTTTGGCCCCCGATTTGTATTAATTTACTTACCAATCTTACACGCTTTAATCGCTCTTCAAGCTTTTCTTGTGCTTCCCGCTCCCTTAGAACACCTTCTAGTCGACTGATCAGCTCTGCTGCAAATTTACCTGGATCAACATGGATATCCTTTGGCATCCGGTATGTGCGCTGAAGAGAAAATGACAAACAAACAGGAAACAAAATTATTTGTTAGTGAAAACTAAACTTTTTTTTTTTTTTTTAATTAAGCACTGTTTCAGATAAGTACATTACAGAATAAATTAAACAATATGACAGCCTGTAATTATGTGAAGAATTTTATTATCTTTTATGAATATGTATTATCTATAAATATTTTCTGTATGTATCTTAAAAAGTATGTATTTCAGGGGAATTATTTAATTTTGTGTTTTATGGTCACAAAACAATAAGCCTGCAGAATTTCATTTCATCAATTAAAAATGAACAGATAACTGTGATCTATACGTTATAAAAACACCAATGTTAACACTTACTATAGAAACATTAGACTTCTACCCATCTGGTTAATGTAAAAAGTTTTTTAAAGAAATAAATAAAAAGAAAATCTGAATTGGAATCGTCCAGTTCAGAAACATTAAATCAGTGACCAGTATTTACCCCAAAAAACCTAACTGCCGCAACCCTATAAGAAACACAGACACAAACACAGTTATTAATCAATTGCTGTTATTCCCAGCAAAGCTTGTGTTGGCACCTAGAGGCCAGAAAACATCATGCCTCTCATATCATCTCTCAAAAATAGACTGTGACACTGAGAATATACGTATTCAACAAATTAAACTGATTGTACTAAATTTTGCATTTTAATAACCCATTTCCTCCATATTATAATTATTAATTTAGTATTCCTGTTTACGCACAGCAGTTTAGAAAAATCTTGTAAGAATTATTATCACATTAACCAGTAAGTTACTAAAATAAACATCACAGAGCAAAACCTTAAAGCGCAATAGGCAATGATGGTAAATTGGGGGTACATTTAGAGTACAATCTTAAAGCACAAGAAGCCTAGGCAGTAGATCAGGTGTGCAGAACCTAACTTAATAATTTGTAAAATAAAATGCCAGTTGAATGCTGCAAAGTTACAGAAACACATGGGATAAAGCTTTTTTTTCCCCCCTTTTCCATTGCAAAAAAAAAAAAAAAATCATATATATGTCATCTGTTTTACATGTCTATTTAAATTATACATCAATTTAAGCAATGTGTAAAGTGAGCAGCAAACTAATAAACAGACTACATGTGAAAAGTGTTTGCTGATGTAGATTATAAGCAAAATAAGCATTACTCATTTCAAAAGAGCCTGAAAAGTTATTATAATAAAAGGAAAATCAGAAATATAGTAGTTATTTACCATTGTTATTATTAAAAAAGGAAATGAGCTTATGTGATGGATGCTTAACAACTCTAACATAATACAGGAGTATGTTAACAAGGGATCATCTTGTGATCTCTTTTCATGTCCCGAAGATTTGCATTTTTGGATATTAGCAAGTCTGTATTGGCCCCATTAAAATGACTGTGTGTTCATGAATGGGTCTAGAAATAAACTGGAAATGTCCAGGTTTATTTCTTGTCTGGTGCCTAGTAAAGATAGAACAACACCTGCACCCTGTTAACATGGATTAAATTACACAGGTATAAATATGAACTGATGGATCAGTTAGTTTAGTAATAACCAAATAACTACAGGTTAATTATCCATCACATAGAGGGTATTTTATTGGAATTACATTAAGAATGATGTCAGAAATGAAAAAGGTTCCCAATTAAGATTACCTACGTTTGCATCAGTAAAATCAAATGTACACTGAAAATAAATTTTTCGTACATTTTTAAGCAAGGAGTTGCAAAACATTTTTCACTACAGAATAAATCAGTCTATGAGACAGTCAGGGCAGAATTCACTAAAAAAAGACTAGTTTTTCCATTTTTTTCCCCCCAAAGATCCTTCAGAATTAAAATAGAGTGCAACAAATAAACACTTTATTCTGAAGTGTTTAAGCAGCACACTTTACCTATAATATGTAGAAACATCAGGTTTCAATTTCATGGTAACTGTTAAGGAATATTAATGAATGGAAAATGGAATGGTACCCTGAAGGACAATGTAGACATTCACTAAGAAACAATTCATGTAAAAAAAAAAAAAAAACTAATTCAAGCAAGGAAGCAAAGCATCCCTAGTTTTAAAATATTATTCTCCAAAACAGGATTAAAGCACAGGCACTATTGGTCCACATCTTTACTTCTGAAACTCTATTCTTCAAAATAGGATTAAACAACAGGCGCTATTGGTCTATATTTTAACAGTATTAAATAATTTACTTTCAAAGCATTGATAAAATGAACTGCCTTAATCGGATTACACAAATGTTGGATTTGATTGTGCTACAGAGTTATGGGATAGCAAAGAGACAAGTTATGGTAAGGCTGACAAAGAAAAACAATTTTACACATTTCTTATACATATGCATTTCAATTAAAGCTCTGACAGAATCTCATTTAAACATGTATACCAGTAGTTTTGTTTTTGGTATGATCCAAACCCTTATCAATATACTTACATTGCTTGTTCCAAAAATGTAATAAACTGATCAATGTTCAAAGCAGATACAGCATTTAAATCAGATGTACTCACAGGAATATGAGGTAGTGGCACTCGTCCGTTTGCTTTGGCACTTTCCTGCATCTCTCGTCGCTGATGTTTTCTAAATTTGTATGGTGGAATCCCATCTCTGTATAAATGAAAAAATGAAATTTGTGTTTAGGTCAAAAAACAAAAAACTATTCTGCCACTATTATCTTACACACAGTAATACTGGAAGATAAACACTAATTCTTTTTCTTCTTTCAGCTAGTCCAGTTAGGGGTCGCCTCAGTGGATCATCTTCTGCCATATCTTTCTATTCTCTGCATCTTGTTCTGTTACACCCATCACCTGCATGTCCTCTCTCACCACATTCATAAACCTTCTCTTAGGCCTTCCCCTTTTCCCTGGCAGCTCTATCCTTAGCATCCTTCTCCCAATATACTCCGCATCTCTCCTCTGCACATGTCCAAACCAACACAATTTCGCCTCTCTGACTTTGTCTCCCAACATTCCAATTTGAGCTGACCCTCTAATGTACTCAATTTAATCCTGTCCATCCTTGTCATGCCCAGTGAAAATCTTAGCATCTTTAACTCTGCTACCTCCAGCTCTGTCTCCTGCTTTCTGGTCAGTGCCACCGTCCCCAACCCATATAACATAGCTGGTCTCTCTCTACCGTCCTGTAGACCTTCCCTTTCACTCTTGCCGATACCAGTCTGTCACAAATTAATCCTGACACTATTCTCCACCCATTCCACCCTTCCTACACTCTTTTTCACCTCTTTTCCACAATCCCCATTACTTTGTACTGTTGATCCCAGGTATTTAAACTCATCACCAACTCTAGTCCTTGCCTCCTAAACATTCCACTAACCTCCCTCGCATTTAAACACATGTATTTTGTCTTGATTCTACTGACCTTCTTCATTCCTCTCCTCTCTAGAGCATATCTCCACCTCTCTAGGGTCTCCTCAACCTGCTCCCTACTCTCACTACAGATCACAATGTCATCAGCAAACATCATAGTCCACGGGGACTCCTGTCTAATCTCATCTGTCAACCTGTCCATCACCATTGCAAATAAGGGCTTAGAGCGGATCCCTGATGTAATCCCACCTCCACCTTGAATGCATCCGTCACTCCTACCACAGACTTTACCACTGTCACACTTCCCTCGCACATATCCTGTACAACTCTTACGTACTTATCTGCCACTCCCAACTTCTTCATACAATACCACAGCTCCTCTTAAGGCACCCTGTCATATACTTTCTCCAGATCCACAAAGACACAATGCAACTCCTTCTGGCCTTCTCTAAACTTCTCCATCAACATCCTCAGAGCAAATATTGCATCTGTGGTGCTCTTTCTTAGCATGAAACCATACTGCTGCTCACTAATCACCTCACTTCTTAACCTAGCTTCCACTACTCTTTCCCATAACTTCATGCTGTGGCTCATCAATTTTAACCCTCTTATTCTTAAATATCGGCACCAGTACACTTCTCCACTCCTCAGGCATCCTCTTACTTTCCAAGATTCCATTAAACAATCTGGTTAAAAACACCACCATCTCTCCTAAACACCTCCATGTATCCATAGGTATGTCATCTGGACCAACAGCCCTTACATTTTTCATCCTCTTCATAGCTGTTCTTACTTCCTCCTTGCCAATCCGTTGCACTTCCTGATTCACTATCTCCACATCATCCAACCTCTTCTCTCTCTCATTCTCTTCCTTCATCAGCCTCTCAAAGTACTCGTTCCATCTGCTCAACACTCTCCTCGCTTGTATGTTTCCATCTTTATCCTTTATCATGCTAACCTGCTGCACATTTTTCCTAGCTCGGTCCCTCTGTCTAGCCAATCAGTACAGGTCCTTTTCTCCCTCCTTAGTGTCCAACCTTTCATACAACTCATCATATACCTTTTCTTTAGCTTTTGCTATCTCTCTCTTCACCTTGCGCCTTATCTCCTTGTACTCATCTACTTTCTGCACCTCTCAGACTATCCCACTTCTTTGCCATCTTTTTCCTCTATATACTCTCTTGTACTTCCCCATTCCACTACCAGGTTTCCTTTTCCTCCTTCCTCTGTCCAGATGTCACACCAAGCACCCTTCTTGCGGTCACCCTTACTACATCTGCTGTAGTTTCCCCAACTGTCTGGAAACTCTTCACTACCACCCAGTGCCTAACTCAACCTTGCAGTCTTCCTTTTTCAAATTTCACCATTTGATCCTTAGCTCTGCCCTCACTCTCTTCCTCTTCTTGATCTCCAACGTCATCCTACAGACCATCATCCTATGCTGCTTAACTGCACTGTCCCCTGCCACCACTTTGCAGTCTTCAATCTCCTTCAGATGGACTCTTCTGCATAGGATGTAATCCACCATAAAATACTAATTTACAAAAAAGAAGTAACCCAAAAATGCCTTAGGTCTTGTTCAAAATACCACATTCCATATTACTAATTCTGAATATCATATTTTTCATATTCTGGAATATATTCCGACTAGCATTTCTGTGGAGTAATTCTGATTTTTCATAAATATTCATTAATAAGATTTACATTCATTTCTAATTCTCTATCAACATGCCTGTATAAAACCAATTTTGTTTATTACACATGCCATTTCTGCAAGACATACTTATGCAGTGTGTGTGACCAGTTTGTCAAAAAAAATCATAAAGACAAACACTATAAGGTAATATTGCTCACAAGAAATCTTGAATTAAATGAAGTCTATAGTCTAGCATGAAAACATACAATTATTATTAAAACATCTGAAGATAAAAACACCAAAACCACTCCATACCTTTTAGTTACTAAAATGATGAAGACAATTTCATTACTCAATGACAAAGGAAGAGATATTTCAATGTCAAGATGGTAGCCACTAACATTCTAGCATTATAAAGTTTTGCATAAACTCTTTGCTCCATTATGTGTGTGTTTGTAAATATTTTGATATTTCAAAGCTAGTGTAACATCATCAAAAAAATATTAATTACCAAACATGAAAGGAAGACCAAAAATGGAAAAGTAAAAATTATTATTAAAAGTAAAATATCACCTTGGAATAAAAATAAGATTTAATTTTGCAACTTGCTTTTTAACACAGGTATTGCAGCTTACTTATTCAGTTTACAATTATCACTGAAGTAACAGGGAATAAGTGTACAGATTTATTGATCTTCTATTAAAATATGGCTGTCAGTTTGACATGTCTTAATTAGAAAAAATGTTAAAGCTAATGAAGTTATTACAAAAAAACAAAAAACATGCTGTATTCAGAAATGCAGTAAACAAACAGGAAAGAAGGCTTCATAGAATTTAAAGAAGTGCCATATTACAACAAGCTATCCATGTGTGTTATTCCTAAGTCTTTAGTTCGGTTAGAACATCTAACACAAAACAGGAAAAAGTGATGTCAAAAAAGAAGGTCTTTGTGACTCAAATCCTCTGTTGGGCATACTTCAAATGCAGCTTTCCTCACAGAGCTCAAATGGTTTGTGGAGTTATAATTTTTTCCAGAGCTGTGAATTCATGGTGGTCTTAAGTTAGACAACATTCCACTGTGATCTTATCATGTCACATGTTGTACTGAGTGGACAATTTAAGGGCAGTGAGGCTACGCAAAAGGGAAAGCCAGTAACACCACCACAGTACTTACCTGGAAGGTCAGTGTTCTTCCTGGTTAATAACCTACTAAGAAGTGTGCACATAAGGTCTGCACAGATTAATGTTACTGCCAATTTCTAATTCAACATCTACAAGCTGTTCTCTATTGTTAAAATACCGTTCATGTATTAACTATCAAATCTTCATTCTAATGCAGCTTCACAAGAGATGTATACTATCTTTCAAACAACAAGGACAAAAAAAACTGGTCAACCTTCTCCATATTCTTCTGTACTAAGTTGGAGAGGGCAGTGCCTTTCCCAGCAGCACTGGGTTCAAGGACACTATTTTGATAGGACACACCCTGATATACCCACATGTAGATGCAGAAAGAGCCACAAGTATACAGGAAATAAAAATCATAGTCAAGATAGGACACATCCAAGTTTTAGGAAGCACTAAGAATATTTACAAAAAAAAGTGGTCCACTTGTTTGCATTTGGAGATATTTTCCAAAATGTTAAACTAAAAAAAAAAAGTCATGTTGGATTTCTAAAAAAATAAATAAATAAAAAGGCCTTTACACCAATGGGCTAACTCTTCTTAAACTGTAATTGTGCTGGGTAAGGAAGAGTATGCCAACAGGGTGCCGAGAGTCTGCTTTATTCTTTGCAGCCTCAGTCCCAAAGGATAAACTTGCCTTTGTTGAAAACACTGCCGCAAATGGCTGATAATGGCCTCTAATCTATCCAGCTTCAAACACATGTTCTGTCCTGCTGCGCGGCCTTTGATGTTCCTTTAACTTAATTCCCTTGTGTCACCTCTAAACTTACAGCACTCTCTTTTTCTGAATTCTCTGTGCCAGCTCAACCAGTGTAAACAGTTTCAATGAATAAAGGGTGTAAGGAGACAAAAAGGATTTTGTACAGCTACTGTCCACCTTTTTATTTAAATACAGAACCATGAGATTGGAATAAAAAATTTCTCAAGACTATATGCAAAAGAATTACACACAGTCATAATTAGGAGATAATTTAATAGAACATGGCTTAATTAAAAATGAGATATTAAAAAAAAAGATAAGACCAGACTGTTACATAAAAAATAAGGATGAGAATTTAAAGCTATTAAAGTTTGTAATCATTTTACTACAATAGTTAAAAACTGCTTAGGAGGATATGCAACATAATAATTTGCACTATTGTACACTTAGTAGTGCATTTTTATCAGTTTCACCAAGGCACTAATGTTCAAGGATCAATATAAATGTCTTTGTGTAGTATCTTATCAGACTGAAAACTTTAAGGGCCTACTTTATGAATGGAGTGGAAAGTGCTTCTGCTCTAGTCATCTTGAAACAGAAGGTCAAGGTTCAATTTTGCAAACAATCAAGCTCAAAGAAGATAAAATGAAAGAAGGAAACAGAATTACCCTTCAGATCTATTCTATCAAAAATTTAAAAATACATACAAAATTAATATGAAAAAGTCATTTTTGCTTATGGACTCCTTGAAATCAATCTTCTTGTAACAATGATAGATAAGAAATGGAAAGCACCTTTTTTTTAAAAGGGCTAGGGACCTTATTGTAAAACAGAGCAGCAGTCCAAAGAGCAATATTTCTATACTAAAAACTCCTACATCATCTATGGTGGTGGAGGTTGCTGAAATGTAAAGTGGCTTACAATGATAAACATCTGGCCTTAAGGAGAGCTATAAACATACCCAAATCTAACCATGATAACAATGCAGTCACTAATTGGTTACAGTCCATGCTTTTCTACAGATGACAACCTTGTACTTGAAACTATTTGCAAGTGCCCCTACAGTATTAAACACTTCCTTCATCTGTGTGAATTTGTTCACAGGTTTACTATAAAACGGTGAAGGCAAGCCAATAATTTAGATACAGGAATATGGAAATATCTATTACAGTAATCCCTCGTTTATCGCGGGAGATAGGTTCCAAGGCCGGCCGCAATAACTGAATTTCCGCGAAGTAGGGACACCATATTTATTTAATTATTTAACGTGTATTTGGACGTTTTTAAACCCTCCCTGTACTGTTTACAGCCCACCCTTTATTAAAAACAGGGACAACTGTTAAGCAATATGAAATTGGTAGATAAGTTTACAGTTACTGTATAGCGAAGTACACGTAGCTATATATGACGTGATGATGGTGATGAATATGCTGTGCAGTAAAAATGATGACGATGAAGGTGATGATGACTTTTACTGCGCAGCCGATGACCGTATTTTACGTCTCTTCAGATGGCGGTGCCATTTCCTGGGGAACCTCTTCCACGGTTTCCGAAGGTGTATCCGCAGTAGTAGTAGGAACTGGCTTTTTTTTGCGATGCTGCAAAAACATTGTGATCGGCAGTTGCTGCCGCTGCTTCTTTTTCCGGTCGAAGAGCAGCGCTCAGCACCAGCCTTGGAAGAAGAAGCAGGTTTGGGAGCCATTGCAGGGGGTGAAAATTGAAGTGAAGTTCAAGACAAAGAAACCACAAAAAAAAAAAAAAAAAAATCACACACAGTACAGTGTAAAGTAAACTGCTCGGCGAGAAAGCTTGAAGCGAAATGGCCGCGACAGAGACAAGGGGAGATGCTGTGGGATCTGGGCATCAGTCAAAGCACCAATCACGGGCCCGATTAGAAAGCGGGGAGCTGTGATTTGTCGTCTCCCTCCCATGCACCAATCACAGCCTGTGTTACAATGCACTTAGTCACCGAACTTGTTTTGTTGTTCTTAGACTAGGAAATACTACTACTATATTTAAAAACCCGCGAAGTTGTGAATCCGCGAAAAGTGAACCGCGAAGTAGCGAGGGATTACTGTACAGGAGTTTGGATAAGCTAAGTTGTGAAACTTCGAGGAAATTAACACTGATGTCCTATTACAAAAAAAAAAAATATTTGGTATATGGCAATGCCTGAGAGAGAGACACTGCACAAATGTTTTGTCCGAGTGCAAGCAAAGTTAATGCTGCTAATAGGCCTGTCACACTACACAATTTACCTCAGTGATTTTCAATCACAGACTATTTATACATTCTTGAAATATTCAAGCCAGGAGTAGTCACAGTGCATTCTCATGAATGCCAGTCATGTAGTTTGACCTTCCCAGTAACTCAGTGAGATTGATATGCTAAATCAAAAAGGTTGGATTTTGTCTTAAATCCCAGGAGTGTGTACAAGAATTCATAGATAATGAGTGCTCACCCAGAAGTACAATGCACATAATGCAACTGGGAGAAATAGGGAACATGGGTATTTAGGACCTCAAAACACAAGAGATTTTCACAACAGAATAGAAAGGGTAAATAAAAAATAAAAATAAAAAGGGGGGGTGGAGAGTGATAAGTTTGGGGCAGAACTTGCTATATTGGGAAAGCATTCATCCAGGAATTGGCACTAATTGTCAGCATGTTAATTTGCAGTTAACATGTGATAATCTTGTAATATGATGGAAATTGGAAACTGCGCTGGAAAATCGTCAGGGAATTGAGTGATTTCTCATCCCCTGCGACAACTAATCATGTAATCTGACACCCTTACACAAGACCCAGGAATTGTGTCATGTGCCTTCAGTTTAAGTAGCCCAAGTACACAAGACCAAGCCACTATACTTGAGTCTAACAATGCATAAAGCCAACAATGGTTTTATAAGCCATTATACCTCAAATTGCTACTTCATAATTGAGACATTCCATTGATGGATTCTACTGTTTCCTTAATTCTGTCAACATTTAATGTTATGTACACATTAGTTACGTTTGTTAAAATCATATTATGTACAGTTATTTTAAATATTATGAATGCAACCTTTTAAATGTAAACAAGTCACTTTACTAGTGTAGTGCCTTGGTCAGTCAGCACAAAGTACATTCTAGCAAATTCTTTATATGCAACTATTTAAAACATAGTTCTAATTTCCACAAAAAACATGTGTTAACAAAACTAAACTGTGGAACTACAACATTAATTCTATTAATTCCTCATTCTCTTTAGTAAAACAGAAGTATGAAATTCTTGACATATTCTACATCACAACAGCGTAACTGAAAACATTTGTACTTTACTGTTTCTTACTTCATTAAACATTTTCCACGCATCTCATGCATTAATTTAATTCTTGTGGAAGTTTCCTGGCTCATGTCCACTAACTTTGCTCTTCGGTACTTCTAGTTAAATGTGGCTACAACGAAGTGCAACTCTGGAGTAATATTTTGAAATACTTGGTTTTCAGTTGTTCTAAATGAGAAAGTGGTGGATTGTATACTACTGCTTTAAAATATTTTTAAATTTATCAAAATTACCAAATATTTTATGGCAGCCATCTTATATACATGAGGTCAAGCAAAAGCATAATACTATATGTTTCAAGAAGGTAAAAGTGCAATTATTGCAAATTGTCAAAAGTAATTGACACAAATTACGTGAAACCCATCCCCCAAATGTGAATTTGGATCACAATACTGGAAATTTGGTGTGATGTGTGTCATATTTTAATAAAACTATAGTACAAGAAAACAAAGAATTAGCATCTGCACTTTAACTTTAAATGTATCTAACATAGAGGCAGAATGAATCCTTGATGTGGAACCAGTATATACTGTAATTTTTATTTCCATGTAAGGTTATATGCACATGTACACCAAAAATGAAATAAACACATTTACTCTACGATTATGCTTGCAGCTGAAATGAGAAAACCAATGCACATTTCATCAATGTCCAGAGCCAAATAAAGTCTTAAGCTAAAGCAACACCTGCACGCTACTAAATGAAATTCACTCATTTCAGTTCACCTAATTAATGACACTTATGACTGAAAATAAGTGCAAATGATTTCTAGTGCTTAAGTGTTTCCATTTACATTTCAGTTTGTAAAAACACTAATTATAAAATGCAAGTGAAATTAAACCTTTCTTCTTATTTTGGCCTTTACTCCAGACGATTATAAAAATGCAATATAGCAGTGCTAATTCTATGTTCATTATACACTAAGTAAGTTCCAATATTCATACATGTGTTTGCAAGTTCAAAAATGAGGGAATGTTAGCACGGGCCTTAGTATTTAGAAAGCAAATCTAATGCTTGTCACATGAAATTACAGCACAAAAGGGTACTTACTGGGGCTCTACTGTATTCTATTATGCTAATAGTAGTAACACTTTATATAGGATCAGAAGTACTATATTTGTCACATTCTAACTCCAAGCTCTAAATATTTTTATATATTTTAAAAGGTGTGCAGAAAATAAAAACATGACATAGAAACTATTATTTAAAGCTTCTGCATGCTGCGAGAATTTTAGAACAGGGTATAGGACTTATAAAATATCCTTGCTTCATAGTTCTAGAAAGCAAATGCTCAGAAGACAGCTCTCTTGACAAATGAATGAAAGAGAGAGGCATATCCTCAATTCAAAAATCACATCATTATCGGAATGCCTTTCCTGTTTGTGTTGTACTGGGATTCTTCAGAAAGTATTTTATTTCCTGTGGCCACCATTGGGTTCTGTTATATCAAACATTTTATCTTCACTTTGCATGAATACATTAAAACTATTTTCTCGGTCAATCAGTACAGAGTACATAGGGTAAGTTACATATCATTAAAATATTATATCATTATTGAAACTATAATTCCTGGTTTAATCTTTATTAGCCAACATTGAAATTAAAATTGGTAACCTACAACAAATCTTCCAAATAATCAATTTAAATGATTATCCCTTAAAAAAAAAAAAACCTGGCACAATCTGAAGCAGGTTGTTCACCCTAGACACCCAGCAAATCTAGAGAAGGTGAAACACTTTGTAAAGAAAGACAGGAAAAAAGTCCTCAAAGGCATTGCAAAACTGATTAGTAGCTGCATGAAATAATCACAGCTACAAAATCATGAGCCACTGGAATCTACATTAAAAGAATCACATCAAGTGTTGAATGGACGGTCTAATTTTATAAATAATGAAACAGTGCATACATATTTATAGGCGTGTCCACTAATGAAGTTATGGTTGCATACAGACTTTCACATAAAGGATTTTCTTTTTCATTTGCTTTAGACCAAAACAATGTGGGTCATGCATAATTTCAAGCAGCATTTTGTTTATATGCATTATTGGCTTTAAAGTTGGTCTAAGGTCACAGCTTCAATTTCTACAGACCACATACACTGTGAACCTTAGCCAATTACTTCATCTGCCTTGCTCTGTTCATATGGAGTTGTTTTAAAGTATTTATGAAATTCTTCTAAGAAGCAGTATAATTTTAAATAATAAAAAAAACAGATTCAATATCTGGCAAAAATATAGTTTAACTTGAAAACATTTGTTTTCAACGTGGCTAATGTATACTTAAGCAAATTTACAATCATTAAAGAAATACATACACACTGCTGTCCGTCAAGGAAATGGTGTCAGCATCACTAGACATACTCTGCTGCTCACTGTCATTGGCACTGGTAGCAGGGGCAAGGGCATATCCAGTGTTGACATAGTAAGGGTTGATTGGTTCCCTCCATGTTCCATGTCTGAAAAAAGGAGAAAAGAAAATATCGGTAAATTAACATAAGACAATTGCAGAAATGGGTCCCCAAGGACAAGCGAGGGGAGATGAAGTCCAAAACTAACCTTTCATGCATCTCATCAAAAACAACGATGACAACAATTTAATCAGCAGATACAAATTTTTCACCTTGCTTCTAAAGTACAAGCATGCATCCATTTCACAACTGGTTTATCAATTTAAAGGTAGCAGGAGTAAATAACTATGTCGACAGCATTAAGGTTTTGCAATGCACACTTATACTTCTTACAAAAATGGTAAAAATTTAAGAATTTAGATTTACATAGAACTGCAACCTAAAATGTTAAAGGAAAAGTGGTATTGTATTTATAGCCCTTCTCACCATTTAGTTTTAATGTTGGAATCCAATGCCCTGTTCTTTTGTGCCATTTTCGCAGATGTGCATTTTATATAAGCTTGCAACTAAATTGTATACTATGTGAGGAAGCACAACTGTGTACCTGTGTGTTTTGTGATTGACTGGACCCCTGGCCCGGCATGGTTTCTTACTCTGCATGCAGTGCTGTAGGGTTAGGCTTCATATCCAATCACCTGTGACCTTAACATAGGTTTGATAATGTATATGTAATGTTTTTTTTAAACATATTTTAGTTGTACTATGATACAAATTTGGCGAGATTAAAATATTAATGGAAAAGAAAATAAGGACAAAATGTTTTATCAGAAGAGAATAATAAAATCATTCAAGGTTATTCTAACAGGTATATTTTTTACTTAGGCTTCATAGTGGTCAGAACTGCTGCTTTCCAGCTCCAGTTTATGGAACTTGCACATTTTTCCAAATGTTTTTTCTAAGAAGTCTGTTTTTTTTTCCTTTCCACAAATAAAAATGCATACATTCTAGTTAAACTAGCATCTCTGAAAGTGGCCAAATATGAGTGAGCACAAGAATACCCTGTGAAGGGGTTTTACAATGCTCAGGTTTGGCTCCTGCTGTGTACACAATACTGCTATGATGCTGAAATGAATCACACAGGTTTTAAAATAGTTAAAAGGATGTACATTTTCCATCACAAATTAAAAACCTTCAAGTAACATGTATTTAAATTCTCCAGAGTATTTTTATTGCTCACTGATGTCAGATGAATTATTAATCTATACTAACTGTTAAATGCTGTGTATTCCTTTAGTGTATTCATTGTACCTCCTCTAAAGATTGTGACTATTGGTTCATCTTTGATGAACCTAAAAAAAAGATATGAATAGACTATTTCCAAATGCAGTAAAATATTGCATGTTAAAAAAAAAAAAAAAAAAAACAACTAATTGTGTAAAATAATATCTATTACTATACTCACTTTATAAAACAATGCATGACTTTCAATCCAAACAAAACAACCCTCAGAAGAAATGCAAATTGTTGACAGAAAAAATAAAAATCTGATGCAGCACACCTTTCTCAATATTTACAACAAAAGTATAGTATACAGTGTGAATTTGCCAAAATATATGCAAGATGCCACACTACTCGAGTGTACCTTTCACATTTGAATCTGAAAAAATGGATTCCTAATTTAACGTAATTAATAGGGATGCTTTAATGAGGTTTTCCGATCACTGATTTCATGTTACTGGATCAGCCAATTCAGTTTTTTTTTTCTTTTTTTAAAAAAAAAAAAAAAAAAAAAAACACACATTTTTTTTTACACTATGTTCCTGTATAACCAGATGCACAACAGCTTTATGCTCTATAGTTAACTGTGGCATTTTTATAATTAAAATATGGAACATAGTTGCATTTTGTTAATGAAACAACTATGTAGGCTTATTGTTCAGGGAAAAAAATACTATATTAAAAAATCCTTAAAATACACACTTTATCCAATATGTACAAGAAGATATTTATCCATAACACACACTGCATAACAGAAAAATAAATGCTTATCAATTACAAGTTGTTGGATTGTTTAATTTCTTTTGTATGTATGTATTTACCTGAAACAAATGTTTAATTTAAAAAAGTAGTTTTCACCATTTACCTAACAAATCTATAAATTCATTCAGTTGATACTGGCAGTTAAACAATGCTCAAAATGAAAAATACATACTTAGGTTTTAATCATTTTTAGTCATTAACTGCACAACATCTTTTACTTTTAAAATATACATTTACTAAACCTATGAAGTTTGGTTTTTTTTTTGTTGTTGTTTTTTTTTTTTTACTAACTAGTTTACTAGCTAGGCTTTCCTAATTCTACAAGTGTAATTATAAATATGGATTACAATTCTGCCATTTCTTTTGCTTTCTTAACAAAATCTCTACTGTATGAAACACACAAATAATAAACAAGGCTAACGTGCTTAACAAGTTTACAAGAGACAAATTTTGCTGTTTAAAATAGCAAACCTATTTTTAATAAGCATCAATTCCAAATCCTCCTTTTGCTGCTCTCTGTTCACAGGAAGCTCACAGCAAACAAAAAAAAAAAGATATGAGCAGTTTGATCAAAACTGGTGAAAAAGCTCAATTGCTTTTCTGGCAGCACCCAAGCTTAATATTATCAATAGTTCACTAATAATTGACACAAGTTCACAACTGCCACAACAGTATCAGTTATCAGACCATTACCATGACACAAAAAAGTGCTAGATCCAAATGTACTTATTCACCTTTTCCAATCTATGAATGATAATTTGAGAAATTCCAGTCTGGCATCTGCGCTGGTCACAATACAGAAGACTTATTGCTTTATTTTAAAATATCTGGATTAGAATTTCCAAATAGTTGTGCATGTTGCATTTACATAAAAACAGACTATACTGCTGAATGCACAGGAGGTTGCAGGGGGCAAGCTGACCAAGGTCTCCGGGACAGGGACTGGGACTGTGTCAGAGGCCCTCTGATTTTTTTTCTGTAATAACTGACTGTATGATCCCACCACACAGAGGTTTATTTTTGTAAAGGATGCTGATGACTGCTGTTTTTGCTTTCATCTCCTGCACTGTCAACTGGCCATAGTTCAACAATTAATTAATGAACAGATATTGCTGGGCTCCATGTACGTTAACCTGTTTCAAACCATTTTGTTTTCTTATCTGTTTAAACAAATCAATGTCTAAGTGAACTCTTTATGGAATTAATAATTCGTAAAGTTTGTATTTGTATCTACCTGTGAGTATGTCACAGCGCTGTATACCTGCACTTAGTGAAGGCACTACTTGTATTAAAAAAAAATAAATAAACTGAATTGAATACTGTGACAAACAAAATTACTTGACACAGGAGATTTTGCAAAATTCTGTCAAGTACCATTTATAAAATTGCAATTTGGACAGCTTCAGCGTAAAAAAGCAGGAAAAGTAGTTTTGGCATTGGGAAAATTTTAAAGAAAGCAAGCAAATGAAGGCATGTGTCCATTATCTGTAAACGGGCACATTCTGCTGAAGGCGTAGGGGCATTAATAAGGTTCCTCACTCAGAGTTAACTGAAGTTTGCAAATGCAATTACAAGACTATGGTACAAAACCATTGAGAAACCTCAAAAATATATTTTGGAAGAGTCAGAACAAGTCAAGACACAAATGAAATATATGCATGTAATTACCGTATATCTAACCAAGCAAGTATTAGGCCTAATTTTTCATAAAACAAAAACCCAGAAATGAATTTCCTAGCTGATACAGAATTAAGCACAGGGGGTAACACTTTGAAACATACTGCTTTAAAAAATATTCACTTGCATTTGGTAGGTGAGAAGTCTAGAATATAATGGAGCCTAAATGGAGAAAAACTTCAGAAGGAAAAGTGATTGTAAGTATGAAGGTGGACATCATGATAGGGTGCATTTAGAAATTAGGCTTTCTGCCCCTTTAATGTATATAAGCTTATTCTTTAATGCTATTGGGCTTAAAAAGGAATGCAAGCAGTGATGCATTCTAAAAATAAGATGGCATGCTGTTTCAGGGAGGCAGAAAGTTTAATTACTATGAAGTTGAAATCCCTGCATCTCTGGAAAATGTGTACCTATCAGGAATGTTGCTTAAAAACTTTGAGAACTCCTTTTCATTTCGTACTATTTATTAGAATACTAGCAGAATACCCGCGCTTCGCAGCGGAGAAGTAGTGTGTTAAAGAAGTTATGAAAAAGAAAAGGAAATATTTTAAAAATAACGTAACATGATTGTTAATGTAATTGTTTTGTCATTGATATGAGTTTCGTTGTCATCTCTCTATACACATAGCAAAATACCCGCGTTTGGCAGCAGAGAACTAAAAAGAAAAGGAAACATTTTAATAATAACGTAACATGATTGACAATATAATTGTTTTGTCATTGTCATGAGTGTTGCTGGCATATATACACACATCACATATATATATATATATATATATACATATACATATACATATACATATACATATACACATATACACACACATATATACATACACACACACACATATATACACATATATACATACACACACACATATATACACATACATATATACATACACACACACATATATATACATATATACACATATATACACACACAAACACATATACATCTACATATATACATATATACATATATATATATACACACAAATCTACATATATATCTACATATATATATTAGGGGTGGGACTCGATTAAAAAAATTAATCCAATTAATTAGAGGCTGTGTAATAATTAATCTTGATTAATCGTATGTAATCGCACACATAAATTTGCCCCAAATCGCAAATGTGTTTTTTTAATTTAAAAGGGTTTTAGTGGGCGACAGAATCAAATAATAGACATAGACATGAATATTGTAAACTCAAGCTCTTTTAATTTCTGAAAAAAAAAAATGCTTTTAAACTGCATTTGAATTCAAAACAGAAACAAAAATATTGTAGCGACCCGTGGTTGAATATTGAAGTTTTCGGAGCCGAACTCTGCTGTGCACTTCCCCCAAGCTATCGGCTAACGGAATGCCAGCGTCATGCACGCAGCTGTATACAGCTCATTAAGTAGGCGAGCACTCGTGTCCCATACACCGCACGACTCCGAGTGTCTCCGTAATAATTGCATAGATGAAATCTAGCAACACACAGCTCTGTCCTTTTGTATCTCTTTATTAGAGCAGATAGTCAGAAACAAAGCTCAACATATTGCAAGGCCGTTGCCAAGGTCATTTCTGAAGACACCTTTCTCATTGATGGTAACTGTTACACTTATTATACTTGGGCTACAATTGTCCCCAAACCCCCCAAGCAACTGCAACACAATACACATATACATTCCCAATACAAAAGGAAATCGACTGCCTTGCTTGCCCAGCGCAAACAGTGAACGTTACAGAATTACCCACAATGCACCATGCCGCCAGCGCTGACTGCCGGGTCATTACAATATCATCCCTGGTTAAAATTGGGCAGACTTAAAAATAAAGTGGTAGTTTAAGTACTTTAAGTACATTTTCAGAATGGTATTGTCTTTAAATAATAATAACCAAAATTTCAACATAAAGCGCAGTTTTTCTTCTTAAAAAAATAAGTCAGAAACATAAAAGGTAATTTGACCAACTTAATCTTTAAACTCTGAGTAACCTTAGCCAAAATTGTTTTGTACATTAGGCTAAAACAGTGTGATCATTGAACATTTTGTAATTAGATGTAATTAGAATTACTAACGGTCACGGAAGTCCAATGATCCCTAGTAAGAGCCACAAAGTCCGCTTTCTGTAATGCATCTAATTTTGCTTGCTTTTCACTGTGCACAAAACCATGCTTTTATCAAGGCTTCGCTCGGGTAGTTTTTTTGAAATTAAATTTTCCTCCGATCAGGAACGCGCTTCATTCCGAGTGTAACATTTTTGTAGCTGTGATGTGTGCATCAGTGTAATCGATGTACCAGGAAATCATGCATTGACAAACGTTCCCCTTTGCTTGGAATTGAAAGTGTGATTAAATGCGTTATTTTTTGTTATGGAGTACATGCATCGAAGCTTCTCAGCTGTGCTTGTGCTAAGAATAGGAAAGATTTTAAAAATAACGTAACATGATTCTGCGTTAACCGCATATTTTTTCATACGTCTCAAACTAAGGGGATGCGAGGTTAAAATAAATAAAGAAGCGCGCGTACATACTTAGTGCATCCCCTCTCGGGAATTGAACCTTGGACGTGGGCGCTACAGGCGAATGCTTTACTATTGCGCCACAGCGTGTGGTTTATCTATTTGAGCGTAGCAGTGTAATTCGGTTTTTGTTCAGCACTCTTTGGAACTGTTACTTTTTGTCTGCGCACTGCGTCAGTTCACGTGAGCCGCTGAATATGGTTTTATATGTCACTCGCTCGCTTCTAATTGTTTCACTGCCTTCTTAATTATATAATGCATGTTTTCTAAAGCGCGTTTTGTAGCTCTTCCTGGCTTTCTACGTAATGCGTGATTACGTGAGAGGCGTGATGATGTCATACGAAACTCCGCCCCTCCAGCTGAACTCCATTACAGTAAATGGAGAAAAACAACTTCCAGTTATGACGCGTAGAATTTCGAAATGAAACCTGCCCAACTTTTGTAAGGAAGCTGTAAAGAATGAGCCTGCCAAATTTCAGCCTTCTACCTACACGGGAAGTTGGAGAATTAGTGATGAGTCAGTCAGTCAGTCAGTGAAGGCTTTGCCGTTTATTAGTATAGATTCCAAAGAGACAAATCAAGTCCCGTGAAGTCAGAGTTAAGAACTCAACAGTACCATTTCAAGGTTTTTTGCTTTTCACAATACAGTTCAATCCCTCTTATCTGGCCTCACATTAACTGGCAGACGGATTAACAGGCCTGTTAAAATAAAATAAAAAAACAAAAAAATGTTTTTAATCCCGAGTTCTTCATATATTATATATATATATATATATATATATATATGCACTTCCTTCTTTCCTGGAAGGTGAGAGGTATTTTAAAACCAGCAAACAACAAAACAGTGTTCAAACTAAATAAAGTGCAGTGTATCAAAAGTCTTCTTTAAATAAAGAATCCATTAAAATGAGTGAATTAGTGAAGGTTAAAATCCATTAGTAAAAAAAAAAAAAAATCCTTTAAAAACAACGCAAACGAGGTTAAAACAATGGCTGGAAGCGGTCTCTTAAAATCCAAAGCACGGTGCCTTGTTCTTTCCACCTGGCAGCTCCCCTGCTTCTCCCATCGGGCTCTGCAACAGGGGAGTTGCCCTACCTGCAGGTGCAGCTGCCTTCCACACTGGTCCGGTAGCCCTCCAATCCCTGGCTACGCCTGGCTCCATCCAGACTGAGACTTGGGTTCTTTCCCTAGCGGCCAGTGCGCTCACGCTGGGGCTAAACCAGCCCAAAGCCACCACGACTGCCGCTGCCTTTCGACGGCCAGTCGTCTTTAATACTGATCACTCCAGCTCCATGATCGCTCAGTTGTAGTAACTGCTTTTTTCAGCCCCACCAAGTGTCGGCCCAACACTCCTCTTCAGGGGTTCACCTCCCAGCTGCCTGCCTTTGCTCCATTTAATCTCCTCTCTCTTGCTCGCTCTCCTGCACTGGCTTTCCTCTACCTGCTTCCTTCTCCATTAACCTCCCGTTCTTTCCTGTTTTCCCGGTAGCCGCTTCTCGCTTCTATTTATCACAGGGACGTGGATCAGATGTGGCAATTAGCAGTTCCTGGGAAGAATTACAGATGCGGATGACTCCTCACCTGTGCACACATCACGAATTCCCCGGGAACTGATCGGCCACACATACCACGCCCCCTTGCTATGCCACGAGTGCAGCAATTATTTTATTTAAAAAGTGGCCTTTTTGACTTGAGCTCTGGACCCGCTACACCACACTGTCCAGTCGTTGTGCGAGAAAAAAACCCATGTGCGAAATCGTGGATGAAGCCTTGTGGATATGGTTTCTTCAGGAACGTCGAAGAGGTACAGTACATACCTTAGAAATATTTTTCTACATGAAAATAGATATGCATCGGATTACTGGCCAAAACGGCAACCGGCCATGGGTCCAGTCCCGAGGCGGCCAGTTAAGAGGGATTGTAGTGTATTTTTATTCTGGTCAATTTAAGGTTTTGATTAATTTTGGTGTATTTTGGTAAATTAATTCAAGCTCTACTTAAGATGTACAACTAAAAGTATTAAAGGAATGTGTGTATTATTGATAGTAAACCAAAGGACTCCTTAAATAGCATGAAATATCATTTAACTAAACTTAACAATGCAGTATGTCACTATGTCATAAGTCAACCAATTAAAAAGATGAAAATCAAACCAAACAAACATTTGGAAGAATGCTCGTCTCCCCTAAAGAAACAGTTTCTGAATATAAAGTTAGTCACACCAAGTAGCATTTTCTTTACTCTTTTCAATATAATTTTGCTCATATTTATATCTGAACGGAACAGGATATTGAAGAAGCAAGTTAAAGGGCATGACTGATAAATTACTTGATAATATCTGGGAGTTTAATATGGAATCAATTTTATCTAGTGCTTCCCATTAATACTGCACGTCAGAACAACTCTATCCTGCTGTTAAATTATGAAAGATTTTTTTAAAGGCAGTACCAACAAGCACATTAAACAAATCAAACCATAATAATAAAAACTATTTAAATATTTTAAAAAATACTGGTTCAAAAAAACATCCTCACTCTCTCTCCTTTTCTAATATTAACTACCAAAGAAGATAAACTATACATGTAAACTAAGACCACCACTTAAGTTATCAAAATGAGTAAGGACAGAAAGGCTGGATACCAATGTATCCAACAGAATTTTTGTTTTAATACAAATACTGTCTGTAGAGGTGAAGGATTCCTACTTTTTTTCTTTCAACAGTTTGCATCAAAAAGGGATGACATTGGGCATCACTTCAACATCATACACTCAAAAATTAGTTGAGCAGAGGGCAAAAGATGAAAATGTATATATAGTGAATTTTAATATATTTTTTGCATTTTTCTCTCTCCACAAAATGGGTAAAATTCCCTAAAAGTAATACATCATTAAATCTGACATGTGGCATCCCTGTCATTTAACCTCAAAGATTCACATTTCTGCAGCTTGTTCTTAGAAAGAGCAACTGGAAAGGTCTGTATGGGGGGGGGGGTTTATACAATAGTGAAATGCAAGCAATTAACTTTGGTTTCAGTTACTAGACATATAATATATACAATATATATTCTGCTGGATGACAATGTGAGGGGGGGAGAACACACACACACACACACACACACACACACACAAACACATACTAGGGAATCCTGAGTGTTTGTCGACATCAATTATTAGCAGACTCAAAGGCTCTTTTCTCTACGAAAAAGTGATTTGTCTTTTTTTTGTACAGGTTAATTTTTTTCTTTTTGTTGTCAGTTAAATGTTTTATGCATTAAGACAGGGGTCTGTAATTTTTTTTTTTTTTCTTTACCTGCAGGCCAGTTTTGTGCTGCGCTGTTCATTCAGGGGGAACTCTGTTCAGCACTACAGCTCCATCATTCCCTCAATTTTTGAACACTAGTTGCAAAGTGTGCTGCTGCAGTGTTTCATTTATTTCATTACATGGGACTTTAATTTACCATATAATGCACAGTGCTACAATCTTTTGGCACTCAATTTTATAAACAGTGGTGCTAGTCAGTTTGCTCAAACACTGTTTATTATAGTAGAAATTAAATTGTGGGATAGTGACAAAATCAAAAGTTGATTTGATTTGGCTGGATTTGACAACCGCTTCACAGGCTGGATCTGCAGGCTGCTGCTTGGTGCATTTTGCCTTGTATAAAGAAAAGCACTTCTTAGTAAAGCAATGGTTGTGATTTGACGATTTATATAAATTTGATGATGGCTCCGTTTTGTTGCTGTTTCCTCATATTGCTGCAGAAACCAGCTCAAAATTAAAATCTGCTCATACAAGACTGACTATGGGTGGATGGGAACTGTAGTTTTTAGGATGGTCAGTAATGCACATTAAGGTCATTACCACAGCTATTAACTATGACTGTATTTGTTTGTTTCAATGCTTTAATGACCAACATTTCTATTTTATTTCCTTACTGTAAAGATTTTAATGCACACAATTATTTTAAGTACATTTGTTTATTAAGTTACATTATATAGTGTATTTGGTATCAAAAATGTTATTTCTTAGCATCATATCGAAGTTTAAAATTTTGGTATTGTGACAACCCTTCACTTATGTACTACTTTCATGTATAAAGCTTTAAAAGCTAAATTAATAGTAAGTGGATACAAAAAGGAGGTGGGTTATGGGCAATGGCTGGCAACTACAGGACCAGAACATACTGCTTAAATATTAATATAAAAAAAAAAAACTTGCTCTATTCAATGCTAAATGGTTATTATAGTCAAAAATAAATGTGTTATTTGTGTAATTAATTCAGTCACTTGTAAATACACAATCTTATATTGAGTGCACATATGGAGATTGAACACTATGCACCTACAATTTATGAAACATAAGAAACGTAAGTTAAAATAAACACAACTCAAAATGTGCTTGGAAGAGGAATTAAAAATTCACACAGTATCTAATAGCTGATTTCTGAATGGACCACTACCACACATTTTATTCAATTATTGACATCGTAATTTTGCTAGTGATTTTCATAAAGTGACCTAATTTTGAAAGGCACTGGAAAGCTCTTAAGACTCTCTTATTCACAGCTGGAGACAAATCTAGGCAAGATCAATGAAAACCAGAAGAAAAGAATTTTGAAAAGGCAGCATGAAAAAAGGAGAATTTCACTGGAACATGCATAAAGCAAAACAGCAGTTACAAATGAACTAAATCAGCTCTCTTGTACTGTGGGGGATTCATGGCTTCAAACCAAAAGGGCACTTTTTTCCCAAACCATGTTTTTTAATCAGTTTGACAACTCTTTGGTTTCAATTTAAATTAAGCACATTTAAAAATACACATTTGTAACTGATAGAAAATAAGAATTATGTATAATGTGATTAACTGGATGAGGACAAAAATGTAAACACTTTACAAATAAGAGTTTTAGTAACTATTTTAGGAGATTGAAACATAGTTGAGCTGCATATAAAGACATACCAGAATAAAGCATGTATGATGTATTATTATTAACACCATTCCCATGTGGAATTTTATGCCCTAATCCAAAAAGTTGCTGTACTATCATAACATTTCAGGCCTGTAACAATGTATACTTGTACTATATTCACAAATTGTTTGGATGTGTCAATGTTACACTTTCCTCCAGGTACTTCAGTTTCCCACCTTCCTAATTATGTAAATGTTAGAAGAAACGATTCTCAATCGTTGCCGCTGTGATGGAAGGGGGAGACAGAAGTTAAGGAAGACGGTAGTTTCGAAGTAATACTCGTGTATCATGGTGCAGCAGAGTGGTGATTTGCACATGGTTATCAACATGCAGCACGAAAGAATTTACCTATACACTTTACAAGTGACAATATTGACGCCGTGAACCTATGGATTGCACCCTGTCTACTGACTTTGTTCCCACAGCTGTTCGGGTAAGCACCACAGACATAAACACATGTATGCACTGTATATATACTAAGTGTTATTTATACTTTGTGTATGTGCTGCGTGCACTGTAGTATTCACATTGTTCTAAGGAAATATAGACAGTAATAACTTCACAGTACTATGTACACATGACAACAAACATGAACAAAATCAAATATTCTCTAATGTGGCAGCTCTCTAGGTAACATACTGAAATTTACAGTGAATATAATCTCTAAATGTTAAAATGTGGAAAGCTTTCCCAGCACTCAAGCACATTTTAAATCTTGGGATAAGACTAGTGAAACTTGTCCATACATTGTTACACTCACAATTGAATATGATCTTTCAACCAAGTAAGAAGTTTTAATTAAGATAATTTCAATTCTATTCATTATTGTTAAAAAAAAGTCTCTAAGGGTTTAAAAATTAAACAAATAGAAAGAATGCAATAAAAAATTCAAGATAAATAATACACTCTTCAACTATGATTTCAGTCCTTGCAATGGATTTACAGAAGTCAGGATGGAGGGGAGTTAGTAAACTGCAGCAGCTGCAACATATACATTTGGCCACTAGGACATTTGAAGCAGAGAAGAGGAACACAGCACCCTGCACTGAATTAGTTCCAAATATTTATCTCTGAGGCACCAAAAGGGAAGCAACAACCTTGTACCTGAACTTTTCACATTCCAAGAAGAGAGATGCCTAATTTTATGAGCTGGGCTGACTACAGAGCAGTGAATCAGCCTCAGGATTGCTGCAGCTTTTCTTGATTATTGGAAACTTTAAACCAGTGAGACTTGTATAATGACTTCAGCAGGGAGGCACACAGCAAGAAAGATTTTCAATTCAGACATAGTTGGACAAATTTAATGCAATCCAGGTTTAAAATAGCGAAAAGGCCTTTAAGTACCACATTAAACAATAGTCCCTTATCCAATAAGGACTTAACTTAGTGAATGGTCCAGGAACTTGAGTTTCTGGTGCCTTTCCACTTATTAGGCTTAACTTCAGCCCTTCTATACTTATTTTTAAACTAGCAGTGCCACAGCTGTTCCCTCGTATTACATCATATATAATGACATTTTTTAGCTCTCCAGGATGAATTCCATTAGAAGCTTGATCACTGGTATGGGAAAAGATAATCTAAACATTTTTACATTTAATTTTATTGCATTGCTTATAACTTGAATAGAGAGACTTGCACTTCCACACTTTGTACTCTTCACTCACTTCTAGGGATGTTTAGATGAACAAAGAAAAACGAATGAACACTAAGATGTGACTTGGGTTTTAAATTTTATGTGATTATTCTAATACTAATAAGCACATAGATTTTTATGGATGTATGTCCTCTACTGAATTAACTTGTGTTCCCTTTAGAAGTCTTTGCTCTGTTCTTACACCGATCACTCAGAACATTAAATCCACTGACAGATGAACTGTGAAACATTGATTACCTCATTAAAATGGCACTGTCAAGGGGTAGGATATATTAGGCAACAGGCAAACAGTCAGTTCTTGAAGGTAATGGGTTGGAAGCACAAAAAAATAGTTAAGAGTGAGGATGTGAGTAACTTTGACAAGGGCAAATTGAGATGGCAAGACAACTGGATCAGAGCATCTCCAAAACACCAGAGGCCTCATGCATAACGCCGCACGTAGAATTCGCACTATAACATGATGTAAGCATAAAAGCAGAAATGTGTTTACGGACAAAAAAATCCACATGCATAAATCTGTGCGAATGCCAGCTTCCATATTCTTCCGCTACATAAATTCCGGTCAGCGTGAAAATTAACGCACGCGCATGTGCCTGCTGCCCCACCCCAACTCCTCCCAGAATTACGCCTCTTTGAATATGCAAATCAATATAAACAGCCACTTACCTTCAGCGTTTCAGAAAGACAAAAAAAAAAAAAAAAAAACTTCGGCAAATGCGAAATGGAGGTCCTGCTGGCTGAAGTACAGGCCAGGAAAAATGTTTTATTTGGTAGCATTAGCAACAAAAGGAAACTGATGGAGTGGCATAGCATGGCAGACGCAGTCAAGAGTGCTGGAGCAGAAAATCGCACTGTGACCGAATTAAAAAAAAGAAGTGGTCAGACATCAAAGTTGCCATGAAAAGGAGAGTCGCAGCTCATCGTCTGCACGTTAGCTCTACTGGAGGAAGTACTGAACTCCCAGAGCTCACGCCGTTTGAGCAGCGAGTTGCTGCATATATTGGCGACACACTTATTGCTGGCATTTTACCAGCGGGGGAGGGACATTCTGACGTCACCACAGGTTCCGGTGAGTTTTTATTTTTTTTTCGATTATCATTATCCATACTCGTGTAAATAATTTGCATGTGCAATAAGACAAACAATCAGGCAGCAGATGATGTATTAATTACTGTTTATTTACTTCCAGACAACAGTACAAAAGCTGACCCCAATGCTGAGGACATGGCTCCGAGCAATGATGGTGGTGCTTCTGTGCCGACCATATCTTCAGGTGCTGACTGCTCACACACCCCTGCCTAGGAAACTGCTGGGCGATCATCTGGCCGTGTGCTGACTGATGCAGTTCTGGAATCCCAAAATGCATTGGTGGATGCGGTGAGAGATGTAGCTAATGCACAACGGAATGTAGCCAAAGAACTATGAAATATCAAGACAGTATTGTGTAATATTAACCAAAAATTAAATGAATCTGTAAAAAAATAAATGATGCATCTGCTTACCTGTTTTCACATTCTGTTAATTACATTCATTTGACATTGTAATGCTGTCCAGTGTGGCTGATCATTTGGTGGTCCAGGGTCAGGTTCATCAGGTCGCATCTCTTCAGATATGGGCAAGTTACGAATGAGTGCCATATTATGTAGATCGCTACTTGCTTGCACGATGCAACACACTTTCTGTGGACTATAGAGCAGAACTCCACCAGTCTTATCCAGGCAGCACCAATGGCCCTTAAGCTGCCCTATAGTACGTTCTACCACCGCCTGTGCCTGAGAGTGAAGATCAGTATAATGTCGCTCTTGTTCAGTCAGTGAGTTGGCGAGAGGGGCAAGGAGCCACGTCTTCACCAGGTACCCACTGTCACCTAAGTAATCGTGTTATAAGGTTACATTGTACAGATAACGTACAACTGTGACCAAAAAGGTAATAAATGTCTTATCTTACCGAGAAGCCAGCCATCACGCAAAGCACCATTTTCAAATTTGTTCCCCACACTACTATTTCTCAGGATGAATGAATCATGAGTTGAGCCAGGCCATCTCACAATAGTAGTGATGACTGAGAAATACCAGATCGGTCAGCCAGTTCATGCTGAAAAGCTCCTGTGGCTAAAAACCCAAGAAAGGACAAAACTTGCAAACGAGCAGGTAGAGCACAATTCCTCAAAGTCTGCCTTTGTAAAGCCAGCGCCAGTTCAGCACACAGCTCCAAGAGGATCGCTCTTGGAAATCTAAACCGACTTAGAAGCCAGGCATCATCATGTGCCAAGAAATCAGTATAATCTCAGAATACATGTTCTCTACTAATCCTTCCATTTGCGATGTCCTCTAGCAACGCTAAAGCAGCCATGGCAGTGGAATAGTTTGGCCATTCTGTGCACCATTATATTGTTACAGGTTGATTACAATCAGATGCCTTAAATTTATGAACGATACGCAGTTAATTTCAGTGTATTTGATAAAACCGCCGTCATAGATGTGGATCTAAGAAAGAAATGGTAACCACACAGGAACAGTAGCACTGCTTTGATGCTGGGTGCTGCCAGTCTGCAAAATCGAGCACAGAACTTGCGTATGACAGGATATGAGCTACCATGGAAATGTTTGTGGCTTTACGCCAAGTTAAGGTTTTATACATCGTGATTTGAGCATGGAAACGTGCGAACATTTTTGTGCGTACACACTGTTTATACATGAGGCCCCAGTTCTGTGGAGTGATCCAGGTGTACAGTGGTTAGTCCCTACCAAAAGTGGTCTAATTAGGGACAAGCGGTGAACCCATCATTGGCACCCAATGCTAAATAATGTGTATGGGGAGCAAAGGATAATCCATCTGGTCAGATCCCAAAAAAGAGCTAATGTAGCATGAACTGCTAAAAAACTTAATGCTGTGCACGAGAGATAGGTGTTAGAAAACACAGTGCATTAAAGAATGCTGGATATGGGGCTGTGTAGGTGCAGACTGGTCAGATTACCCATGCTGACCCTTGTCCACAGCTGAAAGCCCCTACAATGAGAATGTAAGCATCAGAACTGATCAATTGGGAAATAGAAGGTAACTTGCTCTGATGAATTATTTTTTGTTTTAGATCATGTTGACAGCCAGGTGCATGGGTGTCATTTACCTTGCAAAGAGATGGCAGCAGGATGCAGTATGGGAAGAAGGTAAGCGAATGGAGGCAATGTGATGCTCTGGGCAATATTCTTTTCGGGAAACCTTAGGTTATGGCAATCATGTGGATATTACTTTGACAAATAACACCTACCCTAAAGATTACTGCAGACCACATGCACCTCTTTATGGCAGAGGTATTCCCTGATGGTAAGGAGTGTTTTCAGTAGGATTATATGTCCTGCAACATTGTAAAAATTGTCCAGGAATGGTTTGAGGAATTAAAATGATTCCAAGGTGTTCGCTTAGCCTCCAAATTCCCCAGATTTCAAGCTGAACGAACTTTAGAACAATCTAGACGAAAACAGGCCTTTTGGCCCAAAGCAGCTCACCAGTCCTATCCACTTAATTCTTCAAAAAAACATCAAGATGAGTTTTTAAAGTCCCCAGACTTATTGTCTACAACTCTACTAAGTAGCTTATTCCAATTGTCTACGGTTCTCTGTGTAAAGAAAAACTTTGTAATGTTTTTGTGAAATTTACCCTTAAAAAGTTTCCACCTGTATCCCAGTGTTCTTGGTGATCTCATTTTAAAATAACAGTCTTGATCCACTGTACAAATTTCCTTAATTTTGAACACATCAGTCATGCCACCTCTTAATCTTCTTCTGCTTCAATTGAAAAGGCTCAGTTCTTCTAATCTTTCCTCATAAATCATCCCCTATAGCCCTGAAATGAGCCTAGTTACTCTTCTCTGGTACTTTTCTAGTGCTGCTATGTCACATTTTTAGCCTGGAGACCAAAACTGCACACAGTTCTCAGATGAGGCTTCACCAGTGCATTATAAAGCTTGAGCATAACCTCCTTGGACTTGTACTCAACACATTATGCTATATAACCTAACATTCTATTTGCTTTCTTAATGGCTTCTGAATACTGTCTGGAAGTTGATAGCGTAGAGTCCATTACGACTCCTAAATACTTCTAATAAGGTGTACTCTCAAGTTTCAGACCTCCCATTGTGTATTCAAACCTAACATTTTTACTTCTTATGTGTAATACTTTACATTTACGGACATTAAAATTCATCTGCCACAAATCTGCCCAAGCCTATATCCTGTCCAAGTCCTTCTGTAATGACTTAACAGATTCCAAAATTATCTGCTAATCCACCTATCTTGGTATCATCTGCAAACTTAACCAGCAATAATTGTTACTTATATATTCCTATCTAAATCATTTATTAAAAAACAGCAGCAGCCCCAGCACTGCCAATTCTGATAAGGTTCCTCACACCATAACCTTCTGCTTCCTGTGTCTGAGTCTATTCTGCACCCATCTACAAACATCGCCCTGAACTCCCATTTCTTTTTAGTTAGATGCCCAATCTCTCATGTGGCACCTTATGAAATAACCTAACCACTTCCAAATTCTTGATGTGTGCCCTTACTTTGGCTTCCTCTCTTCGTGATCAACTAAAAGATTTTCCTTCTGAGCTTCACTCGTTCATTTTTGCAAGCTACTTCCCTTCAAATTTAGGACTAAATAAAAATGAAGCAGACAGACAGGTACTGTACATGCACCTCAGCTTAACTTGGAGAACTGAAAGCAATTTTCATTATTTGATTCTTTAACAAACTGCATCTATTTTCAAACTAATTGTCACGCTTATAGTCTGGCATATTTCCACTTTTTAAAAGCCCATATTTGTACAAAACAGTTTACACTTTCAACATGAAGTTGAGTAAGAACTGTAAAATGACAGCTCTAAAATATGCTAGTGTTAGTGTAAAAAAGTGGCACATCAAGCAATACTTAAACTCTGAATAAATAAATAAATAAATATGGCATTTCTAAATAAATTGCATAGCAATAAGTGTAAAGGAATTAGGATGAAATTGGTCTGGTTACCCTTAAAAGTGAGTACGGATCACATAAAAACGACTCATGGCATTAACTATGCCACAATGTTTTGTTTGAATTTTGGTCTGCTACTATCTTTCCAATAATACTCATGACCCCACTAGGTCAGGGACACTAGAAGCTACAACTTCTACTGGCAACAACAATCCACTGCATCCACTGAACAGGATCATCTCCAGAGAGAAGAGCAGCTTCAGTGACAGACTGCTGTCACTGTCCTGCTCCACTGACAGACTGAGATCGTTACTCCCCTACACTATGCGACTCTTCAATTACACACGGTGGGTAAACGTTAACATTATACAAAGTTATTGTCTGGTATACCTGCATTTTTATCACTCTTTAATATTGTTCTTTACGTATGCTGCTGCTGCTGGAGTATGTGAATTTCCCCTTGTGATTAATAAAGTATCTATCAATCATAAGGCAGAAATTCACCTTAAAACGAATGACAGCCTATCACATCAGTATATCTAAGTTGCCACATCTTCCAGGAAAAACAAAACTTCTAAATTTGAGAGGATAAATACAGACAACCATTTTCTTTATCACTGTGATTTTATATGTAGAAAAGCTTAATTTCTGATCATGGGGAGATCTATGTCACCATGTGTTACTTTGCTACAATCCGAGATACAGCAGATATCAAATAATAACTTTAATAATTATTTTAATGTACTGACACAGGTATATCCAGGACAAATAAACACATTATGAAATAAAGTCTGTTTTAGTATTCATTACACACTCCTGAATTAAGTTTTTTTTCTCTTCTACATGTGTGAATACTCAGATTTGTGTCCCGACATTTATGAAAATAAAAGAATTCATTGAATCTCTGCAGGACAGACGATAAAATATGTAAAATATCATTCAG
The DNA here is from genome assembly GCA_026402145.1 of Polypterus bichir lapradei. Lineage (NCBI taxonomy): Eukaryota > Metazoa > Chordata > Cladistia > Polypteriformes > Polypteridae > Polypterus > Polypterus bichir. Next base: position 38,482,871 of record JANRMT010062861.1, read on the forward strand.
CTTTAATCTATAAATAACGCATACAAAAGTTAAATATACAAAAAGCCGGCAGCATATTACATGACTTACAAGGGACAGCAAATTACCTGACTCCATGTAGACTTAACAATACAGTTTCACATTTGCAAAGCATTGGGTGCTAACTGTATTCTGACAGACAATAACATGATGCCCAACAATGCTAGTAGTGTGAAAGCAGTATCTGTATGAAGGTTTTCCAAGGCAGAAAGTTCATCTGCAAATCACAACCCTTCTATTATGCTTTTCTAATTCTGTCATGACATAATGAACATGAGATCTGAGAAGGCTAGTGTCTTTATTTGTGTAGTTCAAAACACTGTCTACAAGACTAATCTAAAGACCAATCCAAGTCAAAAATCAAACTTGCTTAATTTTTGTCAGAGTGTGCCACAGACTGGTCTGACCCAGGCTACGTTCACATTACCAGGCTGAAGTGACTCAAGTATGATATTATGCCTTAATGTGACACAAAACTGGTGTTTTCAGAGCTGTGTGGACATAGATATCCAATTTGAATCACCTTCTCATGTGGTCCTAGATCAGATATGTATCCGATCCATGGCCATGCATCAAGAATGAGAACAGTCAATTAGAAATTAATATGTTCTCTTGCCTATACACATGGGCAGGGCACTGCCGTCATCAACCAGCATCGAGACTAAACAATAGACAGCTACATCTGTGATAACAATCACTGTTTCTTCACTGCTGAGTACTTTTTTGTATTTACACATTTCTTGGTGCTGCTGTGCCAAGAAGAGCTACGAAAATGGCAAAAGCTAGCCTTCTGTCTTTTTTCACCTTCTCGACCTAATCATGTGCAGTTAATAAATGGTTTCTGTTCTCCAGAGTAAAATGCAATGCATACACTAGTTACTAGCACATTCATTTTGTTGGTTTTATGAGTTGTGTCTCAAATATGACTTTTTTTTGTTGTTGGTGATGCAGATGTGTGCTTTCATGCTGTTTCACCGGAAAAATGCATTCGCATTACAGTTAGATAAAAGTCACTTGTACTTATGAATGTGAAACATCAATATAGGCAAATCCAATCTCGGCAAAAAATCAAACTGCGCAATGAGGCATGTAATGTGAATGCAGCCCTAGTTGCTGGGGAATGTTAATCTACACAATTAGCAGTCATGAAAGCATGCCACAACTGCCACAACTCGCTATTCCAAATTTTGAATGTTGTTAGTTAGCGCTGACTTTGCTAGGGGATATGTTTTGAGAGTGTCCAAAACTAAAATCCATTTGGGCAAGGGATACTTTTGGAAAATTAATTGCACTGTGGGATAAGTGTATTCTCATACCTACTATAGCCCATTAACTGTTCGTGTATATCTTCTTTTCTGACTATCCATATCACAATCTTTTCAGCACCTTATGAAACCTGGATCAAAATCATGAAACAAACTAAGCTGAACAAACCTTTATTTGACAAAGACACACAAGATTTGCAAATAAAACAAAATACATTCTCTAGATGTGAGGAAGTCAAAGGCTGGTGTGGTTGGAGTAGCTTCAGAATGCTGTAGTTCCTTTTTATACTACTGAATGGCGGTTTCTAAATTCTAACACAAGTATTCATTTAAGTCAGAAGAGTTTTCTCATATGTTTAATAAAAAAAATCAAATTGTTTTATTCCTTTTTTAGCCCTCAAAACCAGGGTTGTGTTAAACAAAATTCATTAATGCCTAGGGAGCCATAATTTCAATTTCTTTAGCTGGGGTCTGTAATTTACTTCAGCCACAGACCTTTTGCTTAACCTTAATACTGTATCCACTCTCAATTAATAAAAAATGCTTTAATGTTAAAATATGGCTGCAGGCATCTCTTGCACACTTTACACTTTTTTATTAAAAAAAAAACAAAACTTCTGCTTAATTCCTTATGAATCCAATTATTTGTTTACAAAGACACCCAGTAGTAAGAGACCAGCTATACTAATAAATATCTAATAGACTCCCCAATCTCCATACAATATCTCCTTGCAACACGTTAATTAGAGAAGAGGCCTGCATTTAATTTCATCAGTTCAGTGTTTGTCTCTTGATGCCCAAATTTCATTTTTTGAGTCCATGTTTAAACTCAAAATCATGCAGCAGGTGCTTATTATGCTACAGATTGGAGCCAAACTGACTATTTTTATTTGTACAATAAAGTTAAATGAAATTTACACCATTCTTTTGCCTATGGATCTTCTACCATGAAATCACCATAGTGAAAATGAAAATAACAGAACCAAGAACACTGTTACACTTTAACGTGAAACAGTTAGTTTGGATCAATTTACTGAACAAATAAGAAAAAGTAAAACTGACACAATTGCAAAGAATGAACCTTTAAAACAATACAAGTATCCACCCAGAAAGATGCACACAAAAACAATATTATATTAGAACACTTTAAATTGTACAGTAAATTGTACAGTTCTAACTGGTATGCACTCTCAAAAAAATATCCTGGGTACTCTTAGCTTAAATGATTACACTAACATTCAGAATAGAGAGATCGTTGTTGAATTAAAAGTCTTACTGGCTCCTCAGATTGGTACATGGTCAGCATTTTTGAAACTGTATAATTACTAAGCTGCTCTAAGAAAATGAATTCACATTTAACAGTGTTCATTTGACACTGCAAACCTACTTCAATCCACATCCAAAAAGAACACTGGTTGGAAAGAGAAAGGTTCCTTTTACTCTGGCAAATGTGCGAGTGTTTTACTTAGAATGGCCTGCACTGGAATGCATAGTAGCATACTCTGTCAGACAGCACAAATACATTAGGCTATGGTTATATGCTGGTTAGATCAGTTTTAATTTGAAGGCACAAGATAAAAATAAATAAATATTTTACACTTGATGTAAAAACTAATAAATAGTGTATTACCTAAGAATTCAAAATCGTCTGTCAGTTATGGTATGGTAGCTTGTGGTTCTTCCCTTCAATATGCTCATTCTTGATTTAGCCACACTGTATAGGGTGATCCAGGTCTAACTATGCAATTTTCATTACGCTACAACTTAAGTTTACTACATAGAAAACCCGAAAATCCTGGACCATCGAGAAGTGTGCGAACTGGTGACATTAAGAATCGTCCCTGCATAAATCAAAGTTATCCAGATGATCTGGATCTGCATAATTAGATCTAGACCACCCTGTATTTATTGGTTATCTTGAACAAAATTTATTTTCACTGCAGTATGTCAGCAATTCCCAGGTTGGGAAAATGAATGAAAGATAAATAATCATATGTTTTACAAAACACAACTAAGAAGTTCAAGTGGTCATGTTTCAGTGATGACTATAAAAACCTCTATCTACATTGTATTTTGAAGCAAAATACTGTAGACTTTAGTCTGTGAAGCATGAAGGGCTGCGATCCCTGTGGAGGTTGAAAGTTCTGTGGGCTACAAATATTCCACAACCAAGAATGAAGCCTATTTCACTATAAACTGTCTTTTGAACTTCCTCATATTCAGGTCACAGAAATAATGTTAAACAAGTAATTTCTCAGTTCTCCTAAAAAAAATAAGTTAATTATGCATAGGGCTGCACAATTTATTGTATATTAACTGTTATTCGTATATCAAGGCACCTGTAATCGTAATCACAAAAAATGGCAATTGCATAATATTTAGTACTTCCACTCTGCCAGAGATTTGTTTTCAAAAGAAATGATGTTGATCAAAAATGCTTACTGTGGAAACTGTTGTTAAGCACTGCACACAAACATTTAAGCAACCATCTAATAGTCTGATTTGTGTGATTGTGTAGAACTATGGAATCATGCCTTAGTATGATAATTCATACCATTGATAAGGATTTTATGCTAAACAGCAGTTTGCAAAAAGCATTATGTTCCTCAAGAACAGAGATGCAACAGCTTAAGGAACAAATCCCTAACTGGCTGCATAAAGCTTGCAGAAGTAGTAGCAAGTTTGCATGATTGAAGATAACACACAGAATGTAGTAATGTCATTGCTATCAATGAATGACCCAGATTCCAATTGTTTTTGCCACAGACTATAGTTAATTAGCGAGTATTTTTTTGGTATATTAAAAGTATGCACTGCACATACCATGGTGATTGTGCCTTTGAAACACAGCCATATCATATAAAAGTTACATACAATTGCCTGATAAGGTGCAAATACTTAGTAAGCATACAGTGAACTTGAAAAATAATTGGACTATGATGTTCTTTCTTCTCCATTTGATGGTCTTGTATTTGTATTTCGGTATTTCGGCACATTATATACTATAAATGACACAACGGCAGTAGCATATAATAGTGTGTGTCAAAATCTAAACTCTTGAGCATGCTGTAGATTGAATCAGGTTATACTGTTGCATTTAATGCTTTTACATACATGCACAACACAGCTATCAGGTTCTGTTTACTGTTTCTTTATCTTCCATTACTGTCATTTAAGATATTATGTGCTTTGATTTTACACAAAAAGCAACTTTTGTTTTCTTAGTAAAAAAGGACCCAAATGCAACATTGCCATATTTAACATTTCCCCACATTTGAAATTTTTGAATGAGGAGTGGTGGTGATGAAAGGTTTTCCAAAAGTGATACATCTTTTTGGGGGAGGAGTAATGTTTGTTGTTCTATAGTTGTTTTAATATCAGTCAATTTTTGCATGTGCTCTATTACAAAAACAGTGACAAATATTTAGCAAGTGTACTGTAGCTTTATTGTAAACTTTAAAAAAAAAAATGAAATATAGCAATTAAAAATTTCACATTAACACTTTTTAAGTAGTTCACTGCTAAGTTCTACTGTACTGTATCCATACAGAATATAGCATATGCAGATGGCAACACAAAGCACTTATTTCATTGCACTGTTATTGCTCAGAATAATCGCAATTATACTATCAAGGGCAATAATTTTTAGTTATGAATTCTGTGGTAATTGTGCACCCCTAATTATGCATTACAAAAACTAATACTCTGTTAAGCACTATTCCTGGATTTATAACTTGCACTGACCCCAACTACAAGCTGTGACTGGTAGTTTTCATCTATCCTTGAGGTTAACTTAGCTTTAGCTTATCTAGCTCTACTTTAAAATTTAGTAGTCTATCATTTGTTAAATTTGTATTTCTGTGCTAATCACTCCAAAATTCAAATTTGACTTTTGTAAGCTGCTCCAAGAATATTTTCTATATAATAAGGATGTTACCAATCACTGATTTCATATTATTAGAACTGGCCAATTCTGATTTGTTTTCTTTACCCTTTAAAAAATGTTTTGAAACCTTACATTCAATTTTGAAATAGAATAGTGCTATTACAATTAGACTGCACATCATCAAGAAGATACAAGGTTAACATGCTTAACAAGTTTAATGTAAACTTGACACATTTAGTTCTTAAACTAACAAACTGTGTGCTAATCAGCAAGGACAAACTGCGTGCTCTTTTCCAATTAAAAATGTGAGCCGTTTTACTAATAACGACTGCGCACTATTCACACTCTGACAAGGTATGTCTGTTTTAAATAAAAGGACAAAATGAAAAAAATCTTAACACATAAAAGGAGCTCCTCTTTTCATTTCTGTCTAAGACGTGCCTCTCTTTCCTTCTAGTCCAAGTTCATACGGACTGCATGAATGTTTGCTGTTCCTATTCAAGGAAAGGATCGCTCCTCAGATTCTCTTTTCTCAGTTTATTATTCCACTTTCTTTCATATAAAAGCCAAAATTTTTATTTTCACTCTTTAAAAGTTTGAGTGTTTACAGGAGGTCCCTTCGGCAAAATGCTACGTGTAATTCCTCAAGTATCATAATACTTTATATAAAGGAGCACTACAAAGGCTGGTTGGGAGCATGCGCTCATAGTGCTTTACCGCACCCACCAAACGACAAACTACCTGGACTGGGACTGTGACGCCTCAGTACCACACTGGAACAGTGCGAGGTTTTGAAAAGCAGATTCTGAAGGAAAAAAAAAAAAAAAAAATTCGATTTTAGATTAGCTAATCCACACAGGTGGCACAGTGGTAGTGCTGCTGCTTTGCAGTAAGGAGATTGTGGGATCACTTCCCAGGTCCTCACTGCTTGGACAGCACTTTGAGTAGTGAGAAAAGTACATTTTACTGTTCCATTTATAAAACACAGATTCAAAACAGCAAAATTTACAGAGAGAGAGAGAAAATGGGTTAAAAAATTAGTTTGTACCCAGTTTCCGCACTCAGTTACAAATAGGGTTTCCTCTATACAAAATACTCTGAACCAATACAGTAGAGTCTCACTTATCCGACATAAACGGGCCGGCAGAACGTTGGATAAACGAAAATGTCGGATAATGGGAGGTGTTAAGAAAAAGCCTATTAAACATCAAACTATGTTATAATTTTACACATTACGAACCTCGGTTCACAAACGTCTCTGGACACGTACAAATCGGGTTATGACCAAAAAGTTCGCCAAACTTTTGCATCTGTTCACGACCACACACTAGGTATACGAACGAGCAAGTTTCCCTTTCGGTTTGTGCATGCAGATGATTTCCACACGTGTTCAGTCTCTCCCTGTGCAGCAAGAGAGAGAGAGAGAGAGAGAGACGCAGGCGCGCGAGAGAGAGAGACGCAGGCGCGCGCGAGAGAAAGAGAGTGAGACGTAGGCGCGCGCGAGAGAAAGAGAGAGAGACGTAGACGCACGCATACGCGCGCACGAGAGAGAGAGAGACGCAGGCGCAGGCATACGCGCGCACGAGAGAGAGAGAGAGACAGAGAGGAGCAGGCGCACGCATACGCGCGCGAGAGAGAGAAAAAATGAACTTAGCAACTAAAAATAGACTACGCTCACACTCGGACCTTGCAGTTCTTGTTGCCGATTGATGCGTTTTTTTTTGTTTTTTTTTTTGCGGTGGGACGTCGGATAACACAGAATGTTGGATAAGCGAAGGTTCGATAAGCGAGACTCTACTATATATGATTATGAATTGGTACCACCAAATGAATATAAGAGTAGATACCTACTGAAAAAGGGTATCTTTCTTTGCTTACATTTTGAGTACCTCAGTTTTTGCTAACGAAATGAGTTTGTCAAAAAAAAAAAAAAAAAATCACTGAGATTATTTTAACACTTATTCCGATTTGAGCTGCAATATTATATACATTTTTTTTATTTTTTTTAAGTTTTACTAATTTTATTGCAATCATTCCATACAAATCAATCAATTTTTACAAAAAGTAAAATTAGGTTATTAACAAGTCGACCCCCACCCCTGAAAGAGAGAGCAAGGCAAACGGCGTAAAATTTACGGCTTGTAAACATACCTAAATTAATAAGTTTGATAAGCCAATAGAGATGAATGCAGAAGACAAAGAAATATAAAAATAATTGCTTCCTCTGTGCTTTAAGAACTTATTTTAAAATATTACTGATTATATCCTGCCATGTTTTGAAAAAAAGTCTGTACAGATCCTCTGAGTATTTCATTTTTTCCAACTTCAAATAGTATAAAACATCGGTTTCCCACTGACTTAAGAGGAGAGTTTGGGTTCTTCCAGTTTAGCAGAATAAGTCTGCGTGCCAAAAGTATAGTGAATGCAGTCACAGTTTGTCTTTCTCCACTTTAAACCCATCTGGAAGAACCCCAAACACAGCTGTTAATGGGTTAGGAGGGATTGTGAGACCAAGGCTGTCTGAAAGGTAGTTAAAAATTTTGGTCCAGAATGATGTTAATTTGGTGCAGGCCCAGAACATGTGACCCAGTGAGGCTGGGACGTGATTGCAGCGTTCACAAGTTGGATCATGCCCTGGAAACATTTTGGAGAGTTTTAGACGAGACAGATGTATTCGATATATAATTTTGAGTTGTATAATTGTATGCTTTGCGCATATGGAGCTCGAGTGAATTCTCTTCATTGCTACTTTCCACTCCTTTTCTGATATATTAATTGAAAGATCTTTTTCCCAGTGTCCTCTTGGATCTTTGAAAGGGAGGGACTGTAAAATGATTTTATATATTGCAGAGATGGTGTCTGAGTCCTTGAGATTGAGCAATATTTTTTCCAGCATGGATGAGAGTGCAAGATGAGGAAAATCGGGAAGGTTCTGTTTAACAAAGTTCCTAATTTGAAGATAGTGAAAGAAATGTGTAGCTGGAATGTTAAATTTGGAATGTAATTGTTCATAGGATGCAAAGACGTTGTCTATATAAAGATCTCTAAGCAATTTAATCCCAAATTTTTTCCAGATATTAAAAACTGCATATGTTTGCGAAGGTTGAAAGAGGTGGTTCTCTTGCAGAGATGCCACAGATAAAAGCTTCTCCATCTTAAAATGCTTTCGACATTGGTTCCATATTCTAAGTGAGTGAAGCACAATTGGGTTATTAGTGTATTGCCGATAACTTGTATTTAATGGGGCACAGAGCAGGGAATCTAAAAAAGTACTGCAGGATTTTACTTCTATTGCGGACCAAGCCTGTGTATGTTCTATTTGTGCCCAGGTTATCGCTTGTATATTTGCTGCCCAGTAATAAAACTGGAAGTTAGGTAGAGCCATGCCGCCTTCTGCCTTTTGTCTTTGTAGGGTGTCTCTTTGGATACGTAGATGTTCCAAATAAATGAGGTTATTGTTGAACCCAATTGCTTAAAAAATGATTTATTGATGTATATTGGGATGTTTTGAAATAAAAAAGCAGCTTAGGAAGAATATTCATCTTAACAGTGTTAATTCTTCCAGCTAGAGTGAGATGAAGGGTTGACCATCTATGCAAGTCTTGCTTAATTTTTTTCCATGCAGACGGCGAAATTTTGTTGATAAAGAGCTTTATGTTTACTTGTGATATTTACCCCTAGGTATTTAAACTGTTCTGCAATGATAAAAGGCAATATTATATACATTTGAGATAACTAAGCAGCATTATAAGACATTTATTATCAAGGCTATAAGCACACAATAGCATTAATTTTTTTGCCTCCTCATTAAGTACCAAACTAACTGCACTCAGGGGTACAGATTACATAGTCATCATCTGATTGGATCATCTGGCTAGAAAAAAAGAATCAAGCAAAGCCATTATTAAATTCCACAGAGTTAACTGCATTTGAAAAAGAAAAGGCTGTAAACTTCATTGATGACAGCAGCTATACAAACACCAGTGCACTACTTTCACTATTAGTTTAATCCATTGCTATCCCTGTGGCATGTATATCTACCAATTTTTGTAATCATTAATTTAAAACATGAAAATTTCCACATCAAAAATGCTTTAGAGCTTCATACTTTTTCAAAAAAAAGTTTGAATACCAACACTGCAACTAATTAAGGCAGTGGTTCTAAAAATCACAAATGGGGAACACCATGAGGCAGCAGGTTTTTGATCCAACCAACTTTGCTTTAATTGGTGAATGCAGAAATTACAAAATTAAGTCTTAGGGATTTTATTAGAAAGCGACGAGCACTTATGTTACATAAGGAAAAAAACAGCTTTTTAATTTGGATTTTAATATACTCATCATCATCTTGATTTTCATTCTGTTTCTTAGAATTTTCTGGTTATTTAATCCATCATCTACAAATAATTACATTATTGGGTTTGATGCTCAAATATTTGCATCCTTTCAGCAATAAGTGGTGTTTGCCGAGGTATTTGTTTTGCTCATTTGTTGACATTAGGAGCAAACTAAACAGAAAAAGGCAAATTTATCTGAAAAAAACAAAAGAGTTAAACATTTAAAGCTACAGCAAAATACAAATGTTTAAAAATATCTTATAAATGTCAAAAAAGCATGATTTTCTGAATGCAGAATATGAGGAAAAGATGACCAGCTAATTAATTGAGATCAGCTTGAAGTAAAAATAACTCATTGATAAACTGGCTAGAACAAAAACATGCAGCCACATATAGTCCCACAGGACTGGATTTAAGAACCACTTTACTAAGGGAGTAGACAGCAAACAAAATATTGGCAGGAGGTTTGCAAACCATGCGTTACTAGTGAACAGAAAAGTCACGGTAGCAGAATATTTTGTATTTGATGCAAATTTCAGTGAAATTTCACACTAATCACTACCAAATACATACCATGGAAAACACAGAAATCCAATTCAACAGTTTTTTATTCAAATTACCTCAATTATTCAAGTGAACAATATCGTGCCTTTCTCTGTAAATATAAAATATTAATAGGAACAACAGCTTTAATATAGCAATATATCCATCATTACAAATACCAAAATACAATGCAGGGCTTAATTTTTAAAGTGTGATGGACATGGGGATTCCCCCAGTGCCACAGCAAATGGGAGGAATTTTATAACCTTACAGCACAGGATTTAAAAAGAATGATATCATCATGGACTACCTGATTTATCTTACCATGTGCACATTCCAAATGTATTCTCTGACATGTTCACTCCAGTAACTGAAATATACTGCTTAAAAGTCAATACTAAAATAATAAAACATAGTATCTGTGCTGTTGAATTGTGAATTTCAAGATAATTCAGGATAGACAGGCTTTTTAAATTTGTTTTTGTAACATACTTTTAAAAGCTGGTTTGTCAAAGAAACCCCCTGTTGAGACTGCAACATTTGCTATTTTAAGATTTATAAGGTTTATATCTGCATTATTAACTCTACTAGGGAATAATATTTAATGGATGAGTCAAATTGATTGAATTTTAATATTCAAAATCTGTCACTTTTTAAAAAAAAAAAAAAAAAAAAAAAAAAAAAGCAAAATTCCTGCATTCATGCTCTGAAATTCTCCTGCCTCAAACACAAAACATTTCCAAACATGACTTCTGTGTTTTCTCTGTTTGACATGTATTGATACTATGCTAAAGCATCACTAAAGTCATTTTCACTTGTACTTATTGCTAGTGTATCAATGTGCCTTCCAGATTAATATATCTACTTGCAGACACGCATGAGTGGAGTACTGACTTTAATTCAATACTCCTGAAACTGAAAAGAAAAAAAAAAACAGAACTTCAGCAATGACTAGGTACCAATGTATCAGTTCTTACAACATTAATGCACTAAAAATTATAAGTCCTGAATGCAGAAAAAGAAACAATAGGACACATTTATTAAATAATTAAAATAAAATGGTGGTTGCAAGAAGATGCTATAAAACATATCCTACTTTTTAAAATGATAGCCCATAACCCAGGAAGAGACTCCTGACTGGAGCATAAAAGCCCCCCCCAACCAAAGAGCTTGGAGTTCTGAGGTGAGCTCAAGACAGACGTCAAATAGCAGGAGGTGGCAAGCCCTGAAGGGACGACTGAGGTTAAGAGTTACAGAGAAAGAAAGTGGAGTGTTTGGTTTGGTACAGAGATAGGTACAAAAAGACATTTTACCAAACAGAGAGAGGGGGACTATTTTTTTTTTTTTTTTTTTTTATAAAAAAACATACAGTAAAACCTTGATTATCTGTCAGTGGTCAGGACCATGGCCAGGACAGAGAAGAGAAAAGACTGATAACAGAAAAGCTACTTTAAAAATTATATACAGTAGATTAGTTTAGGAAACAGTTTTATTTATTTCCAAAACAAAACTATACTAAAATATATAGTGGCCTCTGAACAACTGCAAATTTTGTTTTTGACTCTCCAGACTCCGGAGTTTGTTTTTTCTATCATCCTGACTATCAGACCTTACTTTATTCTTTGTTACTTAGTATTGTCTAATTTTTCCATTTTTCTTTTTTCTTTCTTCATCTTGTAAAGCACTTTGAGCTAAATAATTTGTATGAAAGTGTGCTATATAAATAAATGTTGTTGTAGTTGCTGTTGTTACATTAACAGAAAACATTACCCTGTCAGTGGTTTCCATTTTTGACACATTTCTCAGTTTTGTTGGCACCACGTAATACTTGAAACACTTAAAGCAATACTTGAAACACTTTCACCATTTCGTAAATGTTTAATAATTTCAATTTTTATGACAATTCCAAAACCACACACGTTTAACTGCCCATAACAAAGTATGGTACATTAATTATAACAAAAGAGAAAATTTACGAAATGCTATTAAAACTGAAGGTACGTAACTGACACTGTGGTGTTATGGAAGAGAAAGTTGTTCCAATGTGCAAAGTTTGCAGCATACTGTATGATAGTAGTACTACAGTAATAGGTAGGTGCTGGTTTTTTGTTTTTGTTTTTTTTTGCCCCGACGGTTAATATGGATTGCTGATCAATCGAGTGATGGATAATCAAGGTTTTACTGTATATATTTTTGGGTTTGGGGGTGGGTTGGTTGTACTTGTACTGTTTTTACCTTGTGCGGTGTACTTCCAGGCAAGACATATATATACAGTCATCCCTCACCTACCACGAGGGTTACGTTCCAGAACCCGCGAAAGGTGAAAATTTTTATATATTTTAAGCCCTTATAAACTCTCCCACACTCTTATAAAAATTTCCTACACAGTTATACAGCATAAACTCTTTGTATTCTCTTAGATATTAGGTAAGATTTGTTGAAATTATGTATGTAAACAAACTGTTTATATACAGTAAAACCTAAATATTATGCGGTGTAGCTGTTCCCTTCCTTCAACATATCCAAAACTTTTCCCTTTTCGGCAATCATTCACATCTTCCGTTGGCGCTAGGGCACGGCCCCTGAAGCAGTACCAGGAGCAGATAGTTTTGGAGCCATAACGAAGGGCTTGACTATGCAAAAAGATAAACATAAAAGAGCACAAAAGTTAAGTCTTTACACAGCGAAATACGTTGATGCTGAATGAGCGACAAGAGACTTTCTGGTTAACACAGCAGAATCAAAATGCGGTGCTCCGTCGCTGAGCCAATCAGCATAGTGGAACTTAACTGCGTGCTCTGATTGGGTAGCATCTCACCCATCCGCCAATAGCATCCCTTGTATGAATTCAACTGGGCAAACAAACTGAGAAAGAATGTACCAGAAGTAAAAAGACCCATTGTCCAAGCAGAAACCCGCGAAGCAGCAAAAAATCCACGTTATATATTCAGATATGCTTACATTTAAAATCCGCGAAAGTCAAAGCTCGATACAGCAAGGGATTAAAATATATAGATATATCTTTCTATATATGTATATATACATGCATATACATATACATACACACACATATACATATATATACATATACAGTACATACATATACATACACACACAAACTGGAAGCTCTGCCCCGAGGAAGAGCTATGTGCTAGCCACTACACAGCTTGCCGCTCACGTGTGGGAAACCGGATATAAAATTTTAACTGATTGTTATTTTCATGTGAATTGTTACATATGCATAATAAAACTAACTATTTAACATTACAGCGAGTAATTAACCAAAGTAAAAAATAGTAAAATGTAAAAACAAAAGAAAATTACGTTTCATGTTGCATTAGAGGTATTTCATTGCATTATATGTTTTCGCTCTGTTCGACTTTGAAATTAACACATACTTTTTAAACTTACACTTTTACTGTAAAACTTCAGTAAAATCAATTTTTTGAATTAACTTTTCGTCAATATCGCATTGAATTTTGATTCCGTGTTTGGACATGCATCTCAACAACGCAACGTATAACTGCCTGTGAGTGAATATTGTTTCTCTCTCTCTCTCTAATAAATACAACTTTTTTGAATATTTGTTCCTGGGATTTGTTAATTGTCATATCAAAAGCTATTCTAACAGGAAACTGTAAACATTTTAATACGAACGGCATATCAAGATCTCCTTTGGTGTCTAATTTTACTCGCAGAAGATGTAAAATTTTAACAGGTGACAAGAAAGGTAATGTAGTACATGGCAGAATTGTTCGACAGCCTAGTCTATTGATACGCATTTAACCAATTTGCCATGTAACCGATCGACAATTTTCACGTTAATTCATTTGACTTGCATCGGTACTACGAATGCCCATGTACTCATTTCTTCAGTTGATTATCAGAATATCTTTGTCATTGTAACAAATACAACGAAATTAGGTGCAGTCCCTGCACTGTCAAAATTAAAAAAGGATAAGAAGAAATAAGGTAGAACACAAACATTCAACATAAGACCTTAATTGCACATGAAACCTTGTGTAATAGTGTTTCATCTATTGCACTGCTGCATTGGAGGTGATTAGGTGGCATTCAGTGCCCTAATAGCAACAGGGTAGAAACTGTTATTCAGTCTATTTGTCTTTGTTTTGATGCTCCTATATCTTTTGCCTGATGGCAAGAGTTTGAACATGTCATGAGCGGGGTGTGAGGAGTCTTTTATGATATTTTCTACTTCCCTGAGGCAGCGAGAGCTGTGCAGCTCATCCAGAGAGGGTAAAGAACAGCTGATGATCTGCTGAGCAGTCTTTACGATCCGCTTAAGTGTTTTCCTCTGCGCTGTTGTGCAGCTGGAAAACCACATGCAGAGGCCGTAGCACAGGATACTCTCAATAGAACAGCGATAGGAGGACACCAGCAGTTTTTGGGGGATATTTTTCCTGAGGACTCTCAGGAAATAAAGTCTCTGTTGAGCCTTCTTCGCCAACTCAGCTGTGTTCACACCCCAGGATAGGTCTTCCATGATGTGGACTCCCAGGAAGCGGAAGTCTGACACCCTTTCCACACAGTCCCCTCTGTTGTAAAGTGGTTTGATGTCAGTTTTCTTTTTCCTGAAGTCCACAACGAGCTCCTTGGTCTTAATTGTGTTCAGGAGCAGGTTGCTGTCAGTGTACCATGCTGTGAGCTGCTCCACTTCGTCCCTGTAGGTGGACTCATCCGCCCCAGAGATGAGCCCCACCACAGTGGTTTCATCTGAAAATTTGCCGATGGCGTTGCTGTGGTGGACGGGGGCGCAGTCATGTTTGTACAGTGTGAAGAGCAGGGGGCTCAGCACACAGCCCTGAGGAGAGCCGGTGCTGATGCTGATTGCCGAAGAGATGTGAGGGCCCATCCTAACCCTTTGTGTGCGGTCTGTCAGGAAGTCTTTAATCTATATACAGGTGGAATACTGGAGTCCCAGGGCTAGCAGCTTGCACACCAATCTGTGAGAGGAGGATGGCATTAAAAACTGAGCTAAAATCAATAAAGAGGAGACGTGCGTAGCTCCCCTAGTGCTCCAGATGGGATAGGGTAGCATGGAGAGCATCAGCAACAGTGTCCTTAGTAGACACTTCAGGATGAAAATTTTCAATTAGATTTGGACATAAGTCTTCTTTCATTGGGAACTTAAAGTGAAGAAAACATAAAAAATTATAAGAGCTGAGAGTGTAGGAACGGTGTATGACAAAAGCATTCGCACAAATGAGAGGTGAGTGGAACTGTGGGCGTGGTTGAAAAATAGTTGAGAGGAGGGCAGGACTTAAAAAAAAATCTCTTGGCAAAAGTCTCATCTCAACATTTTCTTTTATAAGAGAGAGACAACTTTAGACTCCTTGTCTTTCATTCCATGTTTAAGGGCAGCTGAAAAACCCCTTACCCACTAGGGGTGTAACGGTTCACATGGATGTATTGAACCGTTTCGGTTTTGCATGTTCGGTTCGGTCCACTTGCGTACCGTTTCGGTTATATTTAATGCATTTTTTCTCATTAAATCTATTACTAGTGCGATCTAAGCACCCCAAGCGGAACTAAAGTCTTGGGTGAGTTTCTGCACGGACGCCTCTGAGTGTCGGACACTGGATGAGGGAGAGGCGCGCCAGTAGCTCGCAGACGTGACAAATGGGGTTATGGCAAATGCAAGCGAGAAGCCTGAGCTGGAAGACCCTCCCAGCTCATTACGTTCTCCTGTCTGGGAACACTTTGGCTTCCCCGTTAAAGTTACCGATGGACAACGGCAAGTGGATAAATCCAAAGTTGTTTGTCGACATTGTTCCACCACGGAGATCGGGTACGCTGCAGGAAACACGTCTAATATGTTAACACACTTAAAACGGCACCATCCATCTGTGAATGTTTCCTCTACAAGAAAGAAAACCAGCTTGGTGCAAACAGTAACACCGATAACTTCAGCTTTTAAACAACATCTAGCGAGCAACTCTGACCGGGCCAAAGCAATAACACATGGTATTGGAGTCTTCATAGCTACGGGATTACGTCCATATTCAGTTGTTGAGAACGCTGGCTTTAAGTATATGATTAAAGTTCTTGAGCCTCGCTACGAAATACCATCACGTCCTCACTTTAGTCAGAAAGTTGTACCAGCACTTTATGAAAAAAACTAGAAGTGATGTCGTCAGCGAGCTATCGCGGGTGCCCTCTCTTTCACTTACGACAGATAGTTGGACTTCACGCGCAACAGAGAGCTATTTAACAGTAACTGTCCACTACATTTCGCCACAATGGGAGATGAGGAATCACGTTCTGCAAACGAGACCTGTTTATGAACAGCACACTAGCACAAATCTTGCAGAGCACCTGAAGGAGGCTGTGAATGAATGGAAGCTGGAGAGACCTGGGACCACAATTCCTATAACCACAGACAATGCTAAAAACATTGTCAGTGCTGTAAAAGAAGCAGGACTGGGCCCTCAGATTGGTTGTTTTGCACACACCATTAATCTAGCCTCTCAAAAAGTAACAAGCATCAACCAGATATCTAGATTATTGGGAAAAGTAATAAAGATTGTGACATTTTTTCACAAAAGCACCACAGCAGCGCACATCCTGGAAAGCAAACAAGAAATGCTGAATATTCCAAAGCATTCTCTCATTCAAGATGTCCCCACACGATGGAATTCAAGTTATGACATGCTTCAGAGATACCTTGAACAGCAGGCAGCTATATATTCAGCACTAACTGAGAAACCTCTCAAGAACAAAGATATATACACACTCAATGACGAAGAAGTGGCAATGGCAGAGGAAGTGATTGAAGCACTTAAACCTCTAAAAACAATCACAACCCTGATGAGCACTGAATCCAGAGCGTCTGTGTCCATGATAATCCCCTTGAAAACTACTGTTCTCCACTCTATGGCACCAAAACAAGAAGACAGTTCTGCTGTGAGAGAGGTCAAGCTAGCAGTCACAAGAAGCCTGCAAGAAAGATACTCTGTGTGCTATGACTTTTTGTACAAATGCACAGCCCTGGACCCCCGATTCAAAGCCTTGCCTCACACAGATGATGAGAGACAGAAGATATTCAGCGACATCATAACAGAAATGATGACAACCACAGAAGAAGAGGTATTAAATTATGATCTAATACCCTTTTTATTTTTAATTACATTATTAATTAGCCCCAAAACATTACTTTTTCTTTTGCAGACTGAGGATGCCACAGAGATAGGAGCTGGATCCTCATCATCTCCAGAGGCATCATCCACCAGATCACCTCCAGCTAAGAAGTCTGTAATGACTGAACTTTTTGGTGAACTTTTCCAGAGACAGGGGGGAAGTAGTAAACCAACCCTTTTGGAGCAGGTCCAAGAAGAGGTCAGTAAGTACAGAGCTTCAGGGTGCCTTTCCCTTGAAGCTGATCCTCTTCTTTGGTGGAAAGGCAATGAGGCTACATACCCACACATAGCAAAACTCGCAAAGCGTTACCTCTGTATTCCAGCTACCTCTGTTGCTAGTGAACGGGTCTTCTCCACTGCTGGAGATATTGTCACTGCAACCAGATCTGTGCTTTCTGCAGAAAATGTGGATAAATTAATCTTTCTAGCCAAAAACGTTAAGCTTGAATAGTTTTATTTGTCATATTCAGGCTGTTGCGGCTACATGTTCAAAGTTTACATTTGTTACTTGTTTATTTAAATTGTTACAATAGTTTTAAAAACTCAGAGTCTAATTTATTTGAAATATCACCCAAATGGGTCGCTTTAATTTATTTATACAAATTCTATTGTTTGTATTTTTTTTTTTAAATAAAAGCATTTAAAGTCATTTTTTTCCAGCCTTTTTTGTACCGAAAATTAACCGAACCGAGTACCTCAAGAAAGTGAACCGAACCGAAATTACATTTTAGTGTACCGTTACACCCCTATTACCCACTATAACAAAATGGATGACTAAACAAGCTTAAAACTGTACTTGTAAACTTACTGAAGATTTATACAAATATAACTTTTGAAGGGGGGAGGGGACTGTAAATTACACAGGAATTCAATGAATGACTTTAATGTGTTTACTACAGTGGCTGGTATGTGATGCTGCACATGATGAAAAGTGTTACCTACAGAATCAGACTCATTTGCAAGTAGAAAGGTTTAACTAACCAAACTAAATGAGAGTAAAGACTAAAATATATTTTGCTAGACATATTTAAAAGACAAGGTATATAATTATGAATAAAACATTAAAAGGAAATAAACTGCCATAAAAAGGTCAATAAAGGTAAGAAAGCAAATGAGTTGGTAATAAAAGTGGGAAGTATAGGATATTCAGAGTGTCCCATTCTTACACTACATTGTCAAAGTTTATTTTGCTGTTGAGATCTTTTGCCAAAAAAAACAGTTAATTTACCACTATTAAACAGTCAAACCAACAATCACAAAAAGCCTGCAGCTTTATTTCCTTGCTGAACTTAAGTGCCAAAACAGCAGTTCATACTTCAGAAATTAACACAGTAACTAAACAGTAGTGCAGCTAGATTTTAAAACTGTACAGCTTATTAGCAAAATAACCCCTTAAAAAGAAAAATGTCATATCTACAGAATAAGAAACTTTAAAATATTATTCATTGCAGCTGTACATGTGGGTTAGGTTAACAATTTTTAATTAAGAAAAAATATTAAAGCAACAAGAAATGTTCATCAGTACGTTTGATGGTAATGTAACCTCAGTATTTTAACTACTTATCAAAGGTACTAAATAGGCTGTATGGAGATGGTCTAAAATATTTTAAAATAGGCATGTTATTATGGACATGTACTAAATTATGTACCAAAAGACAAGCCTGTTAAACAATATAATGTATGCTGTGGTACTTAATACTTTCTAAAATGTTTTAATGAGTGTGATTTGAAAACTCAGGTTCTGGGTCAGACTTGAATACTTTCAGGCACACCATAAGAGGACATGAATGTTAAACGATGATCTAAACTATTTGACAAAGACCATCATACCAGGTATTAATAAATGCAAAAATTTTTCATATTTACTGTTTCAGACTAAAGCAGTGGACCCAAAACTCAACAATGACGATTTGCACAATGCCTGTAACCACTGAAGATGGCAATACCTCCGCAACTTTTTTTTTTTTTGGTCAAAGGTCACATGCAGAACAAGTCAAAAGGGCCAAAGTTTTATTTCAATTATGTGCTGTAAAACAATTGCCAACCTTGCACAAATCCTCTTTTCCTAATACAATATGGGAATTTTCAACCACAAAAAAAAAAAAAAAAAAAAAAATGACTTGATTTATGCAATGATTGTGTCAATCTTCTATTACTTCCTCGTGGGGGTGGATGGTATTGTCTGGAGCAGACATGACTGCTATTGCTAAAAACCGACACACAAGCATCATCTGCCATCAGATTAAAAAAACAAAAAGAAAAGGAAAAAGGAAATAAACCCATATTATGCGACAACTGAATTTACAGGTTACTTCTTCCAAGCCAACATATTTTAAAATACCTTTGAAGTCCTACAAGCAGAAAATGTAATGTATATCCTCTGTAACAAAGCTAATTGTCAGTCTATCAAATTCACCAAATCAGCCCTTCTTTCTTCATACGCTCAAACAGTGCATAAACAAACTCTTAACAATTGATTTTGCCTGTAAATGTGCATTTTACTATTAACTCTGCGTTTAAACAGCTTTCAATAGAAAAGCTTCACCTCTTTAAAACAAAAGTATCGCTGTGTTCCAAATACCATGGCAACCTACAACCACAAGGATTCCACGGCAGGATTGAAAATATACAAAATATTTGTACTGCAAGCTCTCCCCTTTTTTTTTCTTTTTCAGGACCTGACGACATCACCTAGTACTTAACCAGAATATTCTTAAAAGCATTGTTTTTGGAATCTGGCCCTCACAGTACACAGCATTTAGTTACTGAACCATTTTTGACAAAGTTACTCAACTGGAAAGAAAACAAAAAATGTCTATGAAAAAAGGAGCACTATGACAAGCTGGTGCCGAGTTGCTCAAAGCACATCTGAACGTTACCACACATTTTAAAGTAAGCCAGATTTTATGAGTATAAACTCCATTACTCATTTGGACAACAGGACAGAGAACTCAAATTGCTTTAGAATACAAAACTCTCAAGCCTGAACAAGCCAGTTCACATCTATGAGGAGGTAGACCTATGTTAACGTGACTGGGTGTCATGCAACCACCATCATAAGGAAGGTATTTGTAGAAAGTGCAGTGCTTTTATTGGGAACAGCCATAAATGTTTTAAAGATATTTTTGATCTCAATGTTCAAGTACAAAATCGACATTCTTCACTTAGAAACTGAATTGTCCTGTCCAAAATTAAAGACATTAGAAAGGATGGATAAAAACAAGCAAAAAACAGTTTTACTGTCTTGATAAGACAGCTTGCATTGTGTTTCCACCCCCCTGTCAATGAGAGAACCTGCAAAGCAGTTTACATAATTTAAGAAACCTTCAATCCAAAGTACCTCTTCTACTTACTCTAATTAATCAAATACAAATCAAAAATATAAAAATATAAGTAAACAAATAAATATAAATATTAGTGCTGGGCGGTATACCGGTTCATACCAAAAACCGTTTTTTATTTTTGTTATGATATGGATTTTTCTTATACCGCTACACCGGTTTAAATAGCATAAAAACAATCAGAACATGGTGTAGCGGGAAACTGTTCAAGGGGGGACCTTTTTCACTGCTGCACCGCTAAACGCGCATGCAACGGAGTACATGCGTTAGTGGCGGTATTGAGCGGTGAAAACAGAACATTCCGAAACTGAAGATACTTTGGTTTTAAAAGGTCAGATGTGGACCATTATGTTCAAATGTCTGAATACTGTTTCTATACTACTGGATAATACTGTAAGCCAAGTCATACTTGTTTTATTTTTTTCAATACTGTGTAATGTACCTGGGTACTGTGTAATAGTGTGACGGCATGTTGAATTTATTCGACATTTCTACTTTATTCTCGCCATTTATGTCAAGATTAAAGTTGAAATGTTAACTTTATTCTCGTAATGGCATTAACGTAGAACATCGTAAATAAAACTTCATCTTAAAATGAATATTTAATTTACTAGATTTTCTCAAACCCGTCATAAGTTAATGTAGCACATTAAATGCTTTGTGTTAAGTGTTCCACGACCCAGATGTTAATCGCTACGTGCTTCTTAAACTGACTTCCTCTGCACTAAGAGGAGGTGCAGGCAGCGATCACTACACAGAATACATTCACATGACGACATTCCTGCTCTCTAAGCGATTAACAACTCGATCAGGGAACACTTAACACAAAGCATTTAATGTGCTACATTAACTTATGACGGGGTTTGAGAAAATCTAGTAAATTAAACATTGATTCTAGGATGAAGTTTAGTTTACGATGTTCTACTTTAATGACAAAATAAACTATGAGAATAAAGTGGAAATGTCAATTTTATTCTCTACATAGTTTTTTTTTCTTTAGTGTCTATTTTTTTTCTTCACCATGTCCCTAATAACTTTCCGTAGGGCTATACCACAAATTGCATTATAAATGCAAGTTGCAGTTTTATTATTTATGTATATAGCTTAGCTTGAAGCAAGGTCCACATTAATGCAGTTTGCCTTAATGATGGTTCAGTTGGTAAAGATGTCATCTCCAAGTTGCACTTGTTTTGTACCTGGTCTTGAAGTAATAGTATTATTACTGGAAGTTGCACTATTATTTATTTCATTGTTATTTATTAGTTTAAATATTATACAGTTTAATGATGGTAAACTTGTTTAAAAAGTCACTTTAACGTGTCAGTGGGCAGAGATTGTTAACATTAACAGAAAGTGTAGTTGGTTTACAGAAAAACATTTACTATTTATTTCTTTTCTAAGACAGTGCAATACAACTTTTGGCAAGCACCTCTAGATATTTTACAAAGTCTAAATGCCTCTTTGGATAGTTGAAAATATGTTGTCAACATTTTAGTTTAAGTTGTTTGCAAAATTTGTTCAATAAAAAAGCTCTATATTTTGACTGCATCTATCATGCAATGTGATTCCTTCACTTCATTAGTGCAACCCCCGTGAAAATTATCACTTTATGAGGCCATGCAACCTGTATTAATACTTGTGTGCACATTAAAATATTTTTTTGTACAATGTACAATTGTAATGACAGAGGAATATGTTATTCTTAGCCACTCTACTGTAGTAATTGCAGTGGAAAATGTGGTTAACATCCACTTATTCATGGGATTGGTTGTTACTGATTGCATCCTTGATTATTAAAGGGTATACACACAATTGCAACCAGGTTTATGTAGGATTTTTTTTCCTTTTTTCACTAAACAGTTTGTTTTCACCTTCTTTGTATAGATTGCAATTTTGCAATATAGGTGGAACAATTTCTGACAGGAAATTGGTTATCTTGGTTTAATTTTTTTATTAAACAAAACCTACGATTTTGGCAGTGATGTGTTGACTTTTCATATCCACTGTAAATCTTGACATTCAGGAAGCTAACCAATATGAGATGCAATTTCACAACACAAAAGACAAGAATCATAAAGCCAGGTTTCTACTTCACACGACATGCTCCAGCGGACTCTACTGCTACATAAGCGTTGGACCGTATATACTTGCGCAAGTTCTTTACGTCAATCTCTAAGATTCCACCAGGTGGCAGTGTGAGATATCATCACGGTGAGAACAGGTTCCGATTTGCTGTGTTGTGAATTACCTAAAACATCCATTAAATTCCAAAGACACCTTGCCGCAATATCTCTGAAAAGGATGTTTAATAATTAAATCCATCAGTCTAGGGATGCACCCATTCCTGCAAACATCGGGCTCGAGACTGAAACAATCCCTAGACGGGGCATCAGCTCATCGCAAAGTAAACACAAGTACACACATACACTAGTGTCATTTTAGCATCACCAAATCCCCAAACCTTCAATGTCTTTGGAAGGAAACCGAAGCACAAAAACCCACCAGTAAAACATGCAAACTTCAGGCAGGCAACATAAGGGAAGCGACCCCCTGCAAGGCAGACCATAACGCCCCACCATGTGTAATTATTATCAGTACTAGCAAAATACCCGCGCTTCGCAGCGGAGAAGTAGTGTGTTAATGAAGTAATGAAAAAGAAAAGGAAACATTTTGAAAATAACGTAACATGATTGTCAATGTAATTGTTTTGTCACTGTTGTGAGTGATGAGTGTTGCTGTCATT
>JANRMT010062861.1:38511687-38562826 GCA_026402145.1 Polypterus bichir lapradei
AGTGAGTGAGTGAGTGAGTGAGTGAGTGAGTGAGTGAGTGAGTGAGTGAGTGAGTGAGTGAGTGAGTGAGTGCTTTGCCTTTTATTAGTATAGATTCATTATTTAAATTAACGACTTCTGTAAAATGTAATATACAAAGTTTAATGCATTTCATCATGAAAATGATATCAAGTATAAATATAAGGATTCTAAATGTGCAGAGAGCTGGAATATCATAAATGTAATGTGTTCTATGTGGCGATTGCTGCTGTCAGGTCAGGAGGAAGTCCTAGAAGTGCGTAACGATTAACAACTGGGTCGGTTTGACGTTTACAACAGTCTACTTTAATGATAAAGTAAACTAAGAGGTTAAAGTGGACATTTTGAGATTAAAGCCGAAATTTCTACTTTAATCACAAAAAACACCTTTTCACCACGTCCTCAATTTTTTTCTCTGTGGCTCAAATACGCTGGCTTACATTCTAATGCTGTTGTAAATGTGGGGAAAAAAAAAAAAAATAAAAAAAAAAAAGACGTCACAGAAAATGGTATGTATCTTGCCATTACGATGGGGAATATGAAATGCTTCAATATAAAAATGCCACAAATGCATTTGTATGTCTGCATTTTGCTTCACTAGATCGAACCATTCATCAAACACCGAAGCGACTGTCACATGTAGATAGTAAACAGTGACTCTGATGTCACATTCTGACTTATCACACTGCTCCCCCCAACTTTCTGCTGATACTGCAAGCCACACATGTGTTGGGTTTATTTCTGAGGACATGCTCAGAGAACGCGTCAAATGATTTCTCTGGGATTTCTCTAAGTAATTTGGAAAAGCTTTATCTTCGTCAAAATTTTTAGTTCAGAAAGCCTTGATGTTTATGCTTTACTTATACATAATATTCGGATAATTTTCACATTCAATTTAATCTTTTATGCAACCAGATAATAAGGAATTGTAAACGTGAACTTAAGCTCATTTCACACCAGCACTGAACCAAAGTTCTAATATGCTTTTGTATCAATCCACATTAGTTTTAAGTTACACACAACTTTACAAAAATCTAGTAAGAGTGTGTGTACAGGACATGAATGAAATACACAATGGAGGATAAAATTAATCACCAATTATTACCAAATGTACTTATACTGTGGAAAACGGCATGGCAAGTTCATAATTAATGCCTTTCAACATACACTACATCAGGGGTTTTCAAACTCGGCCCTGGGTGCCCACTGCGGCTGCAGGTTTATGTTCCAGCCAGATTCATAATCTGTGACAACTGATAACACTGATCAAATTTAATTAGCCGATATATTTTTCCTCTTCTCTAATTTTATATTCAGAAAAGCACAGCAGCATGAATTTTATACTTACAAGACATTTAAAGAAATATTCCTATTTTTGATACAGATTTAATTGCTTAACTCTCATCTGTTAATTTCATTATACTTTGCAGTTTCTCTTTGCATTTTGCTCACTTCATTGCAATTAAAAATTAACAGAGCAGACACTGAATCGTGAAAAGCTGCAACTACTTTAGCATCAGACCCACTAATTAGTAAATAATGGATTAAGCAATTAGAAAACCTGGAAAAGTAGAATGAAAATCAAGATGAAAATAGTTAAAAACAAAAAAATATATATTATTCTCAGATAACTGCTTGGTATATTTTAATACACATACACACACACATTTTTTTTTTAACCAAACCTAGTTTTCTAATTTCTGTATTGTTCGTAAAACACAGAATCTGGGAAATAACAGTTCACTTAATTAGCCCAGAAGTCCAATTAAAAACAGAAGCTAGTTAGAACAAAAACCTGTAGCCACAGTGGGTCCCCAGGACTGAGTTTGAAAACCGCTGCACTACAAGATTGGGCCTAGGTCTAAACACTTTTTCTATTGGGGTGGAGAGTAATGTATAGACCGCCTGGAACCATGTATATAAAAGGACACAATGTGCAGGATGTGTTTAGTGATTTGTCTCTAAGTATATCACTGGAACGAAAAAACAAAAAATGAGAAATTTACATTTCAATTACCTCGATTCCTCCCCCCCCCCCCCCCCAAAAAAAAAAACCAGAAACTGTTTAATCAACATTAGCATTTCACATCTTTTTTCCTCCTATCTATAGGTTAACAGTACAAACATGAAACTTAACATTCCCCTTGCATTTTGGATTAATAAAGGATATATATTTATAACCATGATTTCAATATCCAAGTATGAGGAAATAGATGTCATGTCATATGAGACATTCCCAGCAATAAGTCACAAGAAATAAATGCTACATGCCTCACATTTCCTGATCAATTTTGATCGTAGAGGGGGATTTTTTGCTTATTAATACAAACATACTTAGTTGTGCATATTACATAATGTCACGTCATCTAGTCACATGCTCACATTGTCCCGAACACATGTAATTTTACTAAAATATTGTTAAATAAACCACTTCCAAGAAATACTCATGAACAAAAATTTAAAGCGCACGAGGAAAAATAAACATTTAAAGTGTAGATCCACCTCTCAGTTATATTCATTCTTAAATCCACAGCTAGAGTAACTTGGTGTTATTAAGCAGCAGTCTGTAAAACTGTAAAACCTGTAGAACAGGTGAATTACATTTCTGCTTGCTAAATCATTTTGGATATGCACAAATACTAGTTACATTATCTTTCTAAAACCTTTGAATCTTTAGCTGTACTCAGCCTTCAGCACAATTTACAATGTTGATATCATTATGTGAAGTGCAACCTTAGCCAAAAAATAAGCTGTTACTAGGCTAGATTCCTGTCCAGTGAATCCAGTAACGTTCAATTCCAGTGCATGTCACAACTTAACACATTCCATTTTTATTCACAAGATCGATTTCCAAGAGTAGTTTATTCTATCAGAAATTTGCTATCTCCATTCTACATTAAAATATGAGATTAAATGTCTTGGCTATCATTACAAACTATACGGAGCTGCTGCTTCTTCCTCTTTCGACTGCTCAAAATACTTTGGTGCCGTATTCCTTTAAATTCTAAATTTTAAAATACTAAAAAGTTGCATAAAAAGTGTCTTTGGAAAAGTGTGGCGACTACATTTATCACCACATTTGTTAATGCTATTTTAAAGGTACTAGCCCAGAGCCTACTGCCTGCCATGATCATTTTCAAAAGAAAATATTGGGGGATGGGACAGAGGGGAATTGCATGATCATTATCAGATATGGAAAGATGACACAGTGTTACAGTGTTCAAAGTGTTTGTAGTTAGTAGCATTATACCGATTACTTAATCCCTTCTTACTAGGACTCCACTTGTATAAACTTCTTTCTTCCATGACTAGACCTGGAGTAATTCCAGACTGCACACTGAAGTTTTCTTTCCCCTGGACACATGTAGCACTTTAGGTGATTTTTCAACCAACAGAGTTCAACCTTCCTGCTCTCCTTATCTGATGCATAAACATTGTCACAAATACAAATGTCTCGACTGTGTTACAATAATTAACATTTTAGTGGTCTTTTCATTTAAAATAACTGTGTCAATCAGTGTTCAAATATAAATAAACTTCAGCCATCTTTCATTTTAAATAATTTCTGCCTGTAATAATATTCACTAATTTGGATCTTCATTAGCAACTGTCATACTGTCAGTTCAATCCTATATGTACACTATTTTTTAAATTTACATATGACAATTTTTCTAAATAATGCATGTGTTGAATATTTCTGAATGTTACCTGTTTAGTCTGAATTACACTCTATTTTGTATTGTCTTATTACAGTTTCAAAAAGTGCTTTATTGAGTTGACTGATTACTTGACTTTCTTTCATGTGACAAAAGAACAGTATAAAATGCCAGAACATTTAAAATCTGCATCGCAGTTTTTAGAACTAAACCAAGTAGCTTGTAAACTTCACTTCATTGTAGCTGCCAGGGAAAGAGTAGGAAGTAGGAAAGGTCTGCCAAGTGTCATTTCATTTTTCATAATAAATTTTATATTAGCAAAAATGCAGTTTTTTTTCCTGTTTTCCTCTTAAGGTTAAGGGATACATTTATATTCTAAACATGTTGTGCTTAAATCATTTATTTGAGCCCATGTATTTATTATTTGCACATTGTTCTATATGTGCATATTTTTCATAACTATTTTTATAAATATTTTAAAATCAGTGGAATAATACGGCAATTTAAAGGTAAGATAATGAAGAGGGTTTTTTTTTTTTTTTTTTTAAACAATGAACTACCTCACAGAAAAAAAAAATTCTGCACCAAAAATACATAAATATTACAATACAACTTGAAAATGGTGCTGGGGTAACGACATGTTTTAAGCTGAAAGAAATCATACCACAAGGTAAGATACTTTTTAGACATTATTCCTTTTTGAACAAACTAATCCTGTTAATCTCCACATTCAAAAATATATCATAGTATACTGGATCATAAGGCAAACATTCAATTCATTTAAATATACAAGAGAACCACGGAAGACTTTCGCTTCCCAGAGAACCTCCACTAATCCTAAAATGAACAATTGATTTCCAATAACTCTGTTCAAAACTGAAAGTCCTACACACTGCTGCTACAACAGCATCTTTGAACTTAAATGAATTCAGTGTCTGGGGACTAAACTTTTCTGTGCTATCTTTTTTTGTATTTTTTTCTTTTTTGCTTTATAAAGCCTTACACTTGAATTTTATCTGAAATGAAAAGTTGGCCAAATATGTCATCTGTGAATTTCTCTTTTCAGACAGGATGAATTTGTGTATTTCAAATCAAGTCACTATTATATCCTTACATTAAAGAAAGTACAACATGTCCATCATATTATATAGTACGGCACCAACACACATGGAGGGGGGTCGGGGATACTGGAACCTAGAAAGAGAATTGTGAAAACAGATTTTCATGTTACAAAGAAAGGACCTTGCATTGTAGTTAGACAATTTTATTTCAGCTGTAAATATGAAAAGGTACCTACTAAAATTGTGTATGTTAAAGTTCCTTTACAAGTAAGACTAAATAAAACTTTAGTCAAGGTAAATTGAGCTAAACCGACACTTTGCACTAAAGACACACTCATGCCCTCACATAGTAAATACTTGTATAGACAAGTGGTAAGCAATGAAATCAAATAATTGCTGATGAAGCTCTTTACTGCTCAAGGAACATTTTACTGCTTCGTTTTAGTTGTCTCGGTTGTTTAGATTTCCCACCTTAAATTGTTTATTTTAATCTTAAAACAGTTGTATTCACCATTTTGAATTGCTCCTTTTTTACAATAAGATGTGAGCGACAAAGGAACTAGCAGTTTTCCATTTCATTTCTCTGCTTTTACCCCTGTGTGAATTCTTCATACACTATCTGGTTTAATAAAAGTAAAAAACTGAGAATTTCTAGTCATTTAGATGAAATCCTTAGAAAGAAAAAAAATACATATAAGAATGACCTAGCGAAGTTAAAATTATTAATCCATGAAATTAAATAAGATCAGGTATTGGTAAGGATTGGTTTCTAACTAAGAAACTGGGTTAGAACAAAAACCTGCAGTCATTAAGGCCCTCCAGGACAGGCATTGCTCACCACTGGTATAAACTACTCTAGTGTAAAATACTTAACAGGTGCACATTCATATGTTACTGTTATAACACTTTTTGAAGTAAAGGTTAAAGGGATGATGATATTCATTAAGTGAGAAAAAGCTACTTCTGTTATAGAGATATATGTTTATAATTTTAATACTCCCAGAAAGCTGGGTTTCAGTAAAGAAAAAAGCAAGTCTTGATTTTAATTCTCCTCTTAAAACAGCTAAGCCTTTAAGTATAATTTATTTCAGCAAGACCTATTGCAATGCTATGTCTTCTTTAATTTCAGTTTACACTTGATTCTACAAAAGAAAATCCCATCACAGGGTCAGGGATGCCTAAGCAGAAACACAGCTTTTATCAAGCAATTACATATTCTTTCTCATTTTAGTAGTTTATTTGATTTGCTTCATATATGTGGTGCACTTGTGATTTGAAAGTTTTACAATAAAGAAACTGTTGTAAAGAGGTAATAAATACATATACACATACACTAGGGGGCTTCGCCCCCTGCTCGCTTCACTCGCCAACCCCCTGGCTACGCTACGCGCCCGCCAGTTCACGTCTCTGCCACTCACGTATGTGGATTTCACTTTCACCAAGCAACAAATCTTTTAATTCTCGTGGATAGGCCTCTTCATTGGGAAGAAACAGTACTATTCCCTGATGGCAACATGAATTAGTGTTGGTTAGTGCAGGTGCGCCCGTATCGGACACTGGAGGACAGGAAGAATGTAGTGCATGAGGAGGTCAGACAGATGCTCAAATTAGGTGTTATTCTTGAAAGTAAAAGCAATTGGCATAGGCCAATTGTGCTGGTACCGAAACAAGACTGTTCGATTCAGTTCTGTATCAATTTTAGGAACTTAAATAAGGTTTCCAAATTTGATGCTTATCGTATGTCCCATGTTGATGAATTACTGGAAAAACTCAATCAGGCATTGTATATCTCTATGCTTGATCTTACAAAGGGATACCAACAGGTACCTCTTGAAGCTTCCAGTTGCAAAAAAAAAAAAAAAAAAAAAAAGAAAAATGGATGAGAATTTGCACCCCTATTCCTAATACTCCGGAGCTTATCTTGACATTGTCATTTTCAGTAATGATTGGCAGTCACATTTGGTGCGACTTCAGGCTTTACTTGACAGCTTGAGAAAGGCCACGTTGACAGCTAACCCTAAGAAATGTAAACTGGGCATGTCACAGACTCATTACTTGGGTTATTCTATGGGAAAGGGTTTGGTTAGACCACAGTTGAAAAAGATGGGCAAGATGCTGGCTTAGCCTCATCCGGAAACACAGAAGCAGGTTTGTGCCTTCATCGAACTAGCTGGTTATTATAGGAGATTCATCCCTAATTTAGCTGCTCCTCATATTGATATTACAAAGGGCAAAAAGATCCACTGTGTTGTCTGGTCTGTTGATTGTGAATGCTCCTTCTGTGATTTAAAGAATCCTGACTTCTCTCGAGAGCTTGTCCTGCAGACAGACGCTAATTTGCTTGGTTTGGGGACTGTCATGTCTCAGGTTTTCGATGGTGTGGAGCATCCCATCACATATTTGTGAAGGAAATTGCTTACCAGGGAGCATAATTACTCAGCCATTGAGAAAGAATGTTTGGCGATAAAATGGGCAGTGGAATCGCTTCATTATTATTTGTGGGGGGAGTAAATTTACTTTGGGGACTGATCA
Organism: Polypterus bichir lapradei; assembly: GCA_026402145.1. Lineage (NCBI taxonomy): Eukaryota > Metazoa > Chordata > Cladistia > Polypteriformes > Polypteridae > Polypterus > Polypterus bichir. The sequence goes on from JANRMT010062861.1 coordinate 38,518,955, forward strand.
CACCCCCCTAAAGTGGCTCTACAGACAAAATACAAACTCCCAACTCACTAGGTGGTTCATTAGCTTGCAGCCATTTAATTTTATTGTCCAAGCCCAGATTGGTAGATTGCTTAGTTCACGAAGGTGTGAACAAAGGTGAAGGTGGGGATGTGACCGCGGCCACTCTTCAGAAACTCCCTCTTAAATAGTGTTTTAATAGGAAATAAACACACTCTTGCACACTCTTCCCCCTCCTGTGTGTGGGATCAGCTGCAAGCTTGCAACACAATGTGCTTCTCGCACAGGGCTTCAAACATTTAAAAGACCATGCCACAGCCATCCCTGTCCTCTCTCTCCCAGACCCCCACTGCTCCCGAACCGCTATTACCCGCTTGAGAGGAATATTTTGTATTCTTTTGACCAGGAGTCAGAGGGCCAAGCTGTCATGTTTGACAGCTGTTTCCTGTGAGACTAGATTGCTTCTGCAAGGGACTTTTATTTGTAACTGCCAGTACAGCAATAAAAGATTTTAGTCCACAGAAAACCTTTGTGACCCAAACTTGACAATATCTGGCGGCCATAGCCATTACATGGCTGGGACACCAACTGTAGGGAAGGACCAAGGTAGAGAGCATTGGCAAGGCAATACTTTCCGCAGGACACTAGAGGGCAGCTCTCCGGGGTGGTTGTGGCACCATGGATTCCAATTGGGTATGCTGGGAATTGGAGTTTGGCACAGCCCTGTTGGGTTCCATGGGGGCCGCCAGAGGGAGCTTCAGAGCCCTTCATGGGCCTCTCACCACACCTGGGAGTGATTCCAAGTCAGATTAATGAGCCACCTGGAACACTCCCAGGGCCATCATAAAAGAAGCTGCCTCACTCCATTCTGAGAGCCAGAGTCGGGAGGAATAAGGATTGAGCTTGCGAGGGAGGAGTGGAGGCGGAAGGACTGGGAATTGGCAGCTTAAGGAAGGACTGTGTTGTGGTGCTTTATGTACTGTGCTGTTTGGAGCAGAGAAAAGCACTCCATGTAAATAAAATTTGTGTGCTGGACTAGAACTTGCGTCTTACCTATCTATATCGGGTTAAGACAGCTGTATGCACCCCGGTGGTCCACAATATACACACATATACACATATATATATGTACACATACACACAAATTAGCTGGTGACCACAATAAATTTGATTCTGCAAGGTAAAGAAATTTATAATGACACCATCTGCTGTCTCGCTTAACACTACACTATATTTACTGCTCTTCCAAATCTCAGACAGATTTTACTGGCTTTTTATATAGCATATCACTTTTAAACAAAGGATAAGTTGTATTACTTGGGTATAAATGTGGTAATTGTATTTGCACTAAAAAATGGAAAGACCAATCAAGTTATCCCAGCAAACAAATCAAAACATAACTTCCAGGAAAAATCTTTCCAATTTCCTTCAGTAGTAATAGGGTGTTGTACCATGTTAGCCAATATAGATGCAATGAGAAGTAAAGCAAAATGACACCTTTTATTGGCTAAATAAAAAGATTATAACATGCAAGCTTTCCAGGCAGCCCAGGCCCTTTCTTAAGTTAAGAAGGGGCATGAGATGCCTTGAAAGATTGCAAAGTGTAACCTTTTTATTTAGCCAATTAAATGTGTCATTTTGCTTGACTTCTTATAATTTCCTTCAGTTAATACACAATTTTCCACACTAATGCAGAAGAGTTTCGTTATAGGTTAATTGAGTCAATAGTGTTAATATTAGCACATGTACAGAATAATAGCAAGCACAGGATTTTAGATATGCAATACAGTAAACATTAAAAGGCCAAATAAACAGATGTGGAGAGTGGCGCTTTTTCACCTAGATTATTGAAGGGCAGAGGATATTACCTTTATAGATGTTCTCCAAAAATGTTTCTTACTAATGCCACAGATTCTTCTAACTAAACACTGCTGATTACCCTGTATGGAATGGCCAACAGGTCAAAAGTAGCCTGTGCAACAACAGTTATACAGCCTCCTGTTCTAAACCATACATAAAAGTGCTAGAGTGCAAGTATCCGATGCTACTCACTGATATGAATACCTCAAGCAGAATAATGTGCCATATAACAAAGCATGTCTCAACTTAAAGGAATACTACACCCAAAAATGATATTTGTTTAATATGTTACCCCATTTAGATGGCCATGAAAAACAAAATTTCATCTTTTCATGCAGAATGAGAGGAAAAAAGTTTAATATAACAGACCACATTAGTGAACCATAAGATAAAATGCCAAACAATGTAAAAAAAAAAAAAAAAAAAAAAAAAAAAAAAAAAAGGGGGAAAAAAAAAAAAAAAAAAAACACTCGCACTATTCTCAATTTATAACGTACATATCCAAAATCCAGTCGTAAATTCAAAACGCAGGCATTTTTTGCTAAAATATTAAGTTACTTCTGGAAAAAGCAGCATACATTGTAAACAAGAAATGCATTCACATAATTCTATACTTTTGAATTAAAGTCCACCTTGCCCTCATTGGTCAAGAGTCAGGACACATTATGAGCATAAAACTGGAAAACAGACATGTGTATTATATAACATGAGTAATGCAAGAATTTTCTTTTTCCATAGACACTTTCACATTGTTTACATTTGTAGATCACAGGTAGCCATTGGGGTCTATCAGACTTTTTTCTCCGATTCTGCATGAGATTAAACATTCATCTTGATCATTACTACAAGCTAAATTGAGTAAGATAAACAGTAACAAAATATGTTTGGGTGTAGCATTCTTTTAAACTGATTCCACAAATATTATACCAAGTTCAGTTCATTCCAATGGCTTGCACTGTTCCACATCTAAATCTGGTATAGCACAGTAAGAGGAGGAACATTGCTAGGTTCAGAGTATGAATGAGTGGCTGGGGGAGAAAAAAAAAAACATAAGTACATAAGGTACAGTATATCTAATATATGTAGTCATTGTGTACAAACTTCAAGACTCTGAAAAGAAGCCATGAAAGATTAAAGTACTCAGTGTGTTGTTCATAAACACTTATTATACAAACACATTCAAGTGCAGCAAGCTTTCCATTCCTTCATTTTATAAATTCACTTATTTCAGAATTACAGGAACCCACAAAGTAGTATCAAATTATCATCATAGAGACTATCAATAGACAAAGTCGGACTCACTCAAACAGAGTCAGTTTAGAGCTACCAACCAACTTATGTCCATCATTGCCATGTAGGAAGTATTTTGTATTTGATTAGAATCAATATTGTAAGTAAAACCAGTCAAAGAGTACTTTTTGTATTCTTCTTGTCAGGCTTTTCAGATCAATATTATAATTAGTTTTCCCAGACAAGTTCTCACAGTAAAGTTTAAAAACAATCCAGTGATTGCAGTAAAGGTGCAAACACTTTTAAGTATGTACTTAAGAAACCTGTTTTGAGTGAACAAGGACAGATGTGCATTACAGAAAAAGGTCTTACAGTACTATGAGGAATGACCTGAGCCATTACTGTATGTCAGTGAATGGCCAGACTTAGCATGAATAGTTTCAAAAATATTGTACATTTGACACCTCTATTATTCTGAGGGGAAAAAAAATCCCTGCAGTAAGTTTGTATTATTTCAATCACAAATGAAAACATCATAGTTTATTGTATATTTGATTTACCTTACAGCTGTTTTTATCTTTGTAGTACTTTTACAATCTCCCCCCCCCCCTTTTTTGTATATGCTTACAAAATAAAGCCACAATGAAGAACTTTGGCTTATTTTTGCAAATACTGTAAGTCGAGAACCACCATTTCAGGTTAATATTACAAACGTATCTTTTAAAGCAATTTAAAACCTTAGCTAAGATGACAACAGAAATCTTACTAATATTCAAAATAAGGTAAATTAGCATGCTCATACTTTACTAATTCTTTTTAATTAAATTCTGTTTTTGCTGTTTTAACTTGGCTAGAACCTTAAACCAAGCACAAAATGTATTTTCAACCATACAGTACATCAGACAGCAATGGACTTTAATAAGCTACAGAAAGCAAAAGAACAGTGAACTAGACCTGCAGTTTTCTTGCTGTTGGAAGTGGAGCACCTCTCCTACACCAATATAAAAATAAAAGGACAGTAGACTTAAAAGCTTTAAATCATGACTGAATAGACACTTACTGTCAAGTTTACTTGTACTGTTAAAGCCTAGCGTTTTAGTTATCACTCTCCATAACTCAATTTTAAACAACATGTTCTGTTATTCTTGTATAACAGCTACACTGTGTTTATATGTAAAGCATACAATGCAATAGTTTATTCAATGCAAAATACAGCTTATGTGCCTGTGTCCTTTGGCATAAACAAAAGAACGCAAGTACATCATTCTGTACAAATGTTACTGAAATGGGAGGAGCATCACATGTCCTTTCTCCAGGCCAATTTGATCAACAGATATTTCTGATTAAAAACAAGAAAAAAAAAAAACACACACACACTAAAGTAGGAAAAGAATGATGATTATTAAATTTTGGTAAGTAATTAAGTAAGATTTTGTGGCAACGTACATATTTGATTTTAACTAAAAATATGCACTGATTTTGCAGAAAATCTTTCATGATTTAAGTAAAATCTTAAATAGCTATAGGAAGAAGCACATCATAAACTTTAAGGGTCCATAATTGGGACATCCCAACAATTCCTCTGACATGTTAGAAATTACAGTTGCAGCATATAAAAGTACAACAGATTAAGGAATACAGAAAATCTCTGACACACAGTGATACATATCTATTAATCACATGGTGATAAATGATACATCATAAAATGCCCCTAAAATACTATTTTCCTTAAATTCCTCCATTAAAAGCTTGGCCTTTTCCACCATGTAAACCAGTCATTCAGAAATATGTTTAACATTTAACAAAGATCCTAGTTTTAAAAGGAAAAAACACCACACACACAGCACTACTGTTGTTTTTAAATGATATTTTATCAGCCAGAGAGGAATAATAATTTGGAAATGGAGGAAAAAAGCATTTCTACCCCCACCACCATCATACATTTGCATATGCCTCCCACTCTTTATATCTGCTGTTGAAAGGGAGTAAAAATATTAAACTTCAAATTATATGCAGCATTCTGCTGAAGTTATTGTAAAACTGACATTAATTGGCATGAGAAATTATTTACAAAGCATGTCTGAAGTCTCCTAAAGGATGTGGCCTGCAATAGCTGCTATGCAAGATCACAAATTTCAGAATCAGCACATTCAGCTGCTATAACCATGCAATTCTTTAGAAAGCTTAACTTAAAAATCCAACATCATAAACATGCATTACAAAAGTGGAAAAAAAATCAACATCCAATTTAGTGTTCTGTGTTTGTGATAAATACCATCGTTAATTAGCAAAACAAAGAAAAAAAACACACACAAATCAGCGTTGCAAAGATTTACTTAAGCGACAATGTACCAAATAAAGCTGCACCAGAAATCAGACTGATGATGTGGAAGAAACGAAGCAATACATGATGCAGTTTTGCAGGTTAAACTATTTGCTATGGCAACAAGAAATGTTACTTTTGTTACTGAGGCACAAACCAGATGCAAGCACAAAGAATGCTGGGACTGACACCTGCCTACCCTTGAGTTGCCCAAATTGAATGAAGGCAACATTTCTAACAAAATCGAAGCCTATGGTGACCAATGCTGGAAAACAGCGAGCATAATTAAAAACATCCTTGAGAAAAAAATCATGTTACTAATGTCACATAATCCACATGTCAAGTCATCTAGGCAACATGTACTTTTTCTAAAATACTGTTAAATAGTGCCCCTGGAAAATGAAAGTTGTCCATAATTGGAAGTCCTTCACGAAGAATCATGCTTGTGAACTGAATGCAGAACATTTGTCCAATAAATAAGTGGGAGAGGTGGGTCTTCAGTTCAATTCTGGGCCTAAATGACAAAAGACTGGATTGAGGCAGAGTTTTAAATTAGTAGTAATCAACAAACATATAAAAAAAAAAAACTCTGCAATGGTCCGATGCCTCAGTTAACTGTTGCAGTCACCTGCCTCAATTAATGATATCATGGAATGCAAGGATATATTTAAAGCTTCTTTAAAGGAATAAACATATTTTATTTATATGTTACTTCTTACCTCATGTACTTTGTGGTGGTGACAGAAAAATTTCAGTGTCATGTTATAATGAAGAAAGTACACAGGGATTCAAATGAGACGCAGCAATGACAAACTTGGTATTTTTCAAGTCAGTTAAAATTTTATACACTACGATTGTAAACAAAATGACACATGTAGCAGTGTTCTAAAGTGAACATATATTTTAACTATAAAAAATACCAAGCCTTTCTTGCTTTATAAAAAGGAAGTCACTAGCCAGTGTTAAAATGTGAAAACAAAAGCTGTAAAATTTATCAAATGTGTCCATTTATTTCCAAGCCACACTTGAGTGTGGTTTCACTTTGGGGGGGAAAAAAAAAATCTAAAAAGAGCTTTTAGTGACATTAAATGTCAATGCACAGATATTAATGGCTGTCTCTGATCTGTATACAACTAGACAATCACTGGAAAAAAAAAGGCTACACTTACGATCATTTACAGTCTTTCACTACTTGTGATAGAAATACATCAAAGTTTACAAATTACTACTAATTAAGAGTACATTTAGTCACTCAAACAAGTTTCTAGTCCTTTTCTTAACATATCCTAAGTATGCACTATAAATTTCTGATCAGTGTTGATTGTTGGCACTGTGAAGTTAGTACTGATGTATAGGTGGCCTTGGGTCTTTCAAAGATCTAAGCCTTTTATTAAAAAATTAAATTCTGTGTAATCAGTTCAGCTTAGATATGTGTACAAAGTACAATGAAACTCTAATGTGCACTCTTAATCACCAAACTGCCAGTTTTGACTGCAACTCTCTTAAATCAGAGGATTTCAGGGAATGCTGACAAGTCTGTTGCTTTATCAGATACTCTGCACCACTTTTGTGAAGAACATTATTTGTTGCAAGCAGTGGCAGAATATATAACTTACTGAAGAAGCAGAATAGCACAGACAAAAAGTACAATATTCAGCCTGAAAATATTGAAATATACAGAATCTTACACACAGGATAAATGTCACAGAGAGCAGACAGGTAGCATAATCTAACCTCAAGAAAATAGTACCAAAAAAAAAAAAAAACTTGTCTCAAGCATGCCTAAGAAACAGAGGGTAACTTTTCTTAAATTGAAACCTTTGTTGCTTTCAGGTGTACATATTCTGTAAGTTTAAAGGCCATTACTTTCAACTTAAAATACAAGAGCAGGCTTTTTTAATTTATATAAAAAATGCTTCAGTTAACAATACAATTTTATGTGGCAAATTAATATATACCATAAAAGAATAACTTAGAATCAATCCTAAAAAAGACAATTCAAACACAGTAATAACAGTGTCAAAAGAATTAGTAAATGTCAAGATTATTTTTTCATTTACACACTTTTTAAAGCTGCCATGATAAAAAACAGTGTTTAAAAATCAGGTTTGTCAGCAAGTCCCTCAGTAAGGATTGTGATATTTACATTGTGAAATTTATATTAGCATTAGTATGCAGGGAAGACATTGGCTGGATAATAAGACAGAGTATGAAGACTAATATCAAATGGACAAGTCAAACTCAAAATTTTAGACTTCAGAGGTTTAATTTTTACAAATCTCTTACTCCTTTTTTCCCCTCAACTTTGACAATACCTTTGTGAAATGTAATTTGTTAATGGAAGTCATCAACCCCCAAGTTTGTGGAAACAGATTTTGTTCCGTTTTGTTCAAGGTACCTCAATTAAGTAATTGTTATTGCTTATGCCTGCGAACAATGATCTGAAATAACCTTAATTACTCATAACTGAAATCTACAACTCATTTACTCATATTAAACTAAAATTGTAGGTCTTCTGTGCTTTCTCTACATGCATCACATTGTTCTTGCTATACTAAAGATCCTTATTTTGACTTCAGAAAAGTCCCACTATAGGACAAAAATATAGGGTTTTCCCATTTGTTTTCAGCAATGAAGTACTCTACATTAGCAGCCCTGCTAAGTGTAGATCTCTACAATTATGCACTATTAACTCACTACAAATTACTTCACTAATGCAATTACAAACCGACCCACCAGTTCTGAAACACTTCTTTTTGGCATAGACATATGGAGCAGTTCATTTCATTCCCATTGCTGACAGGCACAGGTAGATAGCTTGAATCTTGACCCAATTTTTTAATTCCTATAACTACAGGTGTGGCGTGTTGCCTGTTTACCACAACTTTAAACTGGATAAGTCAGTTGGAGAACTGGATAAAATTGCTGGATAGACAACTTTATCCATATTCATTATTAGATTTAGAGGACAGATTAAAATGTATTCACATTTCACATAAATGCTTGACAAAACAAATGAAAATAATTGAAACCTACATCTGACTGAGTGTCAAAAATCACGTGGTCTCAAAGCATGCACAAATCACAGATTTGTATTTCTGAAGTAATTCTATAATGATAAAATTGGTGACAAGTTACTTTTGCCTTGAAAAATTTTATTACTTGAACCATTCAAAATAATAGGTACAATTCCCATAACCCTGTGCCAGAATTCAATTCTTGTTTAAGGTTCCATTAAGCAAATTCCAATTTGAATTTAAAGCTGATATCATAAAACAGTACACACTATCTTTAGTCAGGACCAATGCTCAAATGTGATCATATACTTGGTTGCATCTTAATATAAACCAAGCACAAGCCAGACACAATGCAACGCTTTAAATAGGTGATTGCTCTTTTCACAAGCTACTGCTTGATGTGATTTTACAAAACTTTACATTGAAGGGGCATGCACACAACCCAACTCGAAAATGAGACTTTACTGCTCAAACATGAATACACAATAATAAAGACACTCAAACACTGACTGTAAACACATCAATAATCTATTATTAAGCATACAATTGATGAAAATTGCATTTAAAACATAGCTGAGGTACATGGAAAATAAAGACTGAACTGCTTCATGATGGCAATCACAGAAGTTACAACACAACTGTTAGCATATGATAGAATTGGTGATTCAGTGACCAATCATAATTTCCACTTTCGATGGTGCCCAATGATGAAGAGAAATGCTAAACACAATGCACAACCTTGTGCTACAAAAAAATCAAAAATGGCCAGTTTTCATCAATTACAAATTTATTGTGTCTTCACCATTCAGAAAATATCACTTCAGGCTGAAGTGGGCTGTCATTTGCTGACCAATGGCAGGTGGCATGTGATGACAATGAAAAGAAAGCATCAAGGCAACACTGCCAAATACAAATAATGCATAAATAAGCCCTATATTAATGTTTAATGAATGCAAACTTTCATTGCAAAACATTTTTTATGCATTCATGTTCAAAACCCACTGACATATACTCAACGATATCAGCCCATTGATACACCAATAGATAAACCACTTAATGTCACAAAATAGGTTTTTACTGTGGAGAGAAATCAGTGTGAGGTTCAGAATATGCAACAGCACTTCAACACCTGTGAAATATTTTTTTTTTTTTTTTTTTATTAATTTTATTACAATCCATACAAAGCAATCAAGTTTTTACAAAGAGAAAAATTAAGAACAGATCGATCTCCACCCCTTAGAGAGAGAGCAAGCCAAACGGCGTTAAATTTAAGGCTTGGAGACATACCTAAATTAATAAATTCTCTGTGCCTTTTGAACTTATTTTAAAATATTACTGATTAGATCCTGCCATGTTTTGAAAAAGTCTACGTGCCAAAAGTGTAGTGAATGCAATCACAATTTGTTTGTCTTCCTCCGCTTTAAACCCATCTGGAAGAACACCAAACACAGCTGTTAATGGGTTTGGAGGGATTGTAAGTCCAAGGCTATCTGAAAGGTAATTAAAAATGTTTGTCCAGAATAATGTTAATTTGGTGCAGGACTAGAACATGTGACCTAGTGAGGCTGGGACTTAGTTACAACGTTCGCAGGTTGGATCATGTCCTGGGAACATTTTGGAGAGTTTTAGTCGAGACAGATGTGCTCGATATATAATTTTGAGTTGTATAATTGTATGCTTTGCGCATATGGAGCTCGAGTGAATTCTCTGCATTGCTACTTTCCACTCCTTTTCTGATATATTAATTGAAAGATCTTTTTCCCAGTGTCCTCTTGGATCTTTAAAAGGGAGGGATTGTAAAATGATTTTATATATTGTAGAGATGGAGTCTAAATCCTTGAGATTGAGCAATATTTTTTCCAGCATGGATGAGGGTGCAAGATGAGGAAAATCTGGAAGGTTTTGTTTAACAAAGTTTCTGATTTGAAGATAGTGAAAGAAATGTGTAGCTGGAATGTTAAATTTGGAATGTAATTGCTCATAGGATGCAAAGACGTTGTCTATATAAAGATCTCTAAGCAAGTTAATTCCAAATTTTTTTCCAAATATTAAAAACTGCATATGTTTGTGAGGGTTGAAAGAGGTGGTTCTCTTGCAGGGGTGCCACAGATAGAAGCTTCTCCGTCTTAAAATGCTTTCTACATTGGTTCCAGATTCTAAGTGAGTGGAGCACAATTGGGTTATTAGTGTACTGCCGATAACGTGTGTTTATTGGAGCACAGAGCAAGGAATACAAAGTAGTACTGCAGGAATTTAATTCTATTGCGGACCAAGCCTGTGTATGTTCTTCTATTTGTGTCCAGGTTCTTATCGCCTGTATATTTGCTGCCCAGTAATAAAACTGGAAGTTAGGTAGAGCCATGCCGCCTTCTGCCTTTTGTCTTTGTAGGGTCGCTCTTTTGATGCGTGGATGTTTTGAATTCCAAATAAATGAGGTTATTGTCGAATCTAATTGCCTAAAAAATGATTTATTAATGTATATTGGGATGTTTTGAAATAAAAAAAGGAGCTTAGGAAAAATATTCATCTTAACCATGTTAATTCTTCCAGCTAGTGTGAGATGCAGGGTTGACCATCTATGCAAGTCTTGTTTAATTTTTTCCATGCAAACGGCGAAATTTTGTTGATATAGAGCTTTATGTTTACTTGTGATGTTTACCCCTAGGTATTTAAACTGTTCTGCAATGATAAAAGGTAGGGTATCTAATCTAATATTATATGCTTGAGAGTTCACTGGAAAGAGTACACTTTTATTCAGATTAATTCTGAGACCAGAGATCTTTTGAAATTCTGTGAGTGCTGCTAAGACTGCAGGTACAGAATTTTCTGGGTCTGATATATACAGTACCATGTCATCTGCATATAATGAGATTTTCTGTTCCAGTCCTTCTCTGCTAATCCCCTTTATCTGATCAGTATTTCGACAATGTATTGCCAGTGGTTCAATGGCAATCGCAAACAGCAGCGGTGACAAGGGGCATCCTTGTCTAGTGCCACGTTCTAGTTTAAAGTAGTCTGAGCAAATGTTGTTGATGCAAACTGAAGCTTCTGGGTTAGTATACAGTAATTTAATCCATGCACAGATGTTTGGGCCAAACCCAAACTTCTCCAATATAGTAAAAAGGTATTTCCATTCAATCATGTCGAATGCTTTTTCTGCATCTAATGATAATAATATTTCTGGGGTGTTTGATTTAGTTGGTGAGTATATTACATTAAACAGGCGTCGAAGATTGGAAGATAAGTGCCGGCCCCTAATAAATCCAGTTTGGTCTTGTGATATTACCGAGGGGAGCACTTTCTCCACCCTTCTGGCTAAGATTTTAGAGAGTATTTTAACGTCGTTATTCAGAAGTGAAATTGGTCTGTATGATGCACATTGTAATAAGTCCTTATTTTGTTTTGGAAAGACAGTGATTAGTGCTTGGCGAAAGGTTTGTGGAAGAGATTGGTTATCTCTGGCTTCTGTAAATGTTGCTAATAAGAGGGGGGCTAGCTGAGCGGAGAATTTCTTGTAAAATTCTGCAGGGTAACCATCAGGGCCTGCTGCTTTCCCGCCTTGGAGTGATTTTATAGCATCTAGTAATTCTGATAACATCAGAGGTTTATCAAGTTCCTCCGCACTAAAAGCGTCTATTTGTGGTATCTGTAATGTATCCAGAAATGCATTAGATTGTGTATTGTCTTCCTTAAACTCAGAAGTATATAGGGATTTATAGTTATATATATATATATATATATTCCTTGAAGCTAAGTGTTGATGTCTCTGATGACTCTTCCTATGAAGTCAGTAGACAGATTGGGAGTGCATGTGGGGGGCGGGGGTGTGTCAGTGTGTCATGAGGTCACTGGAAAGGGGTGTGTGGCGCTCCTGATAGTTATGCAAAAGGACGAAGGTCCAAGTCTTTACAGTACTGGGGCCTCATGTATAAACGGTGCATACGCACAAAAATGTTACATACGAACGTTTCCACGCACAAATCGTGATGTATAAAACCTAAACTTGGCGTAAAGCCATGCACATTTCCACTGTAGCTCATACCCTGGCGTACACAAGTTCTGTGCTCGGTTTTGCAGATTGGCGGCACCCAGCATCAAAGCGGTGCTACTGTTCCTGTATGTGTGGTTACACTTTTTGTTTAGATCCACATCTCTGACGCAGCTTTATCATATACACGGAAACTAACTGCATATTGTTTATTAGTTTAAGGCATCTGATTGCAATTAACCTGTAACAATATATAGTAGACATCCGCAAAGTCACGGTTCAGGGTTCACGGACTCAGTCATTCACGGATTTTTCCTTAGAACCTAACTATTACTTGTTAGTGGAAAGCGCAAATATCCTCCGCAATTTTTTTTGGCTTTTTTTCATGGCAATACGGTGTTGTAGAGAGAACAGGAAGCAACTGGTGAGGGAAACGCGGTTTGGGATGGTTAAAGTAGCCAATCTGAGAGTCTTATTCTTTTCTCCTTGCTGATGATTGACTGCTGCACTGTAACGCATCTCCAGCTGAGTGTCCTCATGTTTTCCATTTTATTATTGTATTCATTTTGTTATTCTTAAAATGCATAAGATGTCGCCGAAACACCCTGCACCTTCTAAGGCTTCTGGCACTGAGCCCAAGTACCAGAAGCAGTTTAAAACACTCCAGGAGAAGACTGAACTACTGGATTTGCTCCGGGAACTAAAAAGTTATGCTGCAGTAGTGCGCCACTATGGAATTAATGAAAGCACCGTACACTACATAAAGAAGAACGAAGCAGCAATCTGGAGTACCGTATCTGTAAGTCAACATCTCAACTTTATTCTCGACATATAGTTTTTTTTTCTTCACTTTGTCCATTTTATTTTTTCTTCACCGTGGCCCTAATACACTTCGTACAAAACTCACAGCAATTCAGTGACAAAACTTTTGCTCAGGACACCGTGTGTGCTACAAGGGTTTCTGCACACTTTTTGCAATATGGACGCAGGTCCAAATATGAGCAAATACAAGAACGGCAGATGCAGTCACTTTAAACAGGAACCACAGTGAGTGCTACAAGGATTTTTGCACACAGAACACACCTAATGCTTAAACAACTGTATGTGTATATATTGGTTTGCTATGTACTTTACAAGAAGAGAGCTGCTGTACGCTCAGCCGCACTATACAGACTGCACTGACGCTAAGAACAGAGGTATCACTTCCTGACGCCTTTTTTCTGATATCTGACAGGCTGGTTTCACTAGACTTTTTTTTATTTTATCAGACCTCCTCTTGCCCGCCCACCTCCACATGTTCTTTGCTTGTGAACTGCCGCTCCACTCCCGCTATTACCATGTACAGCCCTCTCTTGAAACCCCACCTCCCCATACTCTTTGCTTGTGAACTCTGCTCTGCCTCAACACCCGTTATTAGCTTTAGCAGTATTTGCCCACCCGCCCGCTCGTCCCTTGCCATCATTAGATCTGTCTGTGCCTGCAGATCTGCGGCTGTCATCTCACAATGTCATGCGAGATGACAGCCAGGCGCTCAACTAAATTAGCCGGGCGCAGCTAATCAAAAAAAAAAAAACTAGGAATTTTTTACATTTCTTAATGTTACTGCGGCACTGCTCAGTTTCCATCCTAACAGTAAAATGCACAGCACAGGTAAAAAATTTAAAATCTTCTTTCATTACTGTGAAGTACCTAAACCTTCATTAGTATATGCAAATGCTTTCAAACTCGTTGGTCATTACAGAAACTTACAGAAATAAAACAATGACAAACACAGGCCTTGGAGGCAGAATATGCTACACTTTGTTAAAATATGTAAGAGAAATTAACTGTGTCTATACATACATTTGAGGTGAGGAGAAACCCTGATGGAAAAATCTTCACATATTGTATGCACCATCAAGATATTCAAACAAACCTCAATTACATAATAAATACTGATAGAACTCCAAATCTTCTCAACCAGTAACAAACATTGAATATTGTACCAAAAAAATAAATGAATACAATTTATGAAAACTGACATAAATCAAATAGAGAGGCTACAAGAACTGACAAGAAAGTAACCAGAATCTGCCAGTACTCAAGCACAAGATCTGGGTTGTTCTGATTTTTCATCTTATTAATATTCAGAAGCAAAGAAAGCTACTCTAGACCTCTTTGATAAACCAAACTACATTCACACTTATTACAGTGGACCTTTGACTTACGAACTCAATTTGTTTGCAAGGGCTGGTTGTAACTCAAGACTATTTTTCCCATAAGAAATAATGGAAATACCCATAATTCGCTCCGAACCTCCCACAGCAACACTTACTTAACCTTTTTATAATAAAAAAGGGTTGTATAATGTGCATAATTTACCAAAACACCAATAATTTATCTAATGTACTAACCAAAAAGTTATAAAAAGTGCCTAGCCTACCAGAAACAACAATTTCATACTGTAGTCACCATTTAATTTGACATCTTTGGGCTGCAGGAAGGGAGGAGGAGAATGAAACAGAAGGTGGTTATTGTTTAGAAGGAGCCTCCTTATGCAAATCTTTTCTTTGTAAAATTGTTGAGATGGTGGATTTCGACATGCTGTACCTATTAGCGAGATCGGCCACACGAACACCACTCTCATATTTCCGCACAATTTCTGTCTTCGTTTCAATTGTGATCGCTGTTTCTCAAGTTAATAATGACAGTAGTCGAGCACTCAGTTCAAAGCTGGTCATGTTGTGAACTGCTGTAATAATACACTCCAAAGCAAGCCAGTGCAGACTCAGCCTGATGACATCATTATGTGCCGCGCCAGCCTGCTAGCTTACATCCCTTAACAAATCGCTTTCTTTACCTTCGTTACCTTCTCTTCCTTCCTTAGCAATTATGTGTCTTGCTTGCCATGGTCTTAGTGAATTATATATATAGATAAATCACTGCACTGACCGAAATTACGTCCACAAACACATGTATCTGGACTCCGACTGATGCTTACGAACGCTCTTGGCTGTTTGTTTACAATCGCACAAGCGGATACACGTGACCGCATTCGGGTCGTAACGCAAGATGTTGGTCTTAAATCAAAACAAAAATTTTGGTCGTAAATCAAGTTCTTCACATGTCAGGCCGGTCGTATATCAAGGGTCAACTGTATATCACTTGTCAAAACAAAATATTCTATCCTAACAAGGTTTAATTAATAATAAAAGTAACACAAATATTCCTCCTCTATAAACTCCATTCTTTAATAATGACAGTTGACTGCTCTTTTCTCGTCACACTGTTAGGGACTAACTAGTCTTTTTTCCCCCCTTTCAAACCTGCTCTAATGGGAGTAGTGGGCTCTCCCTACCACAGGCATCAACAGTGCCACATGCAAACAATATCAGAATATGTGGTCATCATTAACACAGACGCAGACCATATTGTGATATCACTCACTCTTTCAGGTAACTTCATATGTCCACATACAGTAAATGTTACCTATTAATTATATACACAGGCATCCCATAGTGAACAGAATAATTTCAAAATGTGTAGCTAAGCAATGGCTAAACAAAACGCCATAATCCTTAAAAAGGAAACATGCTGGAAAGATTTATATTTGCAATGTTTAAGAAAATATGATAAATAACTGGCTTCCATCACACACTGCAACGTACCCACAGGAATAAGGTTCATAAACATAAAATTTGATACGAGCATTAAAATAAACAGTAAATATACACCTCATCAATGACTATGAATCAGTAATTAAATCAGTGATGCCCAGTTCAAATTCAATACATAAAATGAAAAAAGGCGATTACACCTAGTGTTGATGTCTTTGTGATTCCTACAAGGACGTTTATTCCCTTCTTGCAACAAAATGGTCACATGGGACCCAGCTTGCCCAGTAAATTAAGAAGAAAAAGTAGTAACTGAAATCAAACGTAGGAAATACATGTTTGACAAGACTATAGAATGCATGGAGCAGATTGTAGCAAATCAAGTTCTTTTAAGTAGTCAAAAACAATCACTGCCTGCCACCAGCATAAAGTTAAGAAAAAGGTCCAGAATAACTAAAGTTGTTAGCTCACCATGCCATAAACTGCTCACAAAATACTGCAAACATATAATATGCAAAATATTTGAGTTGGGTTTAGTTGTAATAAAGACACAAGGAACTAAACAGCAGGCTGGACAGACAGCCAAATCTATACTAATAAAAGGCAAAGCCCTCACTCACTGACTGACTGACTGATCACTAATTCTCCAACTTCCCGTGTAGGTAGAAGGCTGAAATTTGGCAGGCTTATACCTTACAGCTTCCTTACAAAAGTTGGGCAGGTTTCATTTCGAAATTCTACGTGTAATGGTCATAACTGGAACCTATTTTTTCGTCCATATACTGTAATAGACTGCAGCTCAATGGCCACAGGAGGCGGAGTTGCGTCTCGCGTCATCACGCCTCCTACATAATTGAGTGCCTTCCCATATAAGGTAAATATTCGCGGGTGAAGGACTGTGCTTAGCATATTAATAAGTAAAAATATCTGAATCACAAACTGATGTTAATTATATTTTGTCCATGAATATTTATTAAATAATTCCAAATAGTTTGTCCGCTTCCTTTCATAGCTTTTACGATGGTTATGCTGCTTCCAGGCATGTATTTTCGTATTAAAGCATTTAACCAATCACATTTCAGCCATCATTTGTTGCCAGGCAGAGAGGGCTTCACAATCCGTTGTGCAGGCACTCTAACACAGAATAAATGTCGATTAACCTGTTGCTTCAACCAATCAGATTTTGAGTTGGTGTCAGTACAGCCCTCTAGCAGGCGTACAGCGACGTCACGGTATTCAGACCCATTGATTGGATAGCAGCCGCAGGTTCGACTTTCAGCATTAGCTTAGATAGTGATAGAAAGGGACTTTTTGACGGAACTGAGGCACACGGATAATCCGTACAACAGAGTGATTGAACTGATTGAGGAAAGAGAGAAATATGGATTTTGTTTACAAATAATCCGAATTTTTGGTGAGTAAAATGTTGCAATTTTCCTAAATAATATTGCAAGTTTATGAATTATTATTGATGTTTTTTATGTGTGTCGCAGCTGTGGCTGCAGTAGAAAGGAACTTGTTCACTCCTGGTTTGTCTATTCAATAAAGGCATTTATTGTGGCTACAGGAGTTATCTGCGATGCAGCAGCTCTTTATACTGTATGTCTACATATTAAGATGGTTTTTATAACCATAAATTAGTTTTTGAGGGGCGGGTTGATTCAGATGGAGCAGTACTGAAGGCCTAGGTGTGAGATGCACGGTCCGCCAATGGACCAGATACATAAATTTAATGAACATTACAACCCGAAAATAAACAAAACTGTAGAGAGGCCCATGATTAAATGAACGGTAAAAAAGTAAGAGCGAAGCGACGGGGACTTATTAAAGGCAGGCAGCGGAGACCACAATAGCACGGGGCTCGATGTAGTGCTCGTTAAGTCGATCTAAAATGCGCGCTCAGATTCGAAAAAATATAATTTTTCAAGTTCTATTTGGATATAAGTAGGTTCTAGTTAGTCGACAGGAATATCTTTGGTAGAAATGTAAGTTGAATTTAGTCTTTACATTTCTATGGTGAAGAAAAATTTATGCAATGATGACTAAATTTAACTTACATTCCTACCAAAGATATTTTGTCGACTAAATAAAAATTACTTATATTTAAAATTTAAATAGAACTTGAACAATTACGATAGTTCATAATGCCCACGCAGCACTACGTGCACGTAAGAGTGGAAGTCATCCGTTTTAACAGGCAGCGTATTGCACTGATACGAAATAGCCTGCCCATTTAATTATTTAAGAATGGATAGATAAATTAAGATTTTGTACAAATAATGCTTTTCATTTTTCTTCCTCAATGGATTCTGGCACGCCCAGCAACAGCTGCTCGCACCCCAAAGGGTGTGTGTATGTGTATTTATATGTTTATATACGCGTGTGTGTGTGTGTGTGTGTGTATGTATTATATATATATACACAAACAAGACCACACAATCAGTGCATTTACATACGCACACATAATCGGGTTAAGGTGAATAACCCAGTTAAGGGAGAAAACTCGTTTCTCAATCATCTATATTTACATGCGCAAGTAATCTTCTGGAGTTCTCCTTAGTCAAAACGTTTCAACATTACAATGTGCAAAAAAAGTTACACTTCATCATCAGCCTGGAAGAATTGACATTTTGCTTATAGGTTTCTGTTGCTTCTTGCCTTACACCCAGAGCTACTAAAATTACAACACAGGAATTTTTACTTCAATAAGATAAGCACTGCATCAGGGTACTGTTGACTTTAAAATGTAATCTGACTACAATAATGCACAATACTTTTAACATGTTTCCCTACTGCTCTCAGCATGTACACTCAGATCAACACTAATTTAATGATTTATGAAATAAGATTTATTATTTCATCTAGGACAAGGAATAATGCCTCTGTAAATTTAATTTGAAAGTTTGTGCGAAGCAAATACATTTGCAGTGTGAAAGAGTGCAATGGACATGTGCATACTACAAAATCATTAATGGTACCCCGGTCAAAGGGTTTATGTGGTCACATAATCTGAATATTCAACGAAATACTGTTATCTCCCTTTATTAAATCAAGTTTTTTTTTTTTTTTTTAAGATGCCAATAACCCGATTTCGCTAATAGGAATAAGGTTTTCTATTCCATTTTAGAAGTTTGTGAAATTTTTGGGTTATTGACGCACATGTAAACGTGCTAACTCTGCTTACTTTGTTTGTGTATTTTTATGGCTTCATTGTGGTTCAGTAAAAATAGAAAAAAAAATATATTACATAAAACAGTACAGTATACCTCCATGAAGTTGCGGTTTAGGGTTCGTGGACTAAGTCATTCGCGGATTTTTACTTAAAACCTAACTATTAATTGTGAGCGGAAAGAGCAAATATCCTCCTCAATTTATGGCTTTTTCCGTGGCAATACGGTGCTGTAGAGAGAACAGTAAGCAACCGCTGAGGGATGGTGAAAGTAGCCAATCCGAGAGTGTTATTCATTTCTCCTTGCTGCTGACTGAGTGTTGCCCTGTGTCCTCATATTTTCCATTTTGTTATTGTTTCATTTTGTTATTCTTAAATGCACAAGATGTCGCTGAAACACCCTGCGCCTTCTAAGGCTTCTGGCTCTGAGCCTAAGTGCCAGAGGCAGTTTAAAACAAACCAGGAGAAGGCTGAACTACTGGATTTGCTCCGGAAACTAAAAAGTTATGCTGCAGTAGTGCGCCACTATGGCATTAATGAAAGCACTGTACGCTACATACAGTAAAGAAGAACAAGTCAGCGATCCGGAGTATCGTATCTGTAAGTTTCAGTGATAGTGCCAAAAAGGTTAAAAAATATATTGTCAGGATGGAATCTGCCTTGGCATTGTGGATCACTGACTGCAGGAAGAAAAACATCCCCTTGGACGGTAACATCATCTGTGAGAAAGCACGGAAATTGTACCAGCAGTTCGCTACAGGAGACAATGTAGAAGGTACCGAAGAACTGCAACCAGAACCATCAACAGCACCGGAGCCTGAAGATTTTCAAGCCAGTAAGGGATGGTTTGATCGTTTTCAGAAGCGATTTACAAGGGATGATTGAAGCATAAGATCTCTATATGGTTCGGGATCTCACAGTTAATAATGGCATTGATTTTATATTCAGACATATAAAATGCTCCTCACCACCATCAAGAAACAACTACAGCAACTTCCCATCACAATGTTCCTGAAACCTAAAAAGAAAAGCCAGCACGAAACCCCACCAGAAGACGACCCGTCCAAAGATATGACTCCTCCTGAAGAGGCGCCACCCGAGCAGTTTTAAATCCTCTGCATCGTACTGCACAGCTACTTCATCTTCATCATCAATATCATTCATCATGGGTGAGTATCTGTACATTTTACCGTATTTTAGTTAAATGAAATTATGTATTTACTCTACTTAAAGAAAAACGACAGCGCATACCAAAGAAAATGCGCTTGCATGAATTACAGTACGTATAGCAGTAACATCAGTATTTTACGTTCTAGCACCGCAGGAGACATAGCAGTACAGTACTGTACAGTATATGGGTTTACCTTTAAATTCTGTTTTTAGGTAATGTATTATGGTAATTTTTTAGGTAATGTATTAAGTTGAGTTTGCAACGAAATTAAAGTGCTTTGGGGGCATACTGTATTTAGGGTTTAAACTATAAAAATAGGCATTTAAAAGGCATTTTAACCACATCCAAAAGTCAGTTTTTCACAAATCGTGGGTGCTCTAGGTACGCAACCCCCGCAAATTTTGGGGGTGTGCTGTATACCATAATATGGATAACTGGTTGTAAAACATTTACATTTCAACATATGTATTAATACGGGTTCAAAGTGTGGTCTTAACATTACAAGGTTTTGGGACTCCCTGGTGCAAATGGATGCTAAGTTTATATCATGTGTCCATATGTGGATAAATTTGATTATAATTATACAGTATACAGGGTGGTCCAGATCTTATTATGCAGATCCAGATCGTCTGGATTACTTTCATTTATGTGGGGACGATTCCAGTTAGGCACGAAGACAATTCTTCATGTCATCAGTTCGCACACTTCTTGATGGTCCGGGATTTTTCGGGTGATTTTCTATGTAATAAACTTAAGTTATAGCGTAATGAAAATTGCATAATTAGATCTGGACCACCCTATACACTGGGCACACAGCATTATTTCACTTCTACAAGTATTACTAAAAATTTAAAAACTATGTTGTTTTAAGAAAAAACTAAAGTTATTAATGTTGATGTCTTTTTTTTACAATGTCCTGCTAGAAGTCATCATTAATGTCACAATTAACTGAATGATTTTAAATTCACAGTTGTCCATGTGAGGTAGGTTTGGTTGAATAATAATAATCACCTGAGAGACATAACAGATAACGAGAATATAAAGTTCAGACTGGCAGATGCTTTTAAATTATCCTCCTCTATATTTGTAACACGAGTATAGTACGCAGTGTGAATTAACTAATACCACCACTGCATTTATGATTTTTTAACTTTGAAACAGCAGGGTATTGTACCGTGTTAGCCATTATGGATGCAATGAGAAGTCAAGCAAAATTATCTTTTATTGGCTAACGAAAAACATTACACTATGCAAGCTTTCGAGGCAATTCAGGCCCCTTCTTCAGGCAAGATGCACATATTGCAATCTTTTTAATTAGCCAATGAAGGGTGTCATTTTGTTTGACATCTCACTTAACTTTGAAAGGAAGATGAATTTTGAATTAATTTGCAAACATTTTCAAAAAACATGTTCTAGGGACAGCAAAACATCTTTTTGAATTGAAATCCAAAGGTAATTTTATTCCCAAGAAAACATTTATTTTGTGCATATCAAACATAGAGAAAGGAAAAAAATTAACATTGGCATTTGGTTTATTCAGGAACATTTATAATAGATCTTACTTCACCTCAAAATTCTGACTGAAAGTGGCAAAGGAAAAATGACCTTTACTTCTAAGAAGCTGTTGAATATCACAGAACTGTATTTTTCAACTCTTCTATATACAGGAATAAGCCATCTGTTATATAGCTAAAATACACTCACATAAATTGCAGATTATAATAATAAGATAAAAAGTGAAAGGTTAAAGTTAACATTTTCTTAACGTCAGTGAAACAAGGTCCCTAAACAAGCAAATGGTCAATGTGTAATGTAGTTAAGCAAAAATTAGGAACAGAGACTTCTTGGGGTGCCTACATAAGAAACCATTAATTCCTGAAGTGTCCTCTTGGCATGCTTTCTGGCCAATTCTATTCAATAACTACTTGCAGGTTTCTTTGTTGAAAAATCAACCTTGTCAGAGTAACTAGTAGAATTCAAACAAAAGACATTCCGAGCAATTTTAGAGCTGTTCTACTACCCAAAAATTGCATCCCACAAGATCCACCCTCCAGTTATTTGCAGAAAATAGAGGTTTACTGTCCCCATCAACCACTTTTACATAAGACAGAGTAATAACAGTTGACATTACATTCACACAAGAACGAAACAGAGTTAATGCCAGCCACTACTACAAGCAAAAAGTCAGATAGAAACTAACCATTTGCTCTGGATTCATTTTTTTTTTATAAATATATAAACACATGGCCACCAGCAAAAATGTAAAAGCCTTAAAATAATTTCGACTTCAGCACTAAAAACAAAATGCATCTAAATATCAAAACCATTAAAACCACAGATGTCATTATGTAATCAAAGTAATAGCCACATCTTGATTACCTGTACTCTCGGCTGTCTTGGTATCTCCTGTTTGTGACTGCTCGCTGGGAAGCCGTTTCCATTAGTAGTTTCTGAGTCAGTCTATTTGTTGGAGTAGGATCCCTTTCAGGCTGTTCTTCAGGCTCATGGTCGCATTTCCACTCCTCATCTTCATTTAGTGTTGGTAAATATCCAGGTAAAACCTTCCCCGTCCCAGAGCCTGAGCTCTGGTCACTGTACAACTTTGGACTCTCCCCTCCTGTCCTTGTGTATTCCAAATAAATATCAGATTTCAGAAACACTGGGTAGGTGTTCTCCTCCATCATGGCTTGAATTTCAGTCTGGGCCTGGTCAAACATTGCAGGGTCAATGTGCAGTTTTAACACCGAGTCCTTGATGAAGCTTTTAGTGGCTGGTTTGATTTGCCTTGAAACTATGCCATTATTATCCAAAATGTATTTTCTATAAATGGCTTTTGCAAGTTTAAGCTTTTTCTCCTCATTCCCTTCACTGTTTTCCAACTTTCGAAACCCACTGCAAGCAAACCAAAAGTCTAACAGATCTGCACAGTCCTCCTGTTTAAGGAAAGTTCTGAAGAGGTGTATGCCATCCTGGTCATCCAATAGAGAGTGTAAGGATTCTGCCCACTTCAGGTAGGGGGGTGTTGGAGAAGCACTTCCCTCTGGTTCATAACCAAGGTCGAGGTCAGGCCTCCTCGGAGTTGCCGTGGATGGCTCACTTTTAAGAGACTCATTTTTTGAACAATAAAAGTTGGAATTATATGGCCGGGAATCTGTGGATACAAATTCACCTTCCTCACCTGGCACCGGTGGCCTTGGGGCATCTTCAGTGAAGCTGGTCCCAAGATCCACTGGATACCCCTCTCTCACACTCATTTTTATAATTTTCACTTGTCCAAATCCAGTCCTGTCTAAAGTCCAGAATGCTTAAATCCAGAATACTGAAAGTAGTGCTTCTGAGCAATTCCTCCTGCAAGCAAACAGAAAGAAAATTGTTTCAATAAAAAAATTGTTAAACACAATACTTAAAACAACAAAAGGTCATTGAATTCTCTGCTAGTTTTCTAAAGAGCAATATTGGCATGAAGCAGATACCATTACAATCAATTTGTCAACAATATGCTAGTGGTCAATTGGGCACACGGAGGGAGCTAAAATGTACACACACTATATATATATATATATATATATATATATATATATATATATACACACACACACACACACACACATACATACTGTATACATATAAACATATACATATGTAAACTTTTGTATATATAAACATATTATCAAATGACTACATGATACAGCAGTTCTCCAAGAGTGTGTAACAGATGACAGATTAAACTTCAAACGTAAAAATTAACCTACTGCTGCTTTCGGCAAAAAACTAAGGTATCTATTTCCACTTTTGATCCTAAACAGGCCAAGGAAAACACTTCTACCCCTTAGAGGAAAAATGGTTAAGCAGTGACTTAAGCACATCCTTGTGTAGGATTCAGTTCAACCTTCCAGGGCAGCCTGGTTCAGATGGTTAACAATACTGTAAGGTAGTGGGGTTTTTAATGTAGTTTTTTATATAGCTGGGGGGAAAACAAACTCAACATAATTTATTTCATGACTAACATACTTGAAAATATAATGACAACGCATGTTGTGATCTGTGAAAGAAAAAAAAAAAAAGAAAAAACACAAAACAGCTGGGTGAAGACAGAAGCTTAAATTTTATATTAGCTGGGAATCACAGTCAAAAGTTAATACTGTCATTCTATTAGACCCTGTGAAAATCCATGTTAAATCTAAAACTAGAAAAGACTTTTTTTTTTTTTTTTTTTTTTTTAATCCTCACTCCACAAGAATTTTGTATTCAAGGAGTTGGGGGAAAAAAAAAGGTTCTGTTGCATTCTTTTAAAATGCTGAAATAGGCTCAGGACACATTGATGTGAAAGTGCCTGACCATTTCATAGTATAAAACTTTTGTTTTAAGCTAACTTGATGTTCATATCTATACATCCTGCTTTAAAAATCTTAAATATGTGCCCCTCTAATGAAAAACAAAATATCAAGAAACGTTTTTCCTAAGCATAATCTTTAGTAGTACAGAAGAGTGGTGAACAAAGGACACTTCTGGTATGCACGCTCACATGTAGAATACACAACTGCTGTTAATTCTTCTCATAAAAATAGTATGAAATGAAACTGTTCCCATATAGACCTCCAATGGAGAAACAGCATATTAGTCGCCTGCACCTAGCTAAAGAACATCTTTCCATAACCGTTCACAATTTTAAATGTTTCACCACAAATTTTTACATATTGATGCCAAAGGGTAGAGCGCATACCGAGCCAAGAATTTAGCATGCATGGCTAAATGCTACCTTCGTGCAATTGGTGGGGTTTAATTAAATGCTTAATTGATAGCTGCCCTCAATTGGTTGACACTAAGAAGTGTGTGCATGTGTATTAGTGTTATTTGTACAGCTCATTAATATTTTATGCAGAAATTCATGATTAAAACTGAGGTTTGTCAACAATGACAAAGCATGAGTAGTAAGGAAGAGAGTTCAGTGGTTGCTGGATTTTGAGTTGCTGTAATTTTGATTCATTGAAGGGCTCACAGAATCTGCTTTTTCCTCAGTGGCACACTAAACTCCTACCAAACTATTTGCTTAATCATGCTTCTCATTTTCTTATTTCTGTACTTGGTCGGTGGTTTGAGAATTAACCTGGATTGAAAATTAACCTGGAGCTTAAAATGCAGGAGAGATGTCTTGATAAGACCCATTTATTCATATGAACATTTTCTATTAACATCTACTATATTTCTTTTTAAGCCAATTGCTACTCCATGGCAGGGCTAGCTAGCTATTTATAATGGCCTTAATGCACCATTTTTCTGGCCTGCCTATTTCAATTTAGGGTTGCTTGGTGTTGATCAAGGAAGTACCAGGCATGACATAGAAACTTACCCTATACTGGGGTGGACAAAACAGTAGTCTGGACACCCAGAACTGCAAGTTTTTATTTCCAGACAACCAAACTAACAAGCAAATCAGATGCTTTGGATTGTTGGCCAATGCAATATTTTCTTAAACACAAACAATTAGATAAAAACAACAGACAATTTTTAAGTACCATCTTAACTTTGGTGCCTAAAAACATTTTCTATCTTCCAACCATCCTAGAGTGCAGAAAACAATGGAGAAAATATTTAAATTGTATAACAGTGCATGGCCTTTCATTATTATTTTTATAATACTACTAGCAAAATACCCGCACTTCGCAGCGGCAAAGTACTGCCTTAAAATTTTATTAAGAAGAAAATTAAACCTTTTTAAACTGAGGGAAAATATACCAATAATTATTTGTTAAGGATCTCTTTGTATACCACATTGTCATTTCAGCCCTCCGGTTGTAATATGACCAAGCTGTGCGCTGAGCTTACTCTTGAGCATGCAACGTACAGTTGGCCATGTGAAAAGTAATCTTGTTTCAAATCACACAGCTTGGATTGCTGCTGTCACAATCGGTTTGAGTTTCATGGTTTGTTTCAATTACGACAGTATTTGCAGGACTTGTGTTGAAGTGACATTCGGCATCTGTCAAGCGTTGTAAGCATACAACCGGTTTCATCAATAACTTCACATCCAGCTTTTGAGAGTTTAAACATTCATAAACATCGAAGTGTCCACTACTGAAATCGTCACCTGTGAATCTAAGATGTTTAAGAGGCATTGGCGTTTGTCCAAAGATGAAAAATATTTGGCCATTTCAGTACACTTGAAAGAGACAACCGAACAATTCAGCGGCAGCTATTAACTCACATGCAGAACCATAGGTGAAGGGCTTAAGCATTTCACTCTTATAGTGCCCCTGTGTAGTATAATTATCTCCTGTACCGTCATCAGTCCACACCTTGAACCTGTCCCAGTCATTCAATACATAAGACACAATGTTCCTCTGGATATCAAGAGTGAGCCTGATATGGTCGTGCAATATGTAAAAAAGAGAATGGAAAAGGTAGGTACCATCTCCGGGCACGGAAACCACTCGGTATGTGACAGTTCTTTGATCGATGGTGATCACCTCGATAGACATGTTAATGGGGGTACGGTTGGAATGATAAAGGAAATGGGTACCTGAACAATGTAAAGTAAGACTAAAATACCTACACAATAACTATAAATCATAATAAACGAACAATAAAACAGTGGAGAAGCCGTGGATTAAGTAAAAAGGCTGTAGTTATCAGCAGGGAGACGTGAATCCCATGGCGAAGCAAGGAAGGGAATGTAGAGACCGGAGCTACGGACGGCCCTATATAGGCAGGCAGCCAACAACGTGGGAGGCGTTGGGATGGGGGACCTAACGCCGCCTCACATGGTGACTGAGCTGCAGACTACGGACATATATATGTACGCAAGTAGGATTCAGTTAGTGTTGAGAACCTGCGTACCAAATTTCTTGAAGATGGGCCCATAAGTAACAAAGACCGTTGGAAAGTTCAATATGGCGGCTGACAGTGGCGTCATACCACTGAAATAAGTACGTACATTGATTTCGGTTAGCGCAGGGAAGCCGCCTACCAAATTTC
This sequence comes from Polypterus bichir lapradei, assembly GCA_026402145.1. Lineage (NCBI taxonomy): Eukaryota > Metazoa > Chordata > Cladistia > Polypteriformes > Polypteridae > Polypterus > Polypterus bichir. Next base: position 38,546,278 of record JANRMT010062861.1, read on the forward strand.
GTGAAGATGGGGCCATAAATAAGTAAGTTCAACATGGCGGACATTGTCGACCGTTATGACCGTTATGAGAATTTCGAAATGAAACCTGCTTAACTTTTGTAAATAAGCTGTAAGGAATGAACCTGCCAAATTTCAGCCTTCTACCTACACGGGAAGTTGGAGAATTAGTGATGAGTGAGTGAGTCAGTGAGGGCTTTGCCTTTTATTAGGATAGATTAACATTGTATTACTGTCTCTTCTTCCAGTAATTCTAAACTATAATGACAAATTAAAACAGGGCAAATTAATAGTGGGAAAAGGAAAATATTCTTTCTATATTATTCTCAAGCTATTTAATTCTTTAAGAAGTGTCCTGCTCAACTAGCAGAGGCAGTACATCTATACCGCCTGGTTTTTCTGCAAGCAGCACTAATCTAAAGGCAATTTCCAGGTACACCAGCCAAAACTTAAATTTAAAGATGTTAATTAATCAACAAAGAAAGCACACCTTCGGTGTGAAGTAGGAAACTGTGGAAAACAACTAAATTCATATAAGGACAGGAAGAATTTGCAATCTTCAGAAAGACAGTGATCAGGCCAGAATATGAACCAAACACCCTTGAATGGTAAAGTCACACTCCTAACCACTTGCATACCATAAACATAAGACGATGACCATAAAGACGCAAGATTATTGGGGATAATTGTTTATTCCAATATGGTTACCAGTTACTTTAAATCTTAATTATGCATCATTAATTGCTTACAATATTTTCAACAAATGATCTTCAAGAGTCAAATGAAACAGTCATAGCCCAGCTTATACAGTATATAGCAATTTCTAAACAAATGACTCAGCAACAACATTAAATTCACCAACTTTATTTGTAAAATACAAAAGTATGTTTATTTGCTTAAAATATTTTCCACCTTCTTATTGAGAACAGAAAACTGAGAACAAAAAAAGGTTTCAAGATGAAACATGGGTTGAAGAGATTCAACTCCAATTTATTTTAAATGATAAACTGCTTCAAGTGAATAAAGGTGTCCACTTACTGTATATGGCATGATCAAGAGGGCTGGATTTCTTCATGTGAAACTCAGTAATTATCTGAAATGTAACTTTCAGAATACACCACAATGAATGTAACATCTCTGGTACAAGATTATTCCCAATTAAAAGCGAAGAGTGGCATTGACTTCTGCATTCAAAGGGCAGTTCAATCAATCAAAAAATATCAGAACAGTCAATAACTGAATCAGGCCCTTTTGTATAGAGTGTCTCCAAGTTTACTTTTTGGTGGACAGATATTCCAGTTAGTGCTGTAGAGTTTACCTATGATAATTACAGGTGAAAAGAATGCAAGGAATAGTGCGAGAACTAATGTGTCATCAGTTTAACATCAATGCATATCTTAGATTCAATTCATCTTGTAGAAGGTGGTTGGTGGTATTTTAGTTTAACACAAATGAGATAATGATATATGTAAAACAACTCCAAAAATCAATGAGTATACATATATTAGAAGACAAAAGAATCAAGGCACCTACAATTGTTTTTCATGTGTTTAAATAAATACATTTAAGCAACGGGACATCATTCCTTTCTATACTGCTCATACAGTTGGTACAGAAACTAACCTGGCTGGGCAAACAAGAGGAAAACTAGCACACAAAACACAATGTTTAAACTAACATGCAAACAGGAACCCTGTACAAAGCAAACCATTACCTTAACCACATATTTCAACAGTCCCCAAAAAAATTGTATGTTTGAACAGGTAATAATCACTAATGTCTCTGAGCTAAAGTCATTCATTGATAAAGGGCATTTTACAGTGAGAACTATAATCAGTGAACCTTATAAAGCAACCTTAATTTGGTATAAATATACAATATTGTAGAAATCAAAACAGAGACAAGACATTAAAAACAAGACGGTATAAATTAAATGCTTACATTAAAACAATAAATAATGAATGGCAAGGTTTTTTGGGTGGAATCATACATGTAAAGCATCCCACTTTGGTGTCTTTCACTCTTGCTGCTATGACACCTTACACTACTGCCTCGAAGGATTAAAGCCATTACCATAGGTGACTTGCTACAACATCTCTCCATTCAAAACCTACATGACTTCCAAATGGGAAGGATTGCTATAATTTGTATTTATTGAGGACACGATTTTTTTAATGTACTGTTTATTAAAAAAAAGATAGTTGTGGAAGTGAGGAACAGTGAATTCAGACATAAGGGGTTTTGCATTTCCATCATAGAAAGCTTCATTCAGTCATTAAAAGTGAAGAACAATGTCAGTGTAATTGAGAGCGGTAGGCTTCATGTGAGGCAGCCTGAGTTTTATACCATTAACCAGCATACTTGTGCGAACACCCTCTTTTACTTGTAACATAAAAGCCTAAGGCTTCTGCTTCTGTACGCAAAGCACTCTCCCAAACATTTCTGCCAAATTTGGACAATTCATTGAGCATACTGCATGCAGTGCAAAAATGGAAATCTGCAAAGTTGAAGACAGAGAGGGAAAGCTGTGACTCTGACAGGCTTGATCAGGTGTGCCAGTTGTCAGACACCCAGTAGAACCTTCCTCACAAAGCTAGCATGGTTAGGAAATGTGGAAAATCGACTCTGAAAGACTGCTGCCCCAGATGAAAGGCCCAGCAGTTTTCTTTTCATGCATTTATTAACAGAAAGATCAATGCTGGGAACAATGCAGCATGTCTTCAGATAAGCTTTGGAAGGAGGCATGCCCTGCTAAGCAATGGCATTACTTTGTACACCAGTTGGACCAAATGCTTAAAGCATTCTTTTAGGAAGGTCTTGTAGCATTTTCCAAGCATCAATAGGAGCAAGTAAGGTGAAACACATAGAATGTACGCTTAAAGTACAAATATTTTGTCTATAACTAGAACTCACAGAATGCAAAATAATTTCTCCATGACCATAAAGCCAAACTGCATATTTTAGAACTTAATCTTGCATGTTGAAATTTCATTACTGGGGACTGCAGTATGACTGACGGTTAAGCCAAAATAAAAATATTGATCTGAAGGAGAGGTGGTCTCTATATTAAACCATTTGAAAACTATTATTTCATGCTAGAATTATGACAGAAAGCTCCCAACACATAACGTTAAGTATACTCCATTTTCCTAGGCTGAAATGAAAATGTGACCTGACACGGACCATCAGTCAACTGCTTTATTCCTCAAGGTGTCATATCTGCTGTTTTGACCATTTTAAGTCTGTAAATGACAATATGAATTATTTACAATGAAAAAGAAAAAAAAAAATCCCGGAAATCATGTTTAACTAAGCAGAGAACACCCATTTAATGATTTGGAGCATCAACCTCCTTATGGTTTAGCAATTCACTTTGAGAGAAAAAAAGTCTAGAAATATTCTGAAATTAATGTGACACATTTCAATTAAAAGAAATGTTAACATGCATTCCAAACATTTGTCAATTTTTTAAAAACACCAAAATGTTAATTTTACACATTTAAAAATTATCCACCAAATGGATTATTTTGAACTGTCAAACAAGCATGTGTGTTGTCTGCCTCTGTTGCACATCTGAAAGGGTATTTAAAGCACTACAGGACAATACAAAACAAGAACATGAGACAGTAGCATGGAACGTTTCCCGGTTAGAATCACTGCCACAGCAAAACAGCACAATAGTTGTAGGTGTGCAAAGCTTTGGCAAGTTCAGTTTTGGAAAAGAAATGTGCATGTGAAACATCTTACTAAGTCATGAAGAATTTACCAGGCCATAAAGGAGAGTGCACATGATACACATATGGAAAGCAGATATAACAAGATACCAAGATGGACTTCTTGTTAATTACAATTTATGCCAAAATAAAAATCCTCCAGCTTTAATAAAACTATCATTTTTATGGTCCTTCATTTACTCATTTTCATCCCACGCGTTAAAACACACACACACAAAAATGCCTCTTATTTGCATAAAGCAACATTTTTCCATAAAGAAAATGTAGCAAAAAATAAATAAATAAAACAATTACATTTTTCTCGATTTAATGCCTCAGGCTAAGAATCTTAAGTATCCAACCTACTTCCTAAAAACCATATTTTTTGACGCTATCTATACCTGTCAGCTTTTGTGTAGTTATTCTCCTGTTAGAAAGATAGATGACTTCCTGCTGTTATTCATTAAAGGTGCACTGTGGCTGTAATATTAGAAATGTAGGGGAGATTTAAGCAAAACGACACCCACCCTCACAGCTTCAAGCTCAAAACGTCACTCAAAAACAGGCTCCAACATGGGAGCCCTGCATGCAATCTACTGCAGAAGACTATTAATTCTCTGCTCTGCAGTAAGGTATCATATGCTTAGGCTTGGTTTTGACAAAAAAGGCATGTAAATGAATGAAACTAATAAGCAAAATAAAAATGCCCAGGTTAGAAAAGCAGCAAACATAAAAAGGAGAGTGGATTCAGTTTTGTACATCATAAGCTGGTAAGCTAACCAATCACATTTAGACAGTCCACCATGGCTAAAATGTTTTTTACTCAACAAGCCAAGGATATTGGAAGATCTAATTTCATACAGGTCTACTGGTTGCTAAGCAACCTAAAACTGCAGCAGGCATCCACCCAGGAGTTGCTGTGTGGTTTATTATTATAATTAATATACACTAAGAAAAACAGATAAATCATGACTTCTGCCCAAAATTCATATAATGAGGAAAATCCCTTTTCTTCCTGACAGGAAGTTTAAAAAAAAAGCAAGACAAGAAACAGTTAAAATTTGACAGACCTTAAATGTGTAAGAGGAGGGAAAAAATGTAGTTTCTAAAGAGATCAAAGGAATCACATGTTTCCTGTTCCAAGAGCAGGCTTTACTTTCTAGTGTATATAAAAGAAAAAAAAGATTTTTCCCCATTCCAGAGGCACTGGTGTAACAGACATGAACACATTATATCCCATTACAACAGTCTGCTGGGTATCAAATCAAAATACAGTTGCTGTGCAGAGTAACTCTGTATTGAATATTTTTTGTAAGGTAAAACAGATAAAACAATTGATTTAAAAATCACTGTAAATGAATAAACACTGGCTATTACAAAAAACTCAGTATTTATAAATCGACTGTCTGACAATAAATTACTTGCAGAATATGTTGTCATTTTTAAAAGGAACAAAACTTCAGTGTAAACTCAAACAAAAAAAAAAAAAAAAACAAACAAAGGCCCAAGAAACCACAAATGCATACCTACAACACTGCAAATTAAAACGTATTCCTTGAACCACCTATTCTAATTCAGGGTCATGGTCTGATGTAGCCTACCTTGGCAAAACCAAGCACAAGGCAGCTGTACATTTAAAACTGATGTCAAATGTAAATGACGAAGGCCGGCATATGCACGATTACATTTTTTTGCTTTCTTTTGTAGTTAACCTCTGTCACTGCATGCTTTAAATAGGCAGCAGTGTTGTTGCATCAGTAAAAAAAGTAATTAAAAAAATTAAACATTCTTATAAAAAAGTAACATCAAAGCACCTTAACAAGGTGAATAAGACGTGCTTATATAAGAGCAACTAACAATAAAAAATACCCAAATCTGTGCAACCAACAGGGAGAGGAGTACACTACATGGCTACCATTACAACTGAAATAATTTGTTACTCTAGGTTATATGGAAACATTTCAGTTGCAGCGAACTTCAAACAAGTAAGTATGTTTATAGAGTTATTATTGTCAAATACACAGTACAGTAAAAGTTACTACTCCATGTGCTCATCAAAATGTAACATGTTGCAAGCCTGCAGTGCCATGATTATGCAGTATAACAACCTTAACTTGTAGATAAATATAAAACAATATCTTATTTAGGTAGCTGGAACACAAATCTAATCCACAAGCTTTCTCCAAACATCAGAAAACCAACCATAAAAAGAAAGGTGAATATAAGACAAATTGCTGGATAAGCTGATTTCAAAAACATTAAGTGTGCCTCATTTTTTTTTTTCTATATGAAAGACAACCGACATAAAACAAAACACATAGTACTACAGCACAACTTTGCTCAAAACAGTCTGCCTAATTTCACCGAACTGTGTTTTCGTGAATCTATTTTCAAAAGGCCACAAAACTATTTTGCACTGGACATTTGCTTAAATCCAAAAGCAATATTTGCAACTAAAGCTTAATCTTCTTAGTTTTCCAAAGCATGATTAAAAAGTGTAATGCAACAATGTGTGATATTTTATCAAAAGCATTAAAATTGATATGCAATTATACACAAAACATACAGCAGCAGTCAGCACTATTAATTCAGTGGAATGTCATACTAGTTTAAAGGTAAAATTCTGAACAAGGAAAAAATGAAATCATTGTTCATTTTTATTAGGAATATCTCCTTTTCCCCAAAAATAATGTATCAAAGAAAAAACTTTCTACAGAAAATTAAGACAACTGGGACCCAGGCGTGGATCAACATATCAACATTCCTGTTTAAAAAGTCCAATGTGTTACATTATACTCAGCTTGATATGTGACCAAGAAAGAGTTCCTGCTGACTAAAAAACACAACACTGTCTCTTTCAAGCTGATCCCAACACTCAGCAGATACTGCAAGCTCAGTGGCGATTCCACTGCTTAGATGTTGGGAACCTCAGGAATAGAAAAAGAAAAAAAAATAAAATAAAATAACCGCCAGCCAGCTTACATTTCAAGTGCTTTTTATTGGGTGCTTTCATCTTTATTTGCAATAATAAGGAGATTTAACCGAGGTTAAGTAATCAATTTTTAATTAATAAATGCCACATACATACAAAACATGATCAAAAACAAAAAGCAAACTAAATTATTTGTATACTTTGCACAATGAAAGACAGCAAATCAAATGGCTCTTCAAACATATATTGTAATTTTTTTAGAGAGAGATAACAAATCACACACTAAAGCATACAAATGTAATCTTGAACCCTTTTATCTGTCAGACAAAGTGAAAATAATGATGGGTTTTTGCAGAATATGAAAAATTACACATTATAAACGTAACCAATGGCTCAGGTGCAAACCTTTAAAAGAAACCACAAAAAACATGACTCAAATGTGAAATGCTATATACTAAGATGCAAAGAAAGATGGCATACAGTATTTTGGCCATTACAAAAAATAACCAGCTAAAAAATTAAATGTTTAATGGACATAGACACACAGTGACTTAAAAAAATATCTGAAGAGAAAACAAACACAAATCACCCTTAAATCTACATGTTATAAAACAGCTACAGCAACCAATACACTATAGAAAGAACAGAAAGAGAGAAAAATATAATGTTTTGTGTTTTTTTGGGGGGGGGGGGGTTAAAAGCAGCACGTTCTTACTTAGCAACACAGATAAAAAGGTACAAAATATTTCTGATGGAAAATAAGAAGCAATAAGAAGCTACGAAACTGTAAAATGTGATTTAAACAAAGCTATAAATTGTTTTAAACTTAAAAAAAACGAAATATTAGATACACATTGGCCATCATATTAAGCTACAGGCATGCAGAAAGCACCCTCTTCAAAACATGAATACTAAAAGAGAATTAAATGTAGTAAGCAAAAGATATAAAAAAAAAAAACACAAGACAAAGTATCAGACAACCTTACAGAATAATGCCGGGAACAAAAGTGGGTTCTTTTAAAACATCGCGCACAAAAATGCAATCGGGAATTGAGTCCCCATCACTTTTCAAAAGAAGCTCCAAAATTTTGAAATTCTCAACACAGCAGGAACTAGTGCATGTCTCAAATGTTAGGCCATGGAAGGATACCAAAATTTTAAAACCAACAATATCTGTAACATACCCTTTGAGTTATACAAGTCATTTGGTTAACAGTGTTTTCCCCTTAAGAAATGATAACGACGACTCACTCGAAAATTAAACAGCCTTGCGTGAAACCCTACACATTTTCTGTCTTTTAGAATGACATGCGTGTTATAGGAATGTAAAGATAATCATATAGGGGCATTACGTTATTTTAAACCCTATAGATTAAATAAATGTATAGCTGCCACAAGACAAAACTATGATTCGCTGGATAAAAAATAACTGTGCTTCGACTCTTACACAAATCATAAATCTAACGGAAATAACGACAAAAACACGCACACGCAAAGGTTCTAATCTACAGGAAATAACCAGTTATCTAGACAAATGAAGGTAAATGTAAGCAAACCAAGACAGGAGGTTGCCGGAAAAGCATGTTTAAGGCTGGTAAAAGGATCTTTTTTTTTTTTTTTTTTTTTACACTGGGCAAGAGTATGAGGAATAAAAAGATACGTGTAATGTAATCACTAATATAAAACATGCTAAACAACCACACGCAGAGTAAGACTTATGATCAGCAGCCTTTCTGTTAAGATCACCAAAGATAAGGCGCTACATATAAAAAAGAATCAATGTCAAAGGATTGAAAAATGCACAAATAAAAATAATTTAAAAAATCAGGTAACACGCCTGGATAAAAAAGGCATCTTAAAAAAAGAAGAAAAATAAACAGAAAGAAAGCGGGTATCAATGCACCCCGACACACAATATAAATCCGTTTTTTTTAATAAAACACTATTTTGTTTATGATTAGCACATTAAGGAGAAAGTTTAGGTTTGCCCATGTTAAAATGCGTTGAAATGCATGGCAAAGTGGCCGAGTTCCGGCACACACGCGTACACACGCACACTTAAGTAGCTTGCTTAAAAGGCAAAAGAAACGCAATCAAACTTTCTTCCACAAAGAATGGAAGTGGAGGAAGAGAGGGAAGCAGAGAGAGAGAGAGAGGGGGGCGGGATATTCATCTGCAACTTATAAAATCGTCAGCCAACCAAAAGATCAAAAAAGCGAGCGCCTTCTCCCCAAAAAGAAACCTCTCTAGATGCATGAAACGATCTGTGTATTTAATGCTATTTGTAACGGGGGGGAGCTCACACCCAACACTTATTGTATAGTTTGGATTAAAACATGTCAACGTTTACCTACAGATTTCACCATTCATGCTTCAAAATAAAACATTTCAGGAATAAATAAGGGCTGGCCTCGTGCAGGCCGGGCCGTGCCGCGGGACGGGTGTGAAAGGTATGCCGCCGGGTTGGCACCGGCACGATGTTGTGACCCGCGCCCCCGCCTCGCGCTTTGAAGTGAGCCTCACAGCGCATTCATGTCTCGGCCTCTCGGAGACGCGTGTGGGGGAAGGGAAGAGGAGGGAGGCGAGGCAGAAACAAACTCTCGCTCTCCTCGCGGAGCCACAGGCCCTTCCTCAAGCCCGCCGACTAGGACACAACTTTAGGAGCGCCTCTACCGCAGCCGAACAACGCGTCGGGAGCTATTCAAAGCTGCTTGCCTCCGCTCTTCTTCCCCTGCAAGCCCCCGGCTCCGCCGATCGAGCTACACGAGAAACTGAACATATTTACATTCAAGAATATCTATTCAGCTATCGCTGTGCTCAGGGTGATTGACTCTGTTCTCAATTACAATCAAGCACTACCTCCTTCAAAAAGCGACGTCTTTTCTCTCTCTCTCTCTCTCTCTCTCTCTCTCTCTCCCTCTAATCCTTAGCTACCGCAATCCCGTAAAAAGGGGAAGGGGGGTGTAGAGGAGGAAAAAAAAAGTTTCGTACCGTACCTGCGAAAGCCTGCTCCCCGTTTTCCAGCACATCGGGAAACCCGGCGTTTACATTTCCTTACGAATCGTGTCATAGATACGGAGTTGTAAGAGTTTAAAAATAACAAAGAAAACAATCCGTCCTCCTCCCCATGGCTGTCTCTCACTCTCTCATTCTGACTCTGTGTGTGCGTGAGTAAGAGAGAGTGTGTCTGTAATGTTTGAGCCTGAAATTGCTCCTCAGCGCCACCCGCGTTTCAGCGCTGCAAGCACAGCACATGACTGATCGAGGGACGCGACGGGGGCGGGGTTAGGATCGGCAAAAAGTGACACCTGAATGAAAGCCGACTTAAAACTGGAATCACTGCTCTGCTGCTGTATGATTCTTGCGCTGCTAAACGGTGTTAAGCCTCTTTGGAATCACACACTCTTCCCACACAATTGCTTTTAGGGTAATTATCACTTCATTGTGCTCTTCAAGATGTTGTATTTTTAATAGATAGTAGCCTATTTTACATGCCCCGTGTTGCTGGTATAGACATCCGCCCTCCGCGAGCCTGAATTGGTTAAGTGTTTAAAGTAACGTAACGTTTGAACGGATGTAGCATTTTACATGTTTAATCAGAAGAGTTCGCTATGATCATTGTACACAGATGGCCTAACTATGTTCCGGTAATGTAATTATTTTGGTGTTATTTACAGTTTATTCCTGTCTCTGTTTTCCTTTTATATAGTACACTATTATGTAGGATGGCACAGCCGTCAAACCTGCAGCCTTGCATTTTCATACGACAGGGTGTGTTCATGTGTGCACTTTCCAAACATATGCAACATTGATTATTTGGCAACTCTGGATAAGGTAAGTGTAGGTGTGTGACTGAGTATCCGATGTAAGGGTTGGTTTCCTGCCTTTTATGGGGCCCTCATAGCCCTCAACTGGATTAAATGAGTTTAAAAATATTATTTTATATTATATTCTGTGTAGCACTTTTAATGTCTTATAATCTGTTGCATTTTATTTAAATACTGTATATATAGTGTGTGTATATTCATATATGATGTAACATGTATGAAAAAGTTCACCATAAAATGACTATATATATATACACAGACACACTGTTTTTGTACACTTACTGGGCAAATTATTATTAATACCTGCACACCTGTTCATCTAACTTATCCATCTGTTTACAGAATCAGCCAATCATGTTCTAGCAGCGCAATGCATACAATCATGCAGATACATGCCAGGAGCTTCAGTTAATCTTCACATCAAACACCAGAAAAGGGAAACATGTGATCATAGTGATTTTGACTGTGACATGATTGTTGGTGCCAGGTCTGAATATTTCTGTAACTACTGATCTACTGAGATTTTCACACACAGCAGTTTTTAGAATTTACTCAGAAAGGTCCAAAAAACCCTAGTAAGCTTCAGTTGTGTATGGAAATGCTTTGCTGATGAGATAGGTCAGAGGAGAATGGCCAAACTAGTTTGAGCTGACAGAATGGTTACTGCAACTCAGATGACCACTCTGTACAACTCAGAATACACAGCATATCAAACCCTGAGGTGGATGGGCTGCAACAGCAGATGACTGTGATCACATCAGTTTGCAGTTTTGTTAGCCAAGAGCAGAATGTTAAGACTGCAGAGGGAACAGGCTCACCGAAACTGGACAGCTGAAGACTGGAAAAATATAGCATGGTCTGATGAATCTCAGTTTCTACTGAAACACACAGATGACAGGGTCAGAATTTGGCTCCAACAGCATGAATCCTTGCACTCAGCCTACCTTGTGCCAACAGTCTAGGCTGGTGGTGTTGGTCTAATGGTGTGAGGAAAGTTGTCTTGGCACACTATGAGCTCATTAATAACTGACTAATCACCACTTGAATAACACAATCTATTTGAGTATAGTTGTAGATAATGTGCATCTCTTCATGGCAACAATTTACTCATCTTCTAATGGCTACTTCTGGCATGATAACGTACCATGATGTCACAAAGCAAAAGTCATCTCAGACTGGTTTCATGAAAATGACAATGAGTTCAGTGATCTCTATTGACCTTCCAGGTCACCTGATCAGAATCCAATAGAACACCTTTGGGATGCGGTAGAATGGGAGATTTGCAAAATGAATGTGCATCTGCCAGATCTACAAAAACTGGGTGATGTCACTATGTCAGCATGGACCAGAATCGGAAAGGACTATTTGCAATATCTTTTGAAATCCATGCCATGAACAATTGAGGCTGTTTTGAAAGCATATGGAGGCCCTATCCAGAAAAACTATGGTGTTTCTAATTATGTATTGTGAACACTGTCATGTGAAAACATATTTTACCAATTTTAAAAAAATGTTTAATATCCATTTTCACAGTAAACATTATCACAGATTGGTTTACAATAAAGCATCATGGTGAAAATGACCACAAAGTTGTTTGTAATTAGTCATTTTTACAACACATTTCAAATGCCGGGTCATCTCATATTTGTGTGCAGTTTAAGTGTTCTTCCTGTATCTCTGATGTTTTTGTCCTGGCATTCAAGTTTTCCTCCCACATTCCAAAATGAGCATGTGTGTGTAAGTGTGGAATTCACACTCAGTGCCATAGGACTGTAAGGCAGCGATACTAAACACTGCACCACTCTTGTCAGTTTATGTTTATTTTGTAGAAGTAGCCTCTGTGATGATTATTACACAGTTCTGTATCATCAAAGTATTTTTATTCTATATTTTTCATATTGTGCACAAATACAATGGTTTATGGCTATTCATCTTCTTTGTTTTGTACAGTCCTGCTACAAAAGGTGTCAATAACATTTTTTAGTAAATATATCACCTTAGAGCTCCAATTAGTTCTCTTTTATTGACATTACATTTTTTATAGTGAGTACAGTCACTAGGTAAGTAATATTTTTATTTTATGTAATTCCTTTTTTTAATGAGTATTATTACAATGCACACTGAAATCAATTCACATTTTGTCTCACATTGTGCATTCTGCAGTGAGACCAGTCACTATCCACTTAACAACCAGTGCTTTGATGTTAAGCATTTTTATCAAGTCATATAAAAATTTATAAAGCCTCATCAGTATATTGACACACTGAATGTAACTGGAAGCACATTCAACAGTACACTAAGAATGAGTCTGCTATGTGTTGAATTTAATACTTGGTGAATAGCTGCATTTTGGGCAATCATCTTTTCTCTGTTTAGATTTTTGATCATAGCAGATCTGACTCATTTGAATGTGATTTATAATAACAATTTTCGATTAATGGCCAAAGATGAACTAAGAAAGCCTTCTTTGTAAGAAATTCACGTTTGGAGTCGATGTCCACTTTTTTCTTTCTTTCTGTTTCTTTATGTTGAGACTTTATGTATGTCATTTTGCTCCCTTGTCTTCAGATATAGATAATTAGTGGCTTCCTTCTGTCAGCAGTGATACTTATTAAAGATACGGATACATGAAGCACAAAAAAGATTAATTTGAGAGCCTGGGAAGAAATGATAAAATGTGGGATGAAGGTATTTACTCAAAATCAATAAGAAGTGATTAGCATTGACCTTGTGTTCTACAGGAATGAGTGAATTTCAGCTTTGTTAGCTATATCCCATACTATTACTGCCATTTCGCTATTAGAACAAAGGTCTCAGGTTTTTGTTGTGTGCTACACATGGAATCATCTGTTTGGTGTAATGGCAAAGATACTCAACATTAAACCAGATGGTTGCTACTTAAGTGTCTGCTAATGACTCACAGTGTGACCCAAACAAAGTCAAGTAACCCACATCAGCTCCAGTTTTACATATAAATTTATTTAGCGTAACAGGAAGTATATTCTTATACTTACCCTTTTAACCCAGAATGATACCAAGGAGTTAAATAAACAGTGCGTATATCTGATGCACCACACTAATGTGAGTTATACACAAAAATGAAAACACAAACTTATAAAACAAAAACAGATGAACTGAACGCTTCTACCTCCCTCGGCCTACCTGAATGGGTGTTAACTCTGTCTACCTTGTGGAATGACAGGTCCAGCTGATAACCGCAAAAGTACTGCAAAGCACTCCATTCTCTAACCTCCCAACTTTATGTCCCTACTGACTTTATATTCAAAGACATTTCAACTTGAGCAGGCTTTAATCCTCTTTTTGGGGTCACTTCCCACCCAAATCCCAGAACTCTCCTCATATTAGGTACTTTTTTCTACAAGGACACCAGACTAGAAATCTCTGTAGTGTTTTTCAGTGTCCCTGTCCTCCTGAAACGTAAGTTTGTTAAAGAAACAGGACATTAAGAAAGCTTTCATGCACATTGCCTTAAAGGAACAACCCCATACCGCTCGTAAGCAAATGACCAAGTGCTGCCATCTGTTGGTTAGGATGTCTTGCCAGCACTTAACTACTTTCACTGCCAGTTTCTCTTTCATTCTTCTTCGTTCATTCTCTCTCTCTCTCTCTCTTTCTCTCACTCACTCACTCTTTGTACATGGAGGGTCAGACATCCCTGGACTCTACATGATTGCTTGGTCTATAGAACTCTATCTCCTATACTTGTGTTCCTGCATATTGCAATTCCTGAACAGCTAGTACATGCAGTTTAGCATCCTTTGTCAGGGTTCGGAAAATGGTTACTCCACTACCAGATAGCTGAAAACCAGCGCTGACTGTGACAGCATTGAACACAAGGTAGGAATCAACCCTGTTTTGCTTTTCATGGAATGCCAGCCTATCAAAGAGTACACCAATGCACATTCTCACTTGCAGTGAATCATATTAAAAGTAAAAAAATAATAATATTCATATTCTTGGGATGCCCTACGGTGGGTTGGCGCCCTGCCCGGGGTTTGTTTCCTGCCTTGCGCCCTGTGTTGGCTGGGATTGGCTCCAGCAAACCCCCGTGACCTTGTAGTTAGGATATAGCGGGTTGGATAATGGATGGATGGATGGATGGATATTCTTGGGATATGGGAAGAACGCAGATTACCCAGAGAAAACTCTCTCAGGGAACATTTAAACTCCTAACAGACACCGGTCAGGCTAGCAATCCAAATCCAGTTAGGCATCATGCTAACACTGTGTTACATACATCTGTTTTTGCTAGTACAAAATCAAGATAAAAGCCTGAAGTATTGTCAATTCCCATCACTACTGGACAAAGTCATGTCCATTTTTTCTCTAAAATATAACACTCCCACCTGCCAAGAAGAATTCACAGTTTTGTTGGTGGAATGATGAGCAGGCATCAATTCTACTGCTAAACCCTTTACTGCAGTGAACATGTTTAGTTTGACTCATGAGTCCGGCAAAACATTTTATTCCTACTGCAGTATTTTAAAATGTCATACAGGAAAACCATTTAAAAGAGGATTATGTTAATGAAGGCATAATAGATAAGAACAAGTGATAGAAAGTGCTAGGACACTAGTGAGATGACATAATGCTGTTTTGAGAATGGAAGCAGAACCAGGATAATGGAAGCCACTTCACAGATTTATTTGTCCTGTCCAGGTTATGTTCTTGACCACATTGCCATCAAAATGCTGAAAACCCATTCAGCACAGGGTATGGGACATTCCCTGGATGGGATGCATATTTAAATGAGGACTGAAGGACTTGGCTAGAACAAAAACTTTTCTTTAGATAAATAGATAGCAACAGTAAGGCTGAAGTGCCAGGTTTTTATCATCTGTGGGACTACCTCTGGTAGTTGTTCTTGCAATCAGTCCTACTGAAACGAGTCCCTGGAGCCTCTGGAGGGACTACCAAGAATTACTCCTCCATATTTTCCTGCTTCTTTGACTGACCCAGCAGTGCCTCTTGGAGATGTCAGTTTGATGCCAAATGAATTCCTGGGTCAGACCTTGAGTGGGCATCAGTCTGAAGGAAACTAGAGTTGGGAATGAACCAAGGGCAAGGGTTCACCTGGCAGAGTGGAGAAAGAGAGAAGGCTAGAATTTAATAAGAGCCATGGAAGACAGGAAGGAGTCAATAATGGGAATACCTGGTGTGGCAGGCAGCTGGGGTCCATGCCCAACCAGGACGACCCTGCACACTATATTCAGGGGGAGCAGCCCTGGACACTGCAATGCCTCCCCCTGGACACTTGATGGCCGCCCCCCTGGGTTGGAGCTGTGCCTCGGTTTCCCACAGGGCTCCATGGGAATTGGAGTTGGGTACAGCACTGTTGGGTCCCGCTGGCACCGCCAGGGGGCACTGCGTTTGGGACTCCTGAACCCCTGTGAGCAGCAGGTTCATCACACCCAGAAGTGCAGCCGGAACTTGGTAATCAAGCACCTGGAGCACTTTCGGATGAACTATAAGAGGAGCCAGCACATTTCAATATGCTCAGTCAGTGAAGGAGGACAAGGTTGCCTGGGAAAAGTGGTGGTGCCAGAGAGGAAGGAGAAGTGCTTTAGTGTTTCATTGTGTGCTGTTATTTGGGACTGTGTATTGCCTGTGGGACACAGGGAAGATGTGCGCCCACAGGGGAAGAAAATAAATAGTTTATTATTTTACACGTGCCTCCCATGTCCAGTCTGTGTCGGGTCAGGCGCTTTATAGTGCTTATCTTACACTGGTAAGAGCTTGATGGAGGAAAGCACAGACTAGAGGGGCATACTGTTTGTTCTTTTCATTTGTGCTCATTTTATGTTTAGATCCTTTCATTGCATCTGTTTTTGTATTCCTTATTTGTCTCAAAATAAACATTTTTGTTAAAGACTTTTATTTTTTTTTTTGTAATGTTTTGGGTTTGGGGCTGCTTGTGAGTACATCCTGAAGGTTTCAAACTATACCCAAAGCATTGTGGTGTATATACCCAAAATAGACACAGAAAGCTTTAGGATGATTAGGTAGGAGTGAAGATTTAATGACAAATTAACAGATTTCAGTACACTTTCTTTGTTAAT
>JANRMT010062861.1:38563226-38589192 GCA_026402145.1 Polypterus bichir lapradei
ATATACACAAGTGATGAATGAAACATACTGATTCATTTTAGAAATAAAATTCAAAGCACATTATGGGATGTAGAAGCATTATTACTCAGTAAAGATTTTAAAAATATCCACAATAATTCATGAGTGACTATTCATCCACAAGAACATCTATGATTATATATTTTTAACAATCCAGTCATAAAAAGAAAATGCAATAAGCAATAGTACTCTTGTTACTCTTGCTGAGCTACAGACAGTGCAAACTTCAAGTTGATATTGACTCTTGCATGAGAAGACATCATTTGATGTTCATGAGTGAGACCAAGGATGTCATCTTTTTTTCTTACTAATACATGCATCCACCCACCCATTCAGCCAGCATTCCATCCAGCCAGTCAGTTATTTACTAAATCTGCTTACTGTGTACTTTGTTAGGGTAGTGGGCAGCCAAAGTCTTTTCCAAGAGTGTTATGCATAAGGTAGAAATCTACCACAATCATGCACACCTGGGCAATGAAGACATAAAATGCATGCTTTTAGAAAACCTCAGTTTCTGGAGGAAACCCAAACAGACACAGGAAAAATGCAGCTTCATACTGATAGTGCCCAGCCTAAGATTTAAACCCTACCTTCTGAAGTAGTTAGGCAGCACTAACCACTCTGCACTGCATTGCCCTTTCTTCATTAACTTTTCATTTACTTCAGGAAGAAATTCACTTTAATCTGGGACAGCCATGCTAGTAGTTTTGCCTATTGGCTAAAGCATTTTACTGTAAATACGGTCAGTTTAGTGCCCACCAATAACTCATTGTGTAATGTTGAACTAGTTGGTTTACTTGTAACCCATTTCTTTCTGATTTTCTTGCTGTCTCACTTGTGACACCAGAGTTTCACTGGTCCTCTCAGAGGGAAGGAGCAATAGATTGTCTGGTTCAATTAAAGCAAGACTCTTCTTTTTCAAAAGTGTATTGTTCTTTTGAAGGTGAATGTGAAAAGACAATATGTAATCAACTGTAATTTAAAATTGATATGTTTTTGGATTAAAATGATAATAATAATTAAATAAAGGAATACTGGAACAATCTTTGTATCCTGAACATTGGACAGGCTTTCCCAGGTTTGGTCTTCAGGTGAACAACATGTATGGCTTCATGTTTAGTGTACACTTCATTTAATGTGACACTTTAATGCCTAGGCATACATCATATGGAGACTGATACTGAATAGCTACAAACACAATTATTCTGTTTGTTACAGAATGCTCAGATTAGCAAGAAGTTGTCAGTGCAGATACCAGCAAGGTGTTGGATAGCCAAAAGTCCCAAAACAGACCTTCACAGAAGAGAGAGATAGAGAGAGGACAGAGTCATCCTGTCCATTTTAGTTTGGGAATGTATGATCACAAGGGATGGTAAGCTCTTTACATGCACTTGGTGCTCCGCAAGTTCAACAGGTAGGAGCTCTTGTACAAGAAGCAAGGACTCAGCAATTGCCAGAAACATATGCCTCTGTATTTACAGAGAGAGTGAAATCAAAGTGGGAGAGTAAGAGTTAAAGAACTTTATGGCCAACAGGTGACAATATGCACTCTAACAGAGGCTAGGATGACATTCAAGATCAAGCTGAGGGTAAGATCTAATAGGTGATGGGAAATGTGCACCTGTGAAACTGTAAGAACAGCTGAAAACTCTGAGGAGCAGGGCCACTAGGGCCAACTAAAGGTTTGTTCTGACTTTGTTTCCCTGGAACAGAAGTAAGGGAAGTTTAATAGAACCGATCAAAGTCAATTGTTTAAAGCTGTCTCACCATCAGAGACACATGAAGTGTGGTTTGGGAGGTAAGGTGAGAAAGGAAATGCTTGCTAGTGTGTATGAGGTAGATTTGAGGGGGTTCAAAGAATTTGAAGGCAGTCCAAGTGTTTATACAGCCACGTCTTTTTATTTGTTGGCCTCCTTGGGGTTATAATGAGTGAGGAGGAATGCCACAAGATACCCCTTTGTATCACATGTAAACAAGTGTGGAAAGATTTCTTGACATGCTGGGCATATTCTAGCAAACTGAACTCACCACTAATTAACTGGAATGATGTCAATGGTGATCTGGAAGAAGTATATTTAGGTATGTACATTTGGGTAACACATGTCCTATTTTGCTTTAGATCAGGGAAAAATTTTAAATTCACTTCATAATGAATTGTTCAAAGTTCTTTAGAATCTGGCAGACATTTACTAATGTTGTCCTTATTTAAGAAAACTTGCTGAACCATTGCTAACCTTCCAGATATTTCAGTATAGTTGAGTGATTACTTCATATTAAAACTTTTTCCTCTCTGCTCTCTGGATGGGTAGGGGTGGGGGCATCTGATTTATATTATAATCCTTTGTAATTTACTAATTATTATGCAATGAGTAATATCAACAAAACCTTCTGTAGTTTTAACTTGAGAAATAAACCTTCATGTGTTATGAAATTGAAATGGATTAAACAAAATTATTTTATGTAATAAATCATTATTGTCCCAGAAATTCAAAATGTAACATAACATTTTCAGATTCCTTTAATCCAGTTCAGGTCCACAAGGGGATGGAGCCTAGTCCAGCAGGAAAAGGCAGCAGAAAAGAAGTTACACCCAATCATTCCAGTGCCCACTTACAAATACCGTACACTAGGCCCATTTACAGTAGAACTTCCAATTAGTCAAACACATCTTTAGGATTGTCAGAAAAAAAAAACTGGAGTACCCTTGAAAAAACCCAGAAAGACAGGGAGAAGGTACAAACCATGACTGGGTGTGTATTTTGAACCTAGGACACCTAAGCTATAAGGTATCAGTGCCATCATTATTTGTATTTTTCAATGCACAATATCCTGCATGGAGGTATGGTGATACAGTTGTTAGAGCTTTTTTACATTTCCTCCTGAAGACATGCTTTGAAACTTGTCTAGGGTTCTATGTCTGTGTCATTTGAATATTCTCCCCTTGCCTGTTTTTACTTTCTTCGTATTTTCTGCTACAACCCTAAGACATTCATGTCAGACTGTTTCTCTACATTTGTCCTGTGTGAGTGAAACTGATGTGTGTGCCATAGTGTGCCCTGCAGTGACCTAGTGCCCGATCCAGTGTTGGTTTCCTACACCATTTTGTGGCATATGGAAGGTTGGATATATGGATGAAAGAACTGAGCATATCCAATACATCTTCAAACATGTGTGCACTTAAAGAGAAACAACACATATCCCTTTTTTGTTGTGCATGAGGGGGTCGGCCTCATCTAGACTACAAAAACATTGTGCCAGTGTAAAAGTATACCTTTAACATGAATTTGACCTTTAACTCACCATCACTGCCATTAAATACATCTGTTTCACTACAAATCGTTCTCTTGTTTTCGTTCAAAGCAGATTAAATTAGTGAGGTTGTGGAAGCAGTAACATGTTGAAAATGTAGCTAGCCTATATAAACTCCAGTGCTTTGCAAACGTGTTGTCACATAGAAGGGGTGGATCACTATTCTGAAATGCTCATTGTGTCAGGATCTGTATAGGTTTGTACTGTTTTTGTATTATTATTATTATTATTATTATTATTATTATTAAGCTAAGATTTGCATTGGGGTGACGAAGATGGACAGGATTAGAAATGACATTAGAGGGTCAGCTCAAGTTGAACAGTTGGAAGACAAAGTCAGAGAGGCGAGATTGTGTTGGTTTGTACATGTGCAGAGGAGAGATGCTGAATATATTGGGAGAAGGATGTTAATGATAGAGCTGCTAGGGAAGAGAAAAAGAGGAAGGCCCAAGAGAAGGTTTATGGATGTGGTGAGAGAGGACATGCAGGTGATGGATGTAACAGAGCAAGATGCAGAGGACAGAAAGATATTGTAGAAGTTGATCCACTGTAGCGAACCCTAATGGGAGCAGCTGAAAGAAGAAGAAGATTATTATTAATTTGTGTGCATTCTTTAAAATATACTCACATACTGTAAGTTTTGTTTAGGTATTTCTTATCTATGTAAAGCAAAAATAAAAGTAAGTAATAGCTGTTAGTAGAAAAGCAATTTTCATCTAACACTGCAAGGTCTCATGCGCTAGCACTTTCAGAAAGCTCAGATCCCACTCATTTTGGTTATTAGTCTTAATGAGATGCAAATGTCCTTCCCATGATGGTCATTTCCTTTTTCTCTGCATCAGGGCATGCCCTATTGAAAGGTTCAGGGCAATTGAAGGTTTTGGCTCTCATTTGCGTGAGAATGTACTGTACGCCTTGCAGTACTTTACACTGTAGTGTAAGTATTCTCTAAAAGTGTGTATGAGGTTCAAGGCATTATCACTTGAAGAATTCATAGGAAACTCAGCAAAACCCTAAATATTGCACACAGCTGTTTTGACTAAGATTGTCCAAAATTTATTCAGGATAAGATTCAGATTGTAAACAATCTCATCAATTAACTGTCTTACTCAGTTATATGTTTTAGGAACACTTTCAATCAAATTATTTTGGGAAAAATCTTTAGTTATTGGTTAGACTTGGTTAGTTTAGTCTCATAATGACTTCAAATTCTCTAATAGTATTATTCTAGTTTCAATATTCAAAGATGCACCTGAAGGGACAACATTCTGTTACCAAAAAGTTATTATAATTTATTGTACTAAATTGCACATTTGTCTTATATTACTGAGCTGGAAGAATCAACTCAGCTTCCACAATGCAGTTAAAAAACAATTGACTTAAATCTTCAAAATTTTACAATGATTTAGTAATACTGTTCTAAAATAAACAGCCTATTAATGTTTAGGAAGTTGTAGCATCTCCGAAGGATGACTTATAATGTAGCTCTCCAAATTGTGTAAGGGATGGGTGTTAAGACACATATGAGGTATCAATGCATGATATGTAGGATTGATTGCATCCTTTACTAATTTTATATCACTGTAATGTCATGTACATGATCAATGGAATTAAAAAAAGAATAATCAAACTTAGACCAAACATATAAAGTGTGATTAAATTACATTTTAATGCACACAAATTAATAATAATAAACACTAAAATGTAGATATCCTGGGACAGTATGTTTTATCCTGCATATACGTTTGACTGAATGGAGACATTATGACTCAAGATGCCACTGCATTAAAATAAATTCATTTCCAAATTCCTTGTACCATTCCAGGACTTTCCTGCCTTGTGCCACAGCATACTGTCCAGCAGAAAATGTCCAACAGATGAGGACATTAATGTCGTGAAGTAAAGCACATGATCTGAAAAATGATATGAGCTATCTTGACACATTGAAGCATTTGTCTTCTTGAATCAGGGGACCCAGTGTGTTTCATGAAAGACACCTCACATTTCAATATGCTCAGTCAGTCATTACCATTTCCTGACGCTAGTCACTCCACCTTTTTCATAAATTGTCTGTTCTTGACCACACGGCTGTTGGTCAGATATTTTTTAGGTGGCAACCAACTCTTCCTACACGTATGACAATGCCATGTGTGAATATCCCAGCAATGCCGTAATTATTGATACAGTCTTTCTGGTTCCCACTACCATTCCACAGTCAAAGCCACCTAAATCTTTAGTCTTGCCTATTCCCTTTTGACCTGCACACATGAATAATCTGCTAATACTTGCTTAAATGCTTTAACCGGTTTTGTCTTTAATTATGATTTAGTTACTGATTAAGTGGTCAGTTACTGGGAAAGAAGAGGTGGGTGTAATGAAGTAAACATTCAGTGAATGGGAAAACTGTAGAAATTACAACAGCAAAAATTTAACATGCAATATAAGCAAGATGCTTATTCAGTAATGAAGACCTGATCCAGTCTGTTTGGAAAATGAATTGTGATTGGGTGAAGTTCATATATATATAACATTACCAGAAACGTACATCATGAGACAACAATAATAATAATCTCCCAAAACCTGCAATTAATTTAAACACATAAAGACCGCACCGTGAGATTTGAGTGGATGTTAAAGTTTAGGCATCTTACAGTTTGTGATTAGGTACCTCTTTATGGTAGTACTGGGAGTTTGGGTGGGGTGTGATAGTTCAGAATACTCTTTAATGGATTTATGTTTCATTGAAAAGACAGTTTTAAGGTGGCAACCTTTTTAACTGTCCCTGAAAGAAGTGACTCCTCTAAGTTTTGTTGATCAGGAACAGATGAATGCATCAAATCAACTGCTCGAAGAGTGGTGTATCTCACGGCTACACTGGGCATCAAAGGCTCAGTCAGGCATAAATACATAGAGTTTTTGCTACAATCACAGTTACAATATAAACTATACTTTATAATGACTCCTGCATAAACTCGTCACATATTACATTCTGCAAATGATATTACAGTATATTCAACCTATGTGATTGACTTTACTTCCATTTCTTGCTTCTTTATACACATTACCTTTGACTCACTCAACTAAAATTTGTATAGCATTGTTTGATATCATCTTTTGCCAGTATTAGCTTTGTAAACATCTTGCTGATAGCTCACAATATGAATGCACTTTATAAAATACTGGCAGCCTTTTCACAAATGGAGGCATGTCTCTTTCTTACTTTCACTTTGCTGTCCTTTTTGGTATCTTCACTTCATGACATATACAGTATAATAATATAAAGCAAGCCATATCAGACACATTATTGCTCAATTCATCTTGCAATATTTACTGACATTGTAAATAATTTTTTTCCTGGTTCTGACTTTGATCAGAGCTGTGCTAAGCAAATATTGGCTCATTGATTAAATTTGAGTAGTATATTAAAAAACGCTTCCTTAACTGTGTTGGTCAGTTATTTGATAAGATCAGGATTGTCACTTTTATTCTACTTAACACATTCCTTTAGTCACTGTCCTGTTATGTGTTAGGTTTACTGTTATGCTCGTATCTGATTTTATTCACTAATTTTCACTGCTGTACACATTGCAATGCAGTTTTCATTGTAAAGCATTTTGACAGTGTTTTCTGCAAAAGGCCCTAAATAAAATAAATAGCAACCAGTGGTACCATCAGTCCTTCCTTCGGCTAGCCAGTTTAAGGAGCATATGAGCCTTTTCTAACAACAATAAGTACGATGTAGGAAGAAGCTGCAGACTGAATGCTAATCAATAACAGGAAACAGACAGGTGGCAATTTAGTGTCCCTGATTGAACTAACAGCGTTTCTTAAAACTGTGTCACTCTCATGAACACACCCACTCACTCTCTCCCCATTACTGGGTCTATTTACAGTTGACAATTAACTTAATCTACACGTCTTCGGGGCATGAAAGGAAAGCAGAGAAAACTCATGTAGGAGGAATCCCTGTGCCACCAGGCCATCTTATACTGTATATACTGTATGATACATAAAATTTATAAGAACATTACTATGCCTGCAATTGTGCATTTTAATCCTGAATACAAATGGAAAAATGTACATTGTTATAAAACAACAAAAGTGTAAGCAGAGTAGTCAGATCAGACTGATTCATGGTGTCATTTGAATTCTTCTTTCTCTTTGTTGAAAGAGGTTTGAAAGACAAATCATATAATGGTTGGCAGTTTATCGGCAATCTGTTTCATAAACCCTGTGCTCTGTTCATCTAAAAATTGACTAAAAAGCTAATGAGGGTTCTATTTATTTCTAATAGGCATGGCGCCAAAATTAGGTATCCCACTCAGCAACACTTGTATTTCTTGTCTGAGTCAGCTGTTGCTTTCTATTGTTGCATTGTCTTATGTAATAAGAACAAAGTATTTTATGCACCCACATTCTGTTATTACCATTGACATACTTGTTTTTATTTGTTTTCAAGATTCTTAAGAAATATAAATATTGATCCATCTGTAACAAAAATTGAGTTAACCCCAGGGCTTGTGGAGGCCCTTCTCCTTTCCAGGTTTGTACCTCTACTTTATTGGTCGTAGACTCGCCACAGACTTGAACACTAATGATTGAGCTGAATGTGGTTAAAATGTCCTGTTGCCTATGTGCATAAGAGTGTGGAGTTTGGGCTAGTGGTGTTCTAATTGCACTTTAAAAGGCTTTCAAGTCAAATGCTGTTATGCCCTCTACTGTTTAAACATGCCACCCTCTATGAAGGGTATCCCACTTCTGAAACCAAGGTAACTGATAATGGGTTTGCTGTAGCAATGTTTACCTGTTGTGTTTGAACACTAGTCTACAGTGGACCCAACACACAAGTATTTGCTGGTATTATAAAACCTTCTCATCCTTGTGATGCGTATCCTACTTCCATAAGACTTGAGGTCAGATTTGCTCTTAGCAAATGCTATACAATTGAATGCTGTCAGCCATGAACCTAATGGGCTAAATTATAGAAGGTGTTCTATTGTTCTTATGGATAGCAACTGTTATTTACAGTGGCTTTGCCATCATTTCACTGTAGCAGGTCTGAATGTTCAAAAATATTACATACCTATTTTTTGTTCTTGCTTTCAGAAAACCAATCAGGACAAAAAAAAACTAATAATAATACTATAACATTATGCATTACTGTATACTAAACAAACTTTAATTACAATTGTAAAGACACCAGGTTTGACTGTACAGTTGTTGGATGAAGGCAGGGAGGCCAGCAGTGTGCTCATGCTGATAGGCAGCTTCACTTAGTGGCACAGGCTGATGACCTTAGAAACACACAGCAGGGTCTCTTTGTGCTACAGTTTCCAAATAAAGCCAGCACAGCTGTTAGTGCTCTTCCTCTAATCAATGAAGGTCATCAGGAGACAAAGGGCAGAGTACAGTAATGGCAGGCAGTGCCAACAGATGTGCCACAACAGCCAGAGCTGCTAAGTGGACAACAACACCACACATACATAATACCTTCATTAAATAATATTCTATCTAGCCCGTCAAAAGATGCATTTTGTGCATATTAAGCCTTCTTAGAGATGGGGGAAAAAACAAGTCAGCATGCTTGTGACAAACAACACATCAAAAATCTCTAAACAATTACTGCAAATACAGAGTTGGCATGAAACTGCTTTGAAAGTACTTACTTCTTGCTTTCTTAATAGAGCGCTGACATATTCCCATTAATGTATAACCCATCTGGCTAAATGTTACAAATAAAAATGAAATAATTAGGGACACAAAACCTGAGATAGATTGACAAACCTTTTTATTTACAGCTTCTGTGAATGCTGTGTGCGCACAACATCAATGCTACTACAGTCTTTAAGCTTTAAACAAAAATAAATAAATAAATACAAATGCTGGGAAGAGAAGAAGAAGAAAAAGAAGAAGAAGAAGAAGAAGATTGAGAAATCTGTAAAAGATTCCAGGAAAAGTCAGTACTCAAGCAGAATTAGTGCCTGTCGAGGTTATGCAACTTACAAGAATAGGGGGAAACACACATTTTCAAGCAGGATAGGAGTTTTAATTGCTGCTTTGTTTTTTTTTTTTAAATTGAATTTATTAGACAGAAAGTTGTTAGGCTTGAGAGAATAATAATATTAATGCAATATGTCTAACCCCTCGCTTAAAATAGACAGCATTTTTATGTTGCTGTTGTATGTAGAGCATGACAAGACTACCGGCATTCAGGACCCCTGACCTTGGGTCATTTGATTCCAAGAAGTAAGCATGAAGGAACTGTGTTTTATTGAGAAGGGATGGCACATGGTGACCACCCACCTTTTAGGACTACAAGCTGCCAGGTGGGCTCAAAGTCCCTGCAAATGTGTAATAAAAAAAACAGATTTACAAAATAAGGTGGATTGGGTGAAGTGGAACATGGAGACTTCACCATGAAAATCAGGCTACAACAAAAAAGACATTTGTGGTGTTTTATCGACAGAAGGAAATATACAATACCTTCACTTCATGCAGTTTATTATTTCCCTTTTTTTTACAGGGAGACACTGAATGGTACAAAAAGCTGGCACAGTACTGCCATGCTATAAACAGTGAAAACACTGGAGTGAAGAGCTTATGAGTAAATCCAAGTATTTGTCTTATGCTTCACTCATTTTGTATTTTACATTGTGCCTTTGGGTATTTAAATAACTCCCAGGATATATTCTACCAATGGTGTTAGATTACGTCTCCCTATAGCACTCTATAGTTCTCTTGGATCAAATTCAGAGAATGGCAGTTCTTTAGAGAGAGTGTAATCATCGTCATACGGCCAAGGTCATAACACTATCGTGTATAACTAAGATATCTGAGTAGAAAAATTAATCAGAATTGAAAAACAGTAACAAAAGACATCATTTATGAGCATAAAGATTGGATGCCATGTCAAAGCTCAATGTCTGAGTAACAATCTCTACTAACTCAGTTCCTTTTAAATAATAAGAGAGTCAGAAGTCACATGGCAGCCACTTGTTAGCACCAAATGGCTAGAGCACAGCACATGTGATCTGCCACAGATGTAATTTGCAGGAAACAACCACAAGAGCAAATGGAAGTAAAAGACCAAGAGATGAAATCTTTAACCAAAGCATTAGCAGTGGTCAAAACAGGGAATCAAATGATTGTGTGACAAAGCCCAATACAAAAATCAAATTCAAATCTATTCGGAAATTTGCTATAACTTAAAGGATGGAAACAAAGGTACTCACAAAAGATTTCAGATTGTGTTAAAAAAACTCGGACTCTCATTAGCACTGTATGCACATAACGTTGTGCGATGCAAATTTTGGAAAGGGTGCCACTCGCAAAACACAACCTGATATTATTGATGTTTTCATTTATTTTTTCTTAGGCCTTCCTTTTACACAAAATATCAATTATGCATCGTTTCTGGAATTTTCTTACTCTGAGAATCCATTTGTAATTTTTTTCTTTTAGTTTGGAGATTTTGTTTAAAAGTTGTTTCTTTTTTCATATTCTCTTTGACACCATTTTGTTTTGCTGATGAGAGCTACCATTTTGAGAGTTTTGTGTTGCTCATTACCATGGTATTACATCCCATGATACACCATGATTGTAGGACAGTGACATCATCAGCACAGCTATACAAAGATCCCCTCATGCAGTCCCAGTTTATCTCAGATTGGATAGACAAACAAGATTACATGTTACTTTCTTTGCTAATTCGACAGAGTTACAGGGTTCCGTTGATCGATAATGTTGACTCCCGGGTTTTGACATACACTGTTTTTGACTACATTTTTTCTCCCAATTATTCTCATAAATCTTTACTGCCTTTTCCTACAGTACAGAAACTTGGGCCCTAAACTGAGCAGCCCTGGGAGGAGACGTGTTTATAAGGACATAAATGGATAGCAAGGGAAGGTGAAAGTTACAGAAACAAAGGACTGTTGTAGATGTATGAGACAGATGATCGGAGTAAATTACTGCCATTGGCAGAATTTGCAGGAAATGTTCTTTATCACTTATCATTGAAGATGTCACCTTTCGAGTGTCTGTATGGTTTTCATCTTTGGATCCTGTATTTTCCTTTGACTTATTGCTCAGTACTGAGTGTTACTGAGTATCTCAAATATTTTGAAAATACATGGCAGTGAGTTGGGGGAACTAAAGATAGCAGGTGAGACTGTCAAACAATTTGTGGACTGATAAAAAAAAAGACCTGATTCTGTCTATAAGGTAAGGCAGTATATATGGCAAGCCACATGAGATCTCCACCAAAGGGTTCTGTCCCGTAAAACAGGTACCGCATTTCATTGGTCTATACATTATTAGGGGATGTGTGAGACCGGTATCTGAGTTTGGCTTTGCCAGTACACTTTAATAGTCCCTCTACTTTTCATGTAAAATGGATTCTGCCCATTTTACACTCCCGGTGTCATGGCAGAGATATAGAATCCCTGCTGCATTGGAAGTGGCTTAGCCCATAGGATTGTTCTTGTGTGCATTCAAATGAGAGCCATACACCTGAACCATTATGTAATTTCATATGTAGTTCCCTAACAAACCTGATGGGTGGTGTGTTCTGAAGCCACATCCTACATGGCGTGCTCTGTTATGATTTATGTTTTTATTAAATTTTTCTTAGGCTTTCCTTTTCCTCTGATGTTCTCTTTCTCTGATATTCCATTTATAACATCCATCCACCCATCCATTATCCAACCCGCTATATCCTAACTACAGGGTCACTGGGGACTGCTGGAGCCAATCCCAGCCAACACAGGGCGCAAGGCAGGAAACAAACCTTGGGCAGGGCGCCAGCCCACAGCAGGGCGCACACACACACCCACACACCAAGCACACAAAAGGGACAATTTAGAACATTTATAAAATGTTTTTTTTTATTTTGATTGGAGACGTAGTTTGAAATTTGTTCATTTTTTTCACATCTCTTTTGAAGCCACTTTGTTTTGCTGATTAGAGCTGCCATTTTGAAAGATTCACATCGCCCATTACCTTGGAAATGCAAACCATTATGCACCAGGATTGTGTGATGGTGACAACATCAGCACAACAGTTAAAAGGTCGCCTTGTGTAGCCCCAGATTATCTGAGATTGGATAAACAAACAAGATTATGTGATACTATCTTTGCTGCCAATGGCATTGATTATTTTGCTGGAATTTAGGATGATTAGTTTCTTGTTGGCATAGAGGGTTTTGTCAATCGATATTCGTGACCTCTGGTTTGGACCCATACTCTGTTTTTTAAACTATGTCTTTTCTCCTGGTCATTCTCATGAATCTTTACTGGCTTTTCTTACAATCAGTACACAACCATGTCTTGGAAACCAAACTACAAAACAGTGGTGTGTTAATATGAAAATATAATGATAAAATAAAACTACAAATCACGAAGCACAATAACAGCACAACAAGTACAGATAAAAATTTCAACTGTTGTATCTGAGAAGGAGACAGCAGAATATTTTTATTAAAAGGAGCAGGAGATGAAATGTAACGTTATACAAGAAATACAATGAATGAAATGCCAAAAAGAATTTGGAAAATACAAAATGTTTTATCTCAAAGAATTACCTACTATATGCTATTTTTAATCCAAACTCAGATGAATTGGGAGTACACCTGTCAATTTTGTATGGTTGCAAAGATGACGTCACATGTTGCATATTTCCAGGTGGTTATAGGATAGATTGCTGTGACAATGGCTGATGCGACCATTACAAAAATATCGGCCCCTTAAACAAACAAAATGGCGTCTCTAGAGAATGTTAAAAATATGCAAGTCTCTCAGGATGCCAGCTAGCTAAAATAGACTTCAAAACTGTATTCCTTGGTTTAAAAAATAATAGCCATATCAACATCCCCAAAAGCCTCCAGAGAAGACACAAAAATTCTTAAAGAACATCAGAAACTGCATAATTCAGACCTTACAAAAAATGACAAGGTCCAGACTGTGACTGTGACTGTGTTCACGTTATAAAGTAACATTTTAGTGTAGACTTCATGAAAAGGCTGCTCTTCACGACTCTGGTCAGAAGTATAAGTTGGAGTGGCTTTTGTCTCTAGACTGCTTATCTATGTATTATGCAATATGCCTACACATCTAACATTTTCTGTAGAAAATGTATTGAAAAATTCTTAGTACCAGCATACAATTTCAGTGTTTGGCCAACAATGGAGCAGTAATGGACGCGCCTAAGCACCATGGAGTATTTAAGACATTTTTATTACCTATACACAATCAGAACATTTATCACTGCTTCTCTCACAACCTCATATCCAGTTAATCAAACAGCAGTTACAGACAGTATATGAATTAAAGACCTTTAGAAGTTATGTTGATGAAAATCAGCAATTAGCCTTAAAATCCACTTATTTACAAAGTGCAAATATTTTTATTGTTCTGCTCACACATTCAACCCATCCATCCTACTCACTGAACATTCTTCCTCCAGTGTTTAGCATTAGGAAGCATGAGCAACTCCAGGTAGCTTTTAGTGTATGCAGGAACCAAACTTTTAATGCACACCAGTTCATCACAGGTCTCATTTACAGATTTATTTGTCTTTTGAAGCAAACCAGAGTACCATGAGGAAACTCCCGTCGACACAGGGAGAACTATGCCAACTCCACCCAGGCCATTATCAGGTTAGGAATCAAACAGCAGTCCCTGGAGTTGTGAGGCAGCACTATCATCTACTGTGCTGCCATGCTAACCCACAATTAGCCTGCTTATAGTGAGGAACTCAACATCTATCTGGGTTAATAGGTAAGGTGGAGTGCTTGTTAAAAAAGAGGTGGGTTTAGGAGCAAAGTATAAGTGTACATGAGTGAGAAAAACACTCAATGAGTATAGACTGGTACAATGTGATTTATTTATTATATCCAAGACTGCATAGTATGGCAATGAATGACTTGCCTGTCAAGTTAATGAAGTGATTCTAATATGCTGTTCAAGGCAGAGATTTCTGTCAGTATCAGTCATCTGTTCTATGGACAAATGTGTCAGCATCTTTATTTTCTTAAGTGTAGTTTGTTATTTTTGGGAGCAACTGTAAGCTTTACCTCAATTGCAAAAGGTAAATAAAGCAAATGGAGTTAAAAACATAATCTGATAAAAGCAGTTTGAGAAATAAAGCGTGTCAGCTTCACTAAGAGAGACAGTGATTAATTCAGTGAAATGCGCATTGATCGGCAGAGGATTTTTTTTCTTTTCAGGGGTTAAGTAGAATGACAGTGCTCCGGTGCCATCTGCTATGAGGATTTCGCCACAGAAGTCAATAATTGGTTTCTCAAAGCATGCGATTTGTGGCAATACGCTGACAAGCATGTGCAGGTTGCTGTGATTGAGACAGCTTTTTGGGCAGAAGGAAAAAAGGAAAGAAATCAAATAAGGAAAGAAAAAAAAAGAAAACAGCTCACTTCATTCCTGACTGAAAACTGCGAACACAACCTCAAACTAAATCTGGTTTAATTAACCGGAACAGATATCAGTGGCAGCTTAAAAAAATTAAGCTTAGTCTGTCAATCTTTCCTTGAGCACTTTTTTCATGGGTCTGAAATAAGAAATTTACAAAGCTGTATTATATCTTTTATTTATTACATACTGTTATTTTATTTAAGGTGACATGAAAAGTGTATACCGGATACCCCCCTTAGGAAATAGGATTGCTTTGACACATAATAGTCAGAGAGACAAAGAAGACTAAAGTCATACAGTAAATATGAGAATGCAAAGACATTGAGGGCTTGGTGGCTAGCAATTAGTAAAGAGCAAAATTAGTGACACCCAAAGAAAGTGGCAAGTCAATTGAAATGTACACATACGCTATGCATTTCAATAAATATATTCTTGTTGAGGGCGGTGCAATGGTAGTGCTGCTACCTTGCAGTAAGTAGACCAGTGTTCTCGTCCTGGGTGCCCCCTGCATGGAGTTTGCATGTTCACTCCATGTTTGTATGGGTTTATTCTGGGCGCTCTGGTTTCTTCCCACGCTCCAAAAACATGCAAGTTAGGTGGACTTGTGATTCTAAATTGTCCTTGGTGTGTGTGTGTGTGTGTGTGTGTACTCCCTATGATGGACTAGCACCCTTTACAGGGTTTTTTCCTGCCTTGTGCTAGAATGGATAGGCTCCAACACCCCCCACAACCCTGTACAGTGTCATGACTGACTGACTGACTGATATTCTTGTTGGGTACAAAAAGCAGAGCATAAATAGAGAAGGCCAGTCTCATATAATTTGAGCATGTTAATGTTTATTAGATCCATATTAGCCATAAAGCAAGCCATACATACTCCATCCATTCATTCATTATCCAACCCGCTATATCCTAACTACAGGGTCACAGGGGTCTGCTGGAGCCAATCCCAGCCAACACAGGGTGCAAGGCAGGAAACAAACCCCAGGCAGAGCACCAGCCCACTGCAGGGTGCACACACACGCACACACACACACACACATACCAAGCACACACTAGGGACAATTTAGGATCGCCAATGCACCTAACCTGTATATCTTTGGACTGTGGGAGGAAACCGGAGCACCCGGAGGAAACCCAAGCATACTTTCTATTATAAAATTTGTGACTGAAAAAATAAAAATATTCATATATAAGAGATGAAATTACAAAACCAAAGCAGGGATGGTTTATTTAATTGGAGCTGGGCTACACAAAGGTGTCTGAAATATAAGCTAATAAAGTCATTATGGCTGGTGATTATCAAGTGGTGTCCTGAATGGCCTGAAGAATGCATAGAGCAGACAGTGCTGGGATGATGACTAGCTGGAAAGAGTGCCAGCAGCACATAGCCATTCTGGAGAGACAGATGACGTGTGCCTTCAGGTATTGTCCTGTTGTCTATCAAGGCCCATGATACAATAGGTTTTATATAGCCATTATTGTCACATTTACTGAGTACAGTGAAATTCTTACTTGCGTGTGCTAATCATTAGATAATAGGATCTCCTCAGTATATTGATGTGTGGTCTAACTGGCCTTAACAAGAAGCAAAAATGACTGGCTATTACAGTACAGGTGACCCACAACACAGCAGTGTCTGTTTTAGGCAACATCCTGTTTGAAAAGGTTATTTGTGTCATTTTGATGTTTAAATCTGGTGGTCATCAGCTCCAAGTGTCAAATGTTACTCATCCCAGGTGGCAAGCATTGACTTAGAACATCAATGGCTTGTCAAATAAGCTGTCAATTCTCCTACACTGCTGTTCATCTGATTCTCTTAGAGTCTTCCCGATTGGTGTGACAGCCTTCCTACACAATCATTGCTAACACTGTCTCTGACACAGCAGGGCAGCTTGTTGTTTACTGCAGTATGCTGGGATGACCATCCGGACTTATTTGACCGCAATCAAACCAAATGTCGGGATGATTAATGAGCATGTAGTTGAGGGATTTTTAGTTTGTTAATCTGAGTCTGTCCTGTCATTACCTGTTTATTTTGAGCAAGAGTTATAAAAGGCCCTCTAGAGGAGGATGCAAGTATAATGGAGAAAAACACAGAGACACACAGACACAGACAAACACACACCCAACCCTTTACATATCCTGGCCATAATGATCTCCCAAACCAGCTTTGATGCAAACTTCTGCGAAGTGCAATATTTTGTGTTGCATAACCATTGTAAGGGTCTCTGTCTATAGATAGGGTCTCACCTTTATCTTAAATGAAATGCTGAAGTAGTATATATGATGAGTACTCTTGAACAAATCATAGACTGTTAAGAGCTATTCTTGATATTGTAAGTCAAAAATTTGCTGCATTTAGAAATTCAGACCACTTATCCATCTCCTGGCTGCAAATAACAGAGAAAGTCTCGCTCTTGACACAAAATAACTTTCAGGGTTTTGACATCCAAGGTGAGCAAGCCAAAAGCAATTGTGAGGGCTTGAGCTGAACGAGTCAATGTTCAGGTTTTGTAGGAGGAAACAAAAATGTTCCCATACACTGTGGAGTGTTTGGAAGAAAAATCAGTGTTGAGTACCTGCAGATAAAACTTTAAGGGCTTTGTGCAATCAAAAATGAAGTCTCTCATCTGTGGCTCTATTGACATTTCTGTAGATTTATACTAAGCAGAAGTACAGTTGGATTATGTAACATAAAAGTAATCATACATGTGTAGTGTATACACAATCCTTAAATAATATAAGAGTTACATTCTGAGAAATTCTATGTAAGACTATCAGTTCTCATTTATAATCACATTGTAGTCAGCACAATCAAACATTCTTAATTACATGTCTCTTACTGACTAGTGATAGTAATACAATACCAACAACAGACAAAAAACACAGTAAATTCAATATTATATATTGAATGAAACAAATATGTATATACTATAAATATCACTTTACAAATATAAAATCCAATGTCTGTCTTTCTGTCTGTTTGTCTGTCCAGTTTTCACGAGAGAACTATTTAAAGGGTTTAGATCGGGTTTTTTTCTATAATTTACTTGAACATTCCGGTTGATTTTGCGACTTCTCTCATCACACTAAGTATCATAGTTCACTTATGGTACTGATTTATTTGCACAAACCCAAGAGAGATGCAATGGGTCGAGGGTTCCTCCTCACTCATGTGCCAGCCTTGGGGTGTGTACCTTACCTCTGCTTAGCTTGCAAACAACAGAACTACTTACCGGATTTAAATTGGTTTTTTTCTATAATTTGCTTGAATGTTCCGGTTGATTTTGCGACTTCCCTCATCACGCTAAGAATCATAGTTTGCTTGCAGGAGCGATATATTCGCACTAATCCGAGACAGAGGCTGCGGGCTGAGGGAAGGGGGAAGTGTGATGTGAGGAGTGGGGAGGCGGGCAGGGCCCTCCTCACTCACGCACCAGCCTACGTTTCACTTGGTGTACTTCTGGGTTTTGGTGTGTACCTTGCCTCTGCAATATATATATACAATATATATATATATATTGTCACACACGTGCAAGTAGGAGGCAGCTAAAGGGCTCAAGTAATTGTAATAAAACATCCGACCAAGGGGCGGCGGAGTGCGCTGACTGTTTTTCTCAGTTCCCTACAGACCTTTCCCGGGAAATCCTGCAAGGTTCCGCCGCCTCTGAAGACGTCACTTCCGAAGCCGGCCCCTTTGATGACATCACTTCCGAAGCCGGCCCCTTTGATGACATCAGTTCCTCTCAAGACCTTTAAAGTCTCCATCTTAGGCTACTATAGGCAGTTCTGTTTTGGACTCTGTGATATGCACATCGTTTGTTTGATCAAGAAAACCCTTTTGCAGCAGGGAAAAACAATATACGGGTGGCTGCCCCAAACCTTTATAATGTCTTGGACTCATTTTAGACTGGGCTTGGGGCTTTCCTGAAAAACCGTCTGGAGGTCTGCGGAACGTGAATCATAGAACAATATCCCCTCCTACACCCCCTCTCAAACCGCCGACTGGCTAGGTGAATAGCCCAGTCAGTATTCGCACAACAATCGCTACACGAGTTGCCGTGATAATGTCAGGTGAAAAAATGGAACAGCAAATCAACATCAAATTTGTCGTTAATTTTTCCCCAAAGCAGTTTTTGACTGGCAAAAACATTTCTCTCCTTGATCATCCACCCAATTCACCCAATTTAGCTCCCTGTGATTTTTACTTGTTCCTGAAAATCAAAAGTGACCTGAAGGGAACACATTTTTCTTCAACGGATAAAGTGAAGACAGAAACGGCAAGCCTCTTGAAGAGCCTCAAGCAAGAAGATTTCCAGCACTGTTTCAATCAATGGAAGATACGTATGGAGCGATGTAGAGATCGGGAGGAGTATATAGAATGTGACAATGTTTAGAATGCTGCAATTCATCAATAAATACATATATATATATATATTTTACCAATCTGGTTATGTTTGTGTCTCACCTCGTATATACAGTACAGGCCAAAAGTTTGGACACACCTCCTCATTCAATGTGTTTTCTTTATTTTCATGACTGAAGGCATCAAAACTATGAATGAACACATGTGGAGTTATGTACTTAACAAAAAAAGGTGAAATAACTGAAAACATGTTTTATATTCTAGTTTCTTCAAAATAGCCACCCTTTGCTCTGATTACTGCTTTGCACACTCTTGGCATTCTCTCGATGAGCTTCAACAGGTAGTCACCTGAAATGGTTTTCACTTCGCAGGTGTGCCTTATCAGGGTTATTTAGTGGAATTTCTTGCTTTATCAATGGGGTTGGGACCAGCAGTTGTGTTGTGCAGAAGACAGGTTAGTTGGACGATCATTTATTTTTCAACAGGACAATGACCCCAAACACACCTCCAGGCTATGTAAGGGCTATTTGACCAAGAAGGAGAGTGATAGAGTGTTGTAAATGGTCATGAAAATAAAGAAAACACATTGAATGAGGAGGTGTGTCCAAACTTTTGGCCTGTACTGTATATATATGTTATATATATATTGTGATGGACAGCGCACATGGACAGTTACCTGGATGGGAGGCCAGCCCTTCCGAGGTACAAGAAAGAAGATGAGGGTCATTCTCCTTAGAGAGGCAGGAGATGGTAGTGTGAAAGCTGGTACACCGGCATCCCAGCAAGGAAACCATTGTGATGGAAGGATAGGGGGAGACAACCTGTTAGGGCTACATGCTCTTCTGACACATTAGGTGGTAGCATTGATGCTACCTGTACAGGCACCCACATGGCAGTCTGGAACTGTAGTCCCATGGGGTGGCCTCAGGGTCCATGCATGCCACCTGGGGTTGCTGCAGATATCCACAATTCCTAATTTGTGGAGCTTCCACTTGCCCTGGAAGTGCTTGCTAGATCCTATGCCCTGG
The DNA here is from genome assembly GCA_026402145.1 of Polypterus bichir lapradei. Lineage (NCBI taxonomy): Eukaryota > Metazoa > Chordata > Cladistia > Polypteriformes > Polypteridae > Polypterus > Polypterus bichir. The sequence goes on from JANRMT010062861.1 coordinate 38,583,377, forward strand.
TTCTAGTACTGCCACATCTAAAACAAAACAAGCCACTCAGCTTCATCTAGGCGAGTTGGAGTTAGGCGGAAAAGCACAAAAATTCACCTGGAGGAGTGGGAGAAGGAAAATAGAGAAGAAAAGAGTTGTGCCTGTGTTTGTGATTACAACAAGGTATTTTTACAAATAAACCTTTTATCAGAACCTGTGTTATGGTGGTTGTGTCTGGAGTTTAGGTTTCTGGTCACAATACATACACATCATATATCATATATTTTGTCTCCAAAAGTGGTGTTGAGTAAGGTTATGACCTATGATCTTAGTCTATTGGGAGAAAGCTAATGGTCCTGTATCTTTTACCAGAATGACACAGTGATTGTGCAGGATGGTTGAGGTTTTTAATGATGGAGGGTCTGCTTTATATCCTGGAATAATGTTGAAATTTGAATTTACTGTCACATGTACAGAACATTGTGTTACCCTTATCACATTCTGTAGTTCTTTGTAGCTCTGAATTGAGCAAGTGCCATACCAGAATGTATTGCAGCCAGTGAGCACTTATAGAAGCCAGTAAGACATTCAGGCTTTCCCTCCAATGGAAAGTAAGCATCTAAAAGCATTACTGAACCTTCTCAACGATTGCCAGTAAGTTTCATGCTACTTTTGGATTGTTAGTTACAGTGACACCAAGAAACTTAGAAGCTTCTCACACTCTCACCAGGAACGACTATGCAGCATGTAGACGGGAGCATGGTCTACTTCTTTCTTCCAGGAATCTGAGGCCAGCACCTTGGTTTTGTTGAATTTAAGAAAGAGATTGATGTCCCGGCATCACTACATCAGAAGACAAATCTCTTCTCTGTAAGCTGTCTCATCATCGTCAATGAAACCTGTCCTGTGTGGTGAATGTGCTGAAGATCAATGTGGATGAAATGAGGCTGGTAATCCGCACATGCTGGGGTCTGCCAGTCAGGAAGTCCAAAATCCATTTGCAAAGGGTGCTACTAAATTCCAAGTCTAGAAGCGCGATGATCAGCTTTCATGGTTTAACAGTATTAAATGCTAAGCTGTAGGGTATAAACAGTACTCTGCCATAGCAATTTTTATTATGCATGTGTGCCAGAATGATATGAAATGCAAGGGATATGGCATCCTCAGTGGACCAGTTGTGATGATATGCAAACTGGAGTTGTTAACTATATGAAAAATTCAGTTAAATTAATTCCAGCACCAGTCTTACCAAGTGTGTCATCACAATGGCAGTGAGTACCACCAGTCTGTAGTCACTGAGACTTTTGTTTTTCTCTTTTGTTTTCTTTGGCACAGCAATAATTGCTGTCTGTTTGAAGCAAGTGGAGCTACGGACTCTATCAATGACATATTAAAGACGTGTGAACATAAGATTTCTAAGTGAATACAATGTTCTTTTTATAATTTAAAACATCTGCGCAACGCAAACAAATGGACCAAGTACACTGTCCTCATTATATGATAAAATGTACAAAGAAAGAGGATAGTGTGTGCATTTCTCCTTTGTGGTCTCTTAATTTGTTTTTGTCATTTCTCTTCTTCTCCCATAGTGCAATATGTTCTGTACCTCAACATCCTCATGTATGATTATTAGTGGGTTAAATGCCACTTTCGGCAATCCAGTAAAGAGTCTCTGTTTCTTTTAACATCTTCTAAGATCATTCCTAAAGACTCAGCAGGAGCTCTTCACATTGATATGGGTACAGCTTTTGGGGCTTCTCTGAAGTCTGTCTTCACCTTTGAGATGTCCATGTGGATGTCTCAAACCAGCTCGAGCTAGTCTTGTGTTTTAGATATGTTTCATTGTTTTCTACCTGCTGTTATTATGGAATAGTTTCATTCATCCCTGACTCAAGTTTCTCTTCTTTTTATGCATTCTTTTTGTCTTCTAAGGATTAATTAGTAAATTCTCCTTATGTTTTTATGTTTTCTGCTTTTTTTTGTTATTTCTTACTGAATATTATTTTGTTATTTAATTACTTTACTTTTATTTTGTATTATTGCATTATGTAAATTATTTATTTATTGGCTGTTTGTATTATGTTCCTCATGTTCCTCATCTTTATGTTAAGCCAAAAATTGTGGAACTAATATTTTCATTTTTATCATTCATCTTTCCTTGCTTTGTTTGAAGCATGATCTTTGGATTACATAATAGATGTTCAAAAATTACTACTGTCTATAAATGTCTTTCAAATAATTGTATCCATTGAGATGGACTGTCAGCATCCCTAACTGGCCAGGATGCCTTCGTGATGGAAGGACTGGGGGAGACAGCATCCGCAGGGCATTATCTCCCCTGGATCACTAGATGGCAGCCCCCACAGGTTGCCATACCACCCCGGCATCCCACAGAGCATGCTGGGAGTTGGAGTTTGTAGACTCAACCCTGTTGGGTTCTGGGGGTGTTGCAAGGACCAACCCACCACCCCTGGAAGTGCTTTTCGACCATGTTTACAGGACACTGGAAGTTCTCCCCAGTGCAGCATAAAAGAAACCCACTGTCTTCATTTCAACAGCCAGAGTCGGGAGGAAGATGGATGAAGCTTGCTGCAGGAGGAGTGAAGGCAAAGAGAGAGAGAAGAAAAAAAGGACAAAGTGATGTTTATGTGTGCTTTATGCTGTGCTTATGTGGGAAACAATATGGGAAGAATTTGTACCTGTTTGTGTCAGGTCTGGGGAGACTGAGCGCCCTCTGCAAGCCACACCATTTATACATTAAGTCAGCGTTTCTCAACCTTTAAGTATTTGCGACCCGAGTTTTCATAACAGTTGTAATCGCGCCCCCCTAACGTTTTTTTGAAAGGAGCCCACTAATACCAATTTGTTCTTTTTTAATTAATGATATATCATAGATGCATAATTTATTATACCTACTTAACTTTTATCGACATTTATCTAATTCTATATTTATTTTTCTAGTATCAGAATGTAGTTTAAGTTAATTTGTTTTGGTTTCAATAGATATATTTTTCTTATTTTTGATTCTTGTTTTCTTTTTTTCACATCTTCGTGCCCCCCTTTTTGTTACTTCGAGCCCCCCTAGGAGGGCCCGCCCCACAGTTTGAGAACCACTGCATTAAGTATTGAAGTCACTTAATACATTTTTGTTTCTTTAATGTCATGAATATCTCAGCAGCACTGGGTTTTAAAGATGATAATCTGATAATAACGACAGATCTCAAAAGACAAAAAAAAAAAAAAAACAGAAAGTAACAACAGCATCACCACCACTTAAAAATCTTTAGCAATCTTTTCCGAAATGTTCATACTCCCAAGAGATCTGTTCCACCGCCCAAAATCACTTGCCTTTGTACATGGCCACAGTGAAGTCTCAGAAAGGATCCTGGTTTGGATCTACTGATGGCGTTAAGGAAAGTGATTGCAGATGTTTTTATCACTGACTCCAAGTGAGTGATGTGAGGTGGAGTTGGCAGCATAAATATGCAAGAAGTGAACATGACAGAGAAGAAATCATTGGGGGTGGATGGAAGGAGTCATGAAAGTTTGGAGCAGCAGTGGTGATGGAGGGCATCTGAGGAAGGAGATAAACTCCAGTACACATTGCATGAGGAAGTGAGGAAGAGACACTGCATTTCACAATGTTTTAGGCTACCAGAACCAGTGGTTATAAAATATCCAAGCAATGCCATAAATATTCATGCAAAATGAGGATCTACCAACAATTTTTTTGTCATACAGTACCATACAGTATTTGAAGATATCTCAACATCAATTAGTTAATGCAAGAAAGAATTTCACTCACTCTTTCCATATAACAATAATACCCTTATAACATTAAAAACCCAGCATGGGAAGATGGAATGCAAATGAATATTCATAAATTTTCAATTTTTGTTCAGTAAATGGACAAAGCGCCAAATCATACTTCAGATAAGTAATCGACATGATTCATGATAGTGATGGTGACTACTGTAACATAGCAAGTCCACATTATGTTTATTAACCAATGAGTCAATCAAATGGGCTCTAGTCCCCAAGTCCCAAGGTGGAACTGGAAAGTTCACGCTGTACATGGGCACACATTAGCTAAGGTATACCCAGAACAATGCAGAATAAAGGGTCTGCCCTAGCAACCCGTAAATGTCAGTATGGTGATAGTATGCCAGGCACAAAGCAAATTTCACATACTTCAAAAAGAGTTATTTTTCTAAATAAGGAATTGTATTGAAAATATCATGGAAAATTGGAAAAAAATGATTATGATGGCTAAGATAGGTTTGCTATAACCAGTTTAATAATATGTTAAATCAGAGTAGGCAAAGTCATTCCTGGAGGGCTGTGGTGGCTGCAGGTTCTTGTTCCATCCTAATTTACTGATAAGAAGTCAGTTCTTGCTGATGAAGCACGTATTGCTCAAGCAACATTTTTATGCTTCATTTTAGTTGTCTCTCTTTTTAAGATTCCTTATTTTAGTCTTAAATGGCTCCTTATTAGCAGTAAGATACAAAAAACAAACCAGAAGTCCTCCATATAACTTGTTACACTTACGTGTGTTCATTGTGAGCTATCTGGTTTAAAAAAATATTTGGAATGAAGCTGAAAAGAAAAAAAAGGCTCAGCATATCTGATCTGCTTCAGGCTAGAAATAATTTGGATGATATTACTGGAATAAAGAAATATGCGATATACGAATGACCTGACAAGACAAAATGAAAGCACTAACATGCCATACAATTAAATAAGATCTATTACTGGCATGGATTGGTTTCTAATTAAGCAATCAGGTCGGAACAAAAACCTGTAGCCACTACAGCCCTCCAGGACTGGCTTTGCCAACCACTGCATTAAATTGCTAAGGTGAGTTAACTACTTATTTACTATTTGCTCAACAGCTCCATCTGTTGGCAGATAATGAGTCAGTGGCCCACCTGCCCTTAATGCAGAAACATTAATGGCCACAAACACCAATTATGTAACTCGAGCAGGACGCTAGCACATGTGAGGTCATCACCAGTCATTAAACGTTAGACATCAGTTTCGCTTCATTTTTTTGGTGCCATGCTGAAGGCTTTTCCATAATAATGCAGAGGGCCTTTTGGGCTGAAGTAATGTTTCAAAACTCATTATCTTTTGAAATCGCTAAGTACTCCATCCAATGCAAAGCTACTATTATGTGTTTACCGTGTTATTTTTTTTGTGAAGAATTTTTAACTAATATGCAAAAGAAAATTTTCTTGCTCGGATTTTTTATAAACTGGGCCTTTCAGTGAATTCCCTCTCTGCCAAGTTTGCATAAAGCATGACACTGGAAAACAGTTACATGCACACAACTTGTGGTGCATAATTAATGTAGACGATGCCCAAGTGTATTTGTGAAACACATGCTTAGTGTTAATAACAACATGTAATGAAATCACAAACTTACTTTAGGTTGGCAGCATCCCCTCATTAAAATATCTCCTCACATTTCTGCCAGTAGTCTTTCTTGGCAGGAAATTGTGCAAAACATTCTGGGATGGCAACTAGAGTCTGCTTCATTGCCTCTCTGGACTGACATCTGCAAAATGCTTCATTTGGTGTGCCACCATCTTGACTCTTTTCTATTAAACAAAGCCACTTGTACTACCAGCCATGAACCCTTACCTTGATACTAATGACCCCATGTGTAGCCCTATTCTTGACCAGTAAAGTAATTTTCCTTTGTTCTGGAAACATCTACTGCACTTTCTGTTACTGTCTTTCATAGAGATTGGACATACCTACCCATTTCTTAAATTTCCCTCAGGATAAATAAAATATCTATCTATCTATCTATCTATCTATCTATCTATCTATCTATCTAT
>JANRMT010062861.1:38589202-38611322 GCA_026402145.1 Polypterus bichir lapradei
TATCTATCTATCTATCTATCTATCTATCTATCTATCTATCTATCTATCTATCTATCTATCTTTTATATACTGCCTTTCATATCTATCTATCTATCTATCTATCTATCTATTGTGGAGGACTGCCGGCTTCCCATGCCGGTCCGCACCCCCAGGCCGCCAGGAGGAGCTCTCCCGACAGCAGGATCATGCCCTGAGTTCCAGCAGGGCCTTATGGACTATGTAGTGTTTTTACACAGCCCTGCTGGATACCTTGGGGACCACCAGGAGTCGCTGTAGGCGGGCTCATGGGCTCTTGTGTGCCCTATAACCCGGGAGTACGTCACGGTCATGTGACAGGAAGGAACGGCGTGCTCCCGGGTTGAAGAAAAGGACTGTTTGCCCTGACCCGGAAGGAATAAGGAACTGTGGACTGTTGGGACAGGAACACCTCCGGGTCAGGGGCTATAAAAGGACGGTGCCTCAGTCCAGACACTGAGCTGTGCTGGGTGGGAGAGGAGCAAAGTGTCTGGGCGAGGAGGAGTGGTTATTGTGTTGATTAGTGATTTATGAGTAGTGTGGAAGGTGCTTGGTGCACTGTGGATAAAAATAAACAGTCTTGGACTTTTACCTGGTGTCTGGAGTTGTACCTGAGAGTTCAAGGGAGCACTAGCGCCCCCTACTGCCACACTATCTATCTATCTATCTTTTTATTTTTGTCATTAAGTGTCATACGTCCTGGGAATCTGCAGAGTGTCCGTTTATTTTTAGCAAAGCTCTTGGATTTAGCCATACCTTGTAATTTATTTGTGCTGCTTTGTATTTCAGTATTATTTGCTTTGCAAAGTACCTTTTAAAAATGAAAGGTTGTAATATAAAATAAACACTGATTTATTGGAACACAGCCTTAGCATTGTGCTGCTTTACTGCTCATATTGACAGGGGATGCTGAAAAACTGGGCACAAAATCACTTTCAAGTAAGAAGCAGGCATTGCAAATGAATATGGTGGTGTTACAGGTCATTTCCATAATTTCTAATGCTGCCTACCTTCTGAGTAAAATGTTCTGTAGGGGGCAGAAATAAACAAAGGCCATCAGTTTGAGACACAATTCAGTGATATCAGTCAAATGTGGTGCTATGATCAGTATCATAGTTGGTGTCAAAGTGCAGTACTAATATCAGTTTGTACAATTTCTTAATTGTATAATTATATGGTTAATTAGTTATGAAAATAAATGATGAAAACGCGTAAAATGAGGTGCTATAAGTTGGTGGGTACTGTAAGAAGTGAACTAATGCTTTGCTCCCTTGTGTTCTCACCACTGCAGTGGTAACTAGGATTTTTGCAGTGACTATTATGTTGAATATGTAAGCCTCATTCTAAGTTGTGTACAGTGAATTGACACTTTAGGGATTGTTATATGGAGAGCCCTAGGTGGATAGATTAGACACTTTGGAGATACAGAAGGGTGCATGGGAGCAAACCGGGACATCTTAGAAGTCAGTTGTTCAAGTATCTAGCTTTACCATGCCAGAACTTTGCATTTACAATGTGCTTTTGAGGTCACTGTTTCAAAGTTTAAATTAGATTACACGTTGCTAGTAACAAGATGCTACTTTACATTAAGAGAAAAGACGATAAGGCCAAATAATCTGATAGCCAATGTTCAATTCTGCCTCCCTATCTCTATGTCTAAGCTGAAAACCAACCTTTTCTTTACCTGGTAGGGCCGTTCTTTCTGATATTTCCATTTGTTAAATGTGCAGAGTTGCTGAGTTGGTTATTTGCCATGGATGCTTAGCATGCTATCTTATATTCTCTGTCTCCTCCTTAACTTCTACAGAAATGGTAGAAAATATTGGTATCCTTGCATTTTATTTTAACAACGAACCATTCTTCCACATACATATTTCTTTGGTTTGCAGTGGGACAAAATAAAAAAGCCATGAAAACTCAGACATTCCAAAATGGCCTGGGCAAACTTATTTGTATCCTTTAGAAGTTATCAGAAATAATTAATTGACTTGTAGTGATCCTTCACGCAGAGTAAAGTCTTTTAAATATTATCACAGGTGTTTTCAATATTGTAATCACTCATTCAGCCTGTTTAAATGGAAAAAAGAACACAATCAACTGTTTTTCACACTAAAAATACGAAAAAGAAGAAAAGGCAGAGTTGTGTCTGAGGAGGCAAGACACAGTAATAGCCATGTATGGTCAATGTAAGGCAAAAAGAACATCTCCAAAGAACTTGATGTCTATTACCATACTATCATACTATTACCAGTATTATCAAGAAGGTTAAGGTCCATATGATTATAACGGACATCACTAGACATGGTCACATGAGGAAAATTGACCCAAGATTGAATAGAAAGGCTGTTTGAAAGTATGAGAAGGAACCAAAGAAAACTTTAAAACAGTTCCAAGCTGCCCCTCAAACTCAAGGTGCCAATAGTTTCAAGTTGCACCATCCACCACTATCTGGATGAAAATGGGCTCCATGATAGAAGATTTAGAAAGACCCCAGTAACACAAAAAAGTTCTGGAGTTTACCACAACACATGATGACAAGCCAGAGTCCTACTGAGAGAATTTCCTTTGGACAGGAAAAACAAATTGAGAGATCTTCCTCAAATCATACCAACTCTGTGTTCACAGTAAAAGCTTTCAAAGAAAAGAATGCCATCCATACTGTGGAACATAAAGGAGGCTCACTGATCTTTTGAGGATGCTTTGCTGCCTCTTTGAATCTGTGCAGGGCACAATTAAATCAAAGACCTCTAGGATATTTTGGGCCAAAATGTATAATCCAGTGTCAGAAAGCTCAGTCACAGGTCTTTGGTACTCCAGCTAGATAACAACCTAAAACATACCTTAAAAAGCACACCAAGAATCGAAGGGAAAAAAAATGATGGACCATTCTGAAATGTCCTGATCTGAATCCCAGTGAACAAATCTGGAAAGAGCTGAAAGTGACAGTTGAGAGAAGGCATCCATCAGACTTGAGAAAACTGAAGGAGAATGGGCTAAATGACTGTACAAGAAGTGATGAAATCTCACTCAAAGCTACAGAAAGCTCTTGACTGCAGTTATTGTTTACAAAGACTTGATATAAAATATTAGGTTAAGGCTACCGTTATCTTTGTCCATGCCATTTTCACTGAATTATTTAAAATCACATGGTCAGCCATACATCAAAAGGAACATTTCTGTCTGATCAAATGTGCTATAAGAAATTATAGATACCCAATTCCTTGGCCAGTTTCAGTTTAAAACTGATTTTTTTTAAGTGAAAATGTAGCAATACTTGATCCACCTCTGCTTTGTGAGGGCGCTAATTATAAAAGGTGCTATTAAAAGCTATAGCTGATTATTAGGGAAAGATATCTTCCACACTCATTTGTATTCCAAGTCTATCCATACATCTGTTATCAGAACACTAATTAATTAATTAATTCCAAATCAGGGTCACAGAGAGCTTAAGCTGAACATAGCAGCATCGAGCACAAATCCTGAATAAACCATGGATTGAGTGGCAGGGCACACTAATTCATATGCTCACATTCACTCAAACAGCTTATTCTAACAGATATGCATGGTGGATAAAGCGTACTCAAATTTAGGACACCAGTCCACAACAGTGCACACTCACATATCTCACGTGAATTGTCATGAGTCGCTTCAAAGAGCTGCCAAATATGGCCAACAGTTTTAACTGTTTGTTTATGTGTGCACTGGCATGGGAGCATGTGGGACCTAGGAGTTCTCTTGGGATGTGCATAGGGTTTTGAAATGCCAGCGCATCCATGATTGGAAAGGGGAGGACCATCATCCTGGCGTTTGTTGGCTGCCCGATGGAGGAGATTGTGTAGAGGAGATTGTATAATAGTGGAGATTAGTTGTGTTTCCTGATAGACTATATAGGTACATAATTATCAAATTCTTCAAGGTTACACAATCTGTACTAATCTCCACTATTCTCTGCTATGTTTCCAGTTCTTCTGTGGATCACCACCATCTGATCAAGGCATCATGCAGCCAAAGGCAGGTGTCTCAGCTGTCCACAAGACCAACATCATCAAATATTATCATGTGAAACCTGAAAACATATATGTTAGGTAGAATGCCCAGTGGGGGATGGATGGTCTTTTTGGCCTTAGATCCCGTGCAGATTTTGTTTTTTTTCCCCAGCCTAACTGGATTTTTTTTTCTTTTTTACTCCCTCTCTTGGTTATCCAACCTTACCTTTTTCTTTTGTTACTTATTCTTTAATATTAATGCCTAATCTTTTTTGTTTTTTCATTTCATATAACTACACTGCTAGTATGAAAATGTGCTATATGAATAAATGATGTTGCTGTTGTTGTTGTTGCTGACAGATTAAGGTTCACATGAGCAAATTAGATACACTGTGGTGTTAACTGGTAGCAGCAGTGCATGGCTGAAATTCACGTGTAGGATAAATAGTCTTGGTCATCTAATTACGGGGCTGTATGGATCTGAGATGTCTTGGGGAACATATTTTAGTCCCAAGTATCTTACAGATGAGGGTAAGTAAGAGAGAAAAGGAAGAGAGACTGGTACATATTCTTACACATTTTAGATCGTTAGTGGACCTGCTTAGGAGATCCAGAGGGAGCAGGATAGCTTAAGGTGATAATCTGATTTCTGTGGCACTACGCAGATGGAATGGTCGGTGTAAGGATCTATATGTCTGATTGCTAGTAGATCAGCTGAATAGATCAAAAGGGAGCAGGGAATCTTAGGAAGGCCATCAGATTCCAGTAGTACCGTGCAGAAGGGATGGGCTGATATCAGAATATCTGGGAAAGGGGGGAAAAGAGTAGAAGAGTCATGGCAGATAGGAAGGCAATGAGGCAATGAGAAGTGCTCTTGATCTGGCCTATTATATTAATAAGTGCGTGAAGAAGCTGATCAAGGGGAAAGCACCGATGAGGATTCCTGCCATTGGTCAAGGTTGAAGATTTGGATTTCGGATTTTTCTTGTGTTTTAAGAAGTTTGTATTTTCTCTTTATTGTACAATGTGTGAGCTGATTCATAAGCATGGGAAGGTGCTATATAAATAAAATGTATCATTATTATTATTATTAAGCAATGTTTGTATAAAAAGTGCACTTTGACATTGTCACACATGCTCACATGGGAGTCAGCCAAAAGGACCAAAAGAAGGTAATTCTGCGCAAGGCCAGGGGGTGGCGTGGTGCACTAAACCTTCCTCTTTTATCTCTGCAGACCAGACATAGGAGACGTCACTCCTGGTTCCGATATAAAGACGTCACTTCCGGTTCCGGGCCTGACGATGTCACTTCCAGTTCTGGCCCCGACAACGTCACCTCCTCTGACTGGCCTTTAAAACCTGACATTTTCCCTCCATTGATCAGTTCTGTTTTGAACTCAACACTGTATTCATCCATCCATCCATCCATCCATCCTCTTCCGTTTATCCGAGATTGGGTTGCGGGGGCAGCAGCTTGAGCAGAGATGCCCAGACTTCCCTCTCCCCGGCCACTTCTTCTAGCTCTTCCGGGGGAATCACGAGGCGTTCCCAGGCCAGCCGGGAGACATAGTCCATCAAGCGTGTCCTGGGTCTTCCCCGGGGCCTCCTCCCGTTTAGACGTGCCTGGAACACCTCACCAGGGAGGCGTCCAGGAGGCATTCTGATCAGATGCCCGAACCACCTCATCTGACTCTTCTCAATGCGGAGGAGAAGCGGCTCTGCTCTGAGCCCCTCTCGGATGACTGAGCTTCTCACCCTATCTTTAAGGGAAAGCCCAGATATCCTGCGGAGGAAACTCATTTCAGCTGCTTGTATTAGTGATCTCGTTCTTTCGGTCACTACCCATAGCTCATGACCATAGGTGAGGGTAGGAACATAGATCGAGTGGTAAATTGAGAGCTTTGCCTTATGGCTCAGCTCCTTTTTCACCACAACAGACCGATGCAGAGCCCTCATCACTGCGGACGCCGCACTGATCTGCCTGTCGATCTCACACTCCATTCTTCCCTCACTTGTGAACAAGACCCAGAGAATACTTGAACTCCTCCACTTGGGGCAGGATCTCGCTCCCAACCCTGAAAGGACACTCTACCCTTTTCCGGCTGAGGACTTTGCCATTTGCAGCCAGGTTCAAGTATAAGGGTGGCTGCCCCAAACTTTTTTCATGTGTCGAGTCTATTTATTTCACAACATTTAAAGTAATGGACTGTACTGCTTTTAGTAAAACACAATTTTGCTTTGCATTATTAACTTATTTGTCTGTGTACATCATTAACTCACTGGCACTCGCTCAATCATGAACTATAAGATCCCCGGGAATCCACACATGCTGGACTGAGAGCACATGAATTGCTGCCACATATTCTAATATGGGGTCACAGAGACCAAAGCCTATATGTGAATGGTTTGCCTGTCCATTGCAGTGCACACTAATGCAGACGTCTCACTCAGGCAGTATCTCCTATTCCAATATGGGATCGTGAGGCCGAGAGTCTCTCTTGGGTGAGGCTGCTGGTCCACCACGATGCTAGCTCATTCATACATTTACTATTTACCTAAACTGATTGGGCAGTGAGGGGTGTAGGAACTGGAGAACCTGAAAAAGATTTGTTTTGATATATTTGGTGTTCTATATGTGGCTCAAACCATATTATGTGTTTTTAAAGTTGTGCTGTAAGAAATGTGCTCCAGTACATCTGGTGGAGAACTGCTGGGGTGTAGTTGGAGTGGGGGGCTTAATTGGACAGGTTTTATCATTTTTGCTTTATCCCTTTAATTTATACTTTTAGATGTCTGAGAATAAATCTTTAGCAATTTCTTTTTTTTTGTCGTTTAAGTGAATGTCAGTACATCAATTTCCAAGGCAGCATCCTTAATATGTCTATTGTAAAAGGTAAATTTGTTCATTTTTGCATAGGAATGGATTTATTAGTATTAATCTTACAAACTTTTTTTAAACAACAGAAATTGTAGACAAGATCCAAGTATAACAGAGCTTGTGAGGTAGGATACTAGCAGGCACAGGTCATGAAAGACTAATTTATGACATTCACGCTGGCAACAAACCGAGAAGCACAAATGCAAACTGCCTATCATGGACGACTGAAGTGCCAGCAGGCGGTGTGTGTTTGCTAACAGACAGGTCCTACTATGGCTACTTCTTTAGATGTGGCCTGATGGAACAGTTTTTCCTCAATGACATATACCCTTGGGGATGCTATGACCAATTCGGCCCTCCTGATGGATTTCCAGCTTTCAACAATCAAAATTCTGAAAGGCTATACCACACCGCATTTTGTGTTCTTCCTTACTGATTGGCAGCAGCTCACCACAGATTTGGCCATTCCAATTGCTTTGCAATTCAAATGCGGCTTCTCCCTGACTGTTCAGCTTTTTTTTTTTCTCATTGACTCTGATTGCAAAGCCAGCGCCCTGCTCTTCCAGAGCACACTAGAATACTGCTTAGTCAGAGATGCAATCTTTTCCTGCCAAGCAGGATTTCACTTTCTCGCTCTCCTCCTAATCTTGAATACCCTGCGTATCAGACACACAGCAAGGAGGCACAGAAAATTATGCTGCAGTAAGAAGAAAAAGCAAGGCAGATCCAGAAATGGAGAAAATTGACCTAAAGCTGCACCAAATGCCTTGCAATGTGAGGCCTTCTAAGTTTTATTGCCTTCTACTTCCATCAAAAAATCTCCTTATAAAAGGTGCTATATGAAATAAACATTAACTGAAAAATACTTTTCATATTTTAAAACTCATCACTGCTCATTGTATCATAATTAATATCTGTAATATATTGGTAACGTTACACACTTTGCTTTATTAGCCAGTTTATCTAATAATAATCTCTGCCCCACCCTATAAATAAGAACATATAAATAAATAAAATGTTGGGTATGTCCCTGTCACCACTAGACTGGGTCGAGCTGCCTTAATTGGAAATGCTAAACCTTGATGTACATTGTTAATTTTAGAGCAAAAAAATAAAATCAATCCAATAGTTTCATTTATTTTGTTATCATTTTCATATGAATCAATCTATTTTGTTCAGCATTATCTTTAAGGCTGTCAATCTAGATGACCTAGAAATGCTGCAAAATGTTCCGTATACAGTTACAGTTTTTTCAAGGCTGACAAAGGTACAAAGTGGCTGGCACTGGTACCTAATCGCTTTGGAGACCCAAGTTCAGAACCCAGGTGGGTCTTCGTCCAGGTGGGGTTCACATATTCTGCCTGTGTTAGATGTGTTGCATCTCATGGGTAAACATGTTAGGTTTTTTGATGTTTGAACATTGGCATAGTACATGTGAATACCAGAGTGTCTCTGTGGTGAAGCAAATTCAAGGGGGTGTTTTAATGGATTAATTTTAATTGATTTTAGTACAATCCTCTGTTTTAAGCTTGTCCTGGTGTTAAACGTGCATCTGAAAGCGTGCACAAGTGTTATTAGATGATTGTCGTTCAAGCTGTGGAGCAGTAATCGGCAGGCACCAGCTGGGCAGTAAGCAGAATTAAAGGTGAATAAAGGATAGTGCTAGAAAAAGGCTGTTTTTTTCTGTTTTTTTGTTTTTCTTACAAGAGAGTGATCATTGGGTTGTAGTGACTCGGGGGCAAGAGGATGGAGAGGGTAGTTTCAGATGAGCTATTTGAACAGAGAGTCAGACTAAGTTCTGAGTGGAAGTTCTGAAGTATGGCTATTTGCTTATCTGCTGAGTAGTGGAGCAGGCAAGAGAGCGATAGAGAAGGACCACTGGAGCAAGGAGAAGGCAGGAGACACAAGACGCAGTGGCATCTGTTAAAGGTGTGGTGACTGTGAGCAGTGCAGTTTGGATCTGTGTGAACAACTGGGGATGTGGCAAGCTACCTCATGGGTGAAGCAAGGTGCAGTGACATCAATAGGAGGGTCAAGTACCCTGGGTGCCCTGGTGGACCAGGGATGTGGAGAGCTAGGTTGTGGGTGATGCCCCATTCATAAAAAGGCCAGGTGCCAAAGAAACTGTGGCAACTGTGAGCAGTGCAGTTTAGGTCTGCATGGTGGATCAGTAATGCTGCGGGCTGTGACAGTTAAGTCTACCAGAATGTTAATGACTGGAAGAGAGCCAGAACAGAATGCAAAAGATCTTAGCCCTCCACTGTTATGATTGTACCTAGTTTTTGAAATTATTTGTTTATTTACACCCAAAAACACAGGTTTGTTTTAATGGCAGGGATTTTGTGGATGGGATTTTTTATTGAACTATTTATAGATTCTTGGACATGCATCATTTTCCTCTTTTTGCACTTTTAATTCTCTGTTATTAATAAACTGCTTAACTTCTGATTTTAAAGTCTTGCTTGTCTGCTCATCCACCCTCGTCCATCCTCAGTTCATGACGATCCATGTCCTATATGAAGGACCATACCCATGGTTGCAGTTCTGGGGCATCACCATGCCCTGTAAAGCTTTGTGATTCTACCACGATTTTAAGTCTGATTTGCAGTTAGCAATTGATTTTTTGATTCAAGCTGAATTTCAGTGATGCCTGATTGGCACTTATAATTAGAATGTCGAACGACTGGAAGAATTTCAGCTGGCTCTCTTGTAGTGTGAACAGTCTCACAAACCAATTTTATGATGTCGCCATCAAATTTTCGGAAATTGAGTGTGCAATGACTGTGGTGGGTATGTACATAACAACAATAATAATAACAGACATGGCGCAAAGAGAAAGCATTGTGTCGATGGAGAGCATGTAAACCAGGTTATGTTTACTGGAAGAACCTGAAATAAACACACAAAGGCAAAAACATAGATTATGTATCTCCAGTTCTCTCTGTAAAATAGACAGACCGTTTTCCCAACCATCCATATGTCCAGTTATGCCTTTTCTTTTGTATGTAGTTTCAGAGCACAGTACAGCAAGAGTCGTCAACGCAACTCATTTTTTTGTTAAGAAGCCTGCAGCATATTGTTTTCTTGAAAGGGTAAAGCTTTACTGCAAACTGTCAATGGGTAAAACTCTCTGTTGGGGCCATGTACAAATATTGTCGGAGCACCCACATGGCATCATGGCATTTCAGTTGGACCAAACATGCTCATATAGTTTGAGCACATATACGACAGACAACTTTGACCACAATTTCAAATCACCACACAGGATATGGCTGGCCTAATAGACTGATATCCTTCCAAGGGTTGGCTATAAACAGTTGAATACCTTAGAACAAGCCAGCCCAACAAAGTCACCAATCCTAATCACCTAATTTCTACAAAATAATATTAGGTTGAATTTTAAAGTCCCCTAAACATCTACTGTCTACTATACTACTAGGTGTCTTTTCAATGGGTCTGTGGTCTTCTATGTGCAGAAAAACTTCCTAATGAGTTAACTTCCACATCTGAGTCATCATTGACAATATACACTCACCTAAAGGATTATTAGGAACACCATACTAATACGGTGTTTGACCCCCTTTCGCCTTCAGAACTGCCTTAATTCTACGTGGCATTGATTCAACAAGGTGCTGAAAGCATTCTTTAGAAATGTTGGCCCATATTGATAGGATAGCATCTTGCAGTTGATGGAGATTTGTGGGATGCACATCCAGGACATGAAGCTCCCGTTCCACCACATCCCAAAGATGCTCTATTGGGTTGAGATCTGGTGACTGTGGGGGGCCATTTTAGTACAGTGAACTCATTGTCATGTTCAAGAAACCAATTTGAAATGATTCGAGCTTTGTGACATGGTGCATTATCCTGCTGGAAGTAGCCATCAGAGGATGGGTACATGGTGGTCATGAAGGGATGGACATGGTCAGAAACAATGCTCAGGTAGCCCGTGGCATTTAAACGATGCCCAATTGGCACTAAGGGGCCTAAAGTGTGCCAAGAAAACATCCCCTACACCATTACATCACCACCACCAGCCTGCACAGTGGTAACAAGGCATGATGGATCCATGTTCTCATTCTGTTTACGCCAAATTCTGACTCTACAATTTGAATGTCTCAACAGAAATCGAGACTCATCAGACCAGGCAACATTTTTCCAGTCTTCAACTGTCCAATTTTGGTGAGCTCGTGCAAATTGTAGCCTCTTTTTCCTATTTGTAGTGGAGATGAGTGGTACCCGGTGGGGTCTTCTGCTGTTGTAGCCCATCTGCCTCAAGGTTGTGCGTGTTGTGGCTTCAGAAATGCTTTGCTGCATACCTCGGTTGTAACGAGTGGTTATTTCAGTCAAAGTTGCTCTTCTATCAGCTTGAATCAGTCGGCCCATTCTCCTCTGACCTCTAGCATCAACAAGGCATTTTCGCCCACAGGACTGCCACATACTGGATGTTTTTCCCTTTTCACACCATTCTTTGTAAACCCTAGAAATGGTTGTGCGTGAAAATCCCAGTAACTGAGCAGATTGTGAAATACTCAGACCGGCCTGTCTAGCACCAATAACCATGCCACGCTCAAAATTGCTTAAATCACCTTTCTTTCCCATTCTGACATTCAGTTTGGAGTTCAGGAGATTGTCTTGACCAGGACCACACCCCTAAATGCATTGAAGCAACTGCCATGTGATTGGTTGATTAGATAATTGCATTAATGAGAAATTGAACAGGTGTTCCTAATAATCCTTTAGGTGAGTGTATGTTTTAAAACAATGTAAATCATTAGTCACAGAAAAATTTGGGACTACAGCTGAGAGATCCATGTTAATTTGGTTTGCAACACAAATAAAAGATCTTTTCTTTAACCAAATTAGCAAAATGTTGCCCACTGGTGGTGTAGGTAAAAATTGGTCAGAGATGTTGTGTCTCAGAACTCTTCTGGTTCAATCAGCGTTGATTCTTTTATTTCAGGTGGTTGAAAGGGGTGGAGCTGGAGGCGGTAGTGGAATTGGGGAGGAAGTGATGTCAACCTTTTTGTGGCTGGTATTTTAGAAAGGGAAACTGATACTGTGAGAAAAACATTCCAAACACTTAGCACACCCCTGTGTTCCCTTGCAATCAGTTCAGGTAAAAAGACTCACTAGCTCTGTGTGTACAACAATATATACTGCATATATTTACTTTATATATACATAATATACATTATATATATACGAGGTGAGACACAAAAATAACCTGACTGAGATTGGGGCTTTCCTGGAAAGCCGTCAGGAGGTCGGCTGGACATGAATCATAGAACTATATCCTCTCCTACATGCCCTCTCAAACCGCCGACCGGCTAGGTTTATCCTGTGAATAGCCCAGTTAGTATTTGCACAACAATTGCTACACGAATTGCTGCGTCAATGTTGAGTGAAAAAAGCGAACAGCGAGACAATACAAGACAAAGCCCCCACGCACAATGCTTTTTCCGTAAAGTAGTTTTTGACTGACAAAAACATTCCTGTCCTCGACCATCCTTCCTATTTGCCCGATTTAGCTCACCGTGATTTTTGTTTGTTCCCGAATATCAAAAGTGACCTGAAGGGAACACATTTTTCTTCAATGGATGAAGTGAAGACAAAAACAGCAAGTCTGTTGAAGAGCCTCAAGCAAGAAGACTTCCAGCACTGTTTCAATCAATGGAAGATACGTATGGAGCAGTGTAGAGATCGGGAGGAGTATATAGAAGGCTACAATGTTTAGAGTGCTGTAATTCATCAATAAATATATATTTTTTACCAATCTGGTTATTTTTGTGTTTCACCTTGCATACAGTATTTTAATTTAGAACAGTTGGGTGGTAATTAAATTGTGTAGATTGTGCATCCTGTTCACTCCAAACACTTCAACACTCCAGTTCAGTAGGT
The DNA here is from genome assembly GCA_026402145.1 of Polypterus bichir lapradei. Lineage (NCBI taxonomy): Eukaryota > Metazoa > Chordata > Cladistia > Polypteriformes > Polypteridae > Polypterus > Polypterus bichir. The sequence goes on from JANRMT010062861.1 coordinate 38,601,983, forward strand.
GATGATAATGCACCTTTACAGCTGGTTTGCTAGCCACCAATAAAATGAAGAAGTACAAGAAGAATTACACCGTCAAACGTTTTGTTATTGTTGGAATTGTGAGCATTGTTATTTGTTGTTAGATTTTTGGTTTTTCTGATTTTCTTGCCCTGGCGTAAAGATTCTGTTTTGTGGGACTTTGTTTATTTAGGATTGCTATTTAGGCAACTCCTTTTTGTCTCTTTTGATTGTTTAAGCATTTCCTTGTATTTTTCTGTTTTGTTAATACATGTTTTTTTAATAAGGTTATTTGATGCCCTTTTTTCACAAGCGAAGAGTTACAGTTAACCTCCTACTGGTATGGGTTTTTGACATATTTTTGTGATGTTTAAGTTTGTTTCAAGGCTAACATTCCTTATGGGCCTGCATAGCCTGAGGCAGGTCACTGGACATGGGATTAAGCCCCATTGGAGTGATACCTTTCTAGGCGGGCAGAGGAGGACAGGCCATACCAGTAAAGCCTTTTGTGGGTCATTTTAGGACTTCACACTCTTTTTCTTATATTTGGGAGTCCAAATCACAACACTAGTCAGTATTTTTGTAGAATTAAAATGAGAATATGCTGCAGGCGATACAAACATGATGAAAGTGTGTGAGGCTTTCTAAAAGTCCCACAACACAAGCCAGGACCTTCACCAACTTTCCTAGATGTGGCCTGGCCCCTAGGCTTCCCCATACTCAGCAGGCAGGCTGTGACTTACAAGGCCCAAAAATAGGGCAATTGCTTTAGAAATTCAAAAATATCTCAAATGTTCCTGAAATACACAGAAATGCCCTTCAAGAGAGAGGATCTAAAATCCTCTGGTTTGCTAATACTAGGCCAACCAAAGATCTTTAAAAATGAAGAATTTATTGGAAATAAATAAAAAAGAACAATGTATTTGCCAACACATATTATCTCCTGGTCTATTCTGGCACTCACTATAATTCTCAGACACTTTTGTGTCTCGTAACACAAAAAAAAGACATAGCAGTGCTAGAAAATGTATAGAGGAGAACAATTAGGCTGATTCCAGGTCTGAGAGGTATGAGCTAATTTATTTTTTTAATTTAAACAAATGAAGATCTGCAGTGGGTTGGCACCCTGCCCAGGATTGGTTCCTGCCTTGTGCCATGTGTTGGCTGGGATTGGCTCCAGCAGACCCCCGTGACCCTGTAGTTAGGATATAACGGGTTGGATAATGGATGGATTGATTCAGACCCTTTAAATCAGGGCTGAGCAGTGTCAGTCCTGGAAGCCTGCAGCAGCTTCAGATTTTTCTTCCAACCCAACTGCTTCATGTGAAATCATTCTTTGCTGATGAAGCACTTATTGTTCATCTGCTTCATTTTAACTGCCTTGCTCGTTAAGAATTTGAACCCTTAATTGCTTATTTTAGTATTAAACAGCTGTATTCATTGTTTTAACTGCCCATTATTAGCAATAAGATGCAAATGGCAAAGGAAACAGCAGATCCACATCTAGTCTGTTTCCATGTCCACCTGTGTTTATTCATCATTCACAATTTGGTTTTAATGAAGTACTCAGAAGGAAACTGTAGAGAAAGTGAAGAACTGAAAATTAATCACCCATTTTAGGCTTCAAATCACATAGCTGATACATGTATCATTAGAAAGGAAAAAAAAAATTCTATGATATAAGAAAGATCCGTTGGTGAACGTTGGCTTTTTATTAAGCCACTGGATCGCAACAAAAAGCTGCAGCCACTGTGGCTCTCCAGGATTGGAGTTAGCCACACCTGTATATTGGCATAAATGTGTCCATATGCATGTGTTTCTTATGTTCTTATGAGTTACCTTTATGCATAAAGTTATCATCTAGTAATTTATGACTACCAGGCTGCATCTATTGCCTTATAGAGAGGCCAGCATGGCTTTGCACCAAGCTTCCACAATATATATTACTTCACTTGTCTGTGGCCAATCAGTCGATCAGTCTGTCCTTATTTCACACAAAGTCTATTGCAGTATCCACCATCTCTATTTGCTTTACCGAGCATGCAGAAACCCAGTGCAAAACACTAGTAAGAGCCGCAGTGACACTTCATAGAATGGTCTTCTTCTAGTTTCCAGTTAAGAGAAAAACTTTTTCACATAGCTTAGTAAGAAACACCTTTATCACGTCAAACGAGTCTGTCACTGTGAGAAAAATATATATATATTTTTAGTATTTTAGATTTTAAATGAAAACTATGAGTTTTGCAGCATATCATTAAAGATTTATTGAAAACCACCCGTAAAAGAAAAACTATAAAGTAATAAGCCCAAAGAATGGGAACAAGCTATGCTGTGCAAACCTATAAATTTTTTTCAGCTAGAGCATAAATAAGGCAGCAAAATCTGCAGGTGTTTGTTAAAAATGAATGATGTTTTGGCTATGTAAAACAACACTTCAGCAGGCTAGGCATTTAAATTACTGCTAAGGAGGAACGTGGAAAAAATGCTGGCGGCCCTGAGAATACAATAATGAAAGCACCAGCGTAGAGAAATGTCTGTAAACTCTCTGTCAGTCAATTTAACTTTTTTCTATAGCACCTAGGTGGCACCTCACAGATCAAATGTTCTGGGGTTGAATCCTACATGTTCACATTGTGTCAGCATGGAGTACTCCAGATTTTTTTCCATATCTTAAAAATGTTGGTATTAGATTCATTTGTAAGTGTGGGCATGTGAATTAGTGGGCTAGCTCTTGCCTTGGATAGACTCTGTCCTAGTTGTGATTCTGAATTGGATTAAGTGTGTCTGAACCCATTATGTTATATAGAGTGACTAGCCGAAGTACCTGGCACTGCCGGTATAAATGAATGGGGAGTAACTTTCATTTGGAAATTCAGCATGACTAAACACAACCCAAGATGAGACAAAAAGACATACACTTTGACAAAAACTGTAACCCAGCCCCAATAAAACTGTTATCCTTATCAGTTGAGAAGAAAATGCTGTTTGTACCTGTGGTATTTAAGATTGCCAGTAGAAACCTTATGCATGCCGATGATAATGTTTTCCATCATGTCTGGTATCTCTGCAGCCTGGAGCCTCCACAATGGAATGCCAGAGTTTTTAGATGACATGTCATGACAGTCCTAGGCATTATTTGAGTCAAATAACACAATGCTAATCTTTACCATAGTGTAACCATGTGTGGCCCTGGAGATCTACAGCTAGACTCAATGGATGCCTTTTGCAATCAACCCTCCTACACGGAGCTCCAGGGTGGAGGCCTCAGCTGCTGACATATATACTTGTCTCCATCTGCCATAGTGTACTCCTGTTGCATGATGGGAGTTGTAGTCCCTGCTTCAGCACTGATTTTGAGTTACCTTTCTCTGTAATAACTTTTCTCCCCGATATGACATACAGCTTATGATTTAAGTCAGATGAAAGGCAAAGCACATGCAAACTTTCCTGAAAATCAGTCAAGCCATTTATGTGTGATTAGTGAACAAACAAACAAACGTCCAAATGGCTAATGATTTTATTTTTATAGAAGAGTGAAACAGAGAAGTTTTTATTTGGATACAGTTTTGTGAAACTGACCCAACAATTTTGCAAATGTGAAATACAAACATTACTAAAAAGTGTTTTTGTACGGTTTTAATGTTTTTGGGGGTAAACAAACAAAGAATATTGCTCCCAAAGGACATGTTTATACATCTCTGCCTGTTTTTATTCTGCAGAGCTACTCAGTTATTAATCTATGTATGCCTCTTGTTCATATCACAGTGAATTTAAAAAAAAAGTGACATACTACTTAGTTTCCACACCAAAATGCAGTTATTGTTCTTCCTCTGCAAGAAAACTCATTAGATTCTTGCTCTTGCCGTTGTTACCTAGCAACCGCCCTTTCCTGTTTCTTGATTTCCATAGACGATGCTTTGCACACATAAAGTTCCATGGAGCTTTGAGTTTCATTTATGTCTCTGATGCATCTTTAGGATTGTGAGGTGTCAACATTGTCCTCGCAATTGTCAAAGTGGCTGCAATCTTACCAGCACAAGCACATTGCACCTTTGATGACGCAACAAAATAATTACATGTGATAGCAAATGAGTCCAGTGATTTTTTTTTTTCACTGGTGATCTTTGTTTAAGTACTGAATGACAGGATAAAGCACATGGAATTAAAAGCATGGAACTGGTTCCAAATAGGAAGTCAACACCTTTCTTCTTGTGGTAATGACACAAATTTCAGTAGATGTGAAACACCATTTGTTTTGGAAACTTTTTTGCAAAGTAAAACATTGAGTTTCGCTGCAAATTCAACTTTTTGCCAAGTGTTTCGATCATCAGTTTTATAACATCCTTTGCAGCTAGCAATATCACATGGAATATTAGAAATCAAAATGAGGTATAGAAAACTTTAATCCAAGTTAAAGATCAATAATATTGGACAGGCAGCACATACACAGACCAAAAAATGAATGAACACAGTACATGGGATTGATGGCATTAATTAACTGATACATTACTTTCATGTGACACATAATCAAGTGTAAAATCAGAGAGAAAGGTGGTCACTTTGGAGTCGAATGGGGTAAAGACAAAATGTTTCTTCTGACTGTAAGTCTTTACTGCCCTTTTACCACACTCTAGATAAACTTCCTGATATGTGCCTTGTAGATGACAATATCAAACCAAACACTGGCTGACATTTACAAAGACACAGTATTAATGTTGGATTAATTACTGAGCCTGTGTAGGTGTGTGGGTGAGTGACACTGTCCCTTTGGTAGATCTGTAAATCTTTCAGAGTTTGTTTTTACCTTACACCAGATTCTGTCTGGAGAGGCTCCGGACACTGTAATGGCCAATTCAGTTAAGCAGAAGTTATATTATTTTTCACAATGTCAGGAAAAAGAATTTTCCTTCTGCTGAATCCCTCTATTATTACAAATGTTTGACATTCAATGTTTTCAGCCCTCCAATCAAAATCTAATATTAAATAAAAAACAGCTGAGTAGTGCTGACTGGCAAAATTTGCCAAAGCATTTTTTCACCTAGAATTTTACCTGGGTTTTCCAATGACCTTATTCACCAAATTTTTCCCAGCTTAGACAAAGTTTCTTTTTTTCCCAGTGTCCCATGATGCTTTGAGGGGGCAACAGAAGATAACAGAGCTTATGATATGTGATATGTTTTAGATACAATGTCTTCACTGATCAGAGTGGTTTGGGGTCCCCCCTTGGAGGTTCAGGTGCTGATAATTCGAAGCACAAACAGGGAAGTGATGGTAAGAGTACCAGCGCAAATCAAGCATTGCCACTGAGTGTATAACTCTGATCCCTTTCATCACAGGCTCTGTGGATGTTGATTAGACATAGTAATAGGAGCTTGGGAGATGCAGAGAGCGAGATTAAGGACTCTAAGTATTGTGCTGTGCTATTGTGATTTAATTTCTCATAGTTGTTCAGAGCTTCTGTCTGCATTTCACTGAGTTCTGAGTAGTTCCTGCACATTTCTGAGACTTCATTGCACTCAAGGTAAAGCAATTTAGTGGGGTTCACACATCAATACACGTGACTGAGCAAATAACATTTATTGTGGAACAAAGTTAACAAACACTAACTACTACTGTGTGAAAAACTAATTGATGTAGCTTCAATGACTACAACCAAATGGTTCCTGTAATGTGGCATCAGTCTTTCACAAATTTTCATGAATCTTTCCCTTATAGAACTGCATTAATTTAGAATCGATTGTACATGCATTAAATGGTTATCTTAGGATTTGCCTCAGCATCCATACTGGTTTAGGTCTCAACTTCGAGAAGGTCAGTCCATAACTTTAAGCTTGCTTATTTTCACTCATTATGCTTTGGAATTATTTTTGTGTTTTGGATCATTGTTTTGTTGCATGAACCCAACTACACTTCTATTTGAGATGACTGAACAAACACATTAGGAAGTTTAGGTTATAAAGCAATTCAATTACAGGAAGTCGTCCAGGTCCAGAGGCAGTAAAGCACTCCACTTCATCATACCATCATGTTTGATTGTACTATGGAATTCTATATTTTCTTTACCCTAGATGTAATGAAACTCATGTCATCCAGAATGTTTCTCTTTTTATCCTCCTCATTTCATATAGCAGCTTCCCAAAAGGTCCTGGGGTCATTCAGGTGTTTTCTAGTAAATTAAAGATGAACATTTATTTTTTTCTTGTTAGCAGTGGCTTTCGTCTTGCTGTTCTACATTGATGCCCATTTTTGCCCAAAGCCTTTCTGATCGTAGAGTCATGAATGGTGATCTGTGCTGAGGCAAGAAAAGTCTGCAGTTTTTAAAAATTTTCTTGTATCTTATATGACTTCCTGGATAATCTTAAAATGCTCAATTGGAGGGGCTTTGGTAGGCCTGCCACCCCTGAGGAGATACATTTCTGTTTCCAGTGTTTTCCACTTGGAAATTTGTCTCTCACTGTAGTTTGGTGGAGTCCCAGAACCTTAGAAATACAGTAGCTGATAGATAACAACTATTTTTCTAACGTCTTTCGGGTATTTCATTTGATTGTAACATTATGCACTTGTGTTGGCGACTTGACTGTGATGGTAAGGGTCAAATAAGGAAGGTTTAGAATGAGCACGACTGGCTGCAATCATGTCAGTCTGTGTTCATTCAATTAATTGGACAGCTTTAACTTCTGAAACACTTGCTTTTCTATACAGTGCCACTTTGTTTTGCAGAACTTTGTTCATTAGATAAATTAAATAAATAGAATAATGTATTGATTTTGATTGATGAACTTGAAAAATTTTGTGTCAAAAATTAGTAATAAAAAATCAAGAAGGGGAAAATACTTTTTCTCATAATTTTTTGGACCCACCACCTGTGCACTGAAACCTACTCTTTCACATCTTCTTCAGTCCATCTCTCCTTCCTTGATCCCCTGCATCTCTTCACTGACCTACTAATTTCAAGAAGTCTCATCCCATCTTTCTTTGAGAATTACTGTCCTGACTCCCTTCTGCCATTCCTGTCCTAGACTCTAGACTGCATAGTCCACAAATAACTCTCCTCTTATCTCTTTGACAACAATCTACTAGATCCTCTTCAATGTGGATTCCACAAGGGTAACCCTACAGAGACTGCACTGCTTTCAGTCACAAATGCTCTTAAATCGGCTCAAGCTGCTTCTCTCTCCTCTGTCCTAATTCTTCCTGACCTCTCCTCGGCTTTTGATACTGTTAACCACTCTTTGTTTATCTCTTCCCTTGATAAACTCCATGCTTTGGTTTAGACTGGTTCAAGTCCTACCTTTCTCACTGATCCTTTTGTGCCAGCTGGTCTAACTTCTTGTCTTTCCACAGAAACTCTCCTCATGTGTACCTGAAGAATCAGTGTTGGGCCTACTTCAATTTTCTATCCACTTTCATTCCTTATGGCTTCTCCTACAACCTCTGTGCTGATGATCCTTAGATCTTCCTCTCATTTCTCTCCTACAACCCACTGGTTTCAGCCCAGATCTTCAGCTGTCTCTCTGGCATCTCATCAAAGATCAATGCTCATCACCTTAAACTTAACCTTTCAAAGTCAGATATCATGTACCTGCCTTCTGATTCTTCTTCCTTAGATTTCTCTCCAAGCATTACTCTTGAAGAGATCACCTTTTCATGACCAGTCATGGTCAGGAATCTTGGTGTAAGTCTGGACTCCTCACATTTATTCATTGAATATGCAGTATTTCTTCAATGATCTAATCATCTTGCTTCTTTTCAAAAAATTGTTAAAAGGAATTGGCCCTTTCTCATTAATTATGCCATCTCCTTGTTCAGGCACTTGTTCTCTCTAATCTTGCAATTCTGTCCTGGTGGATCTTCTTTCAACTGCTATCGGACCACTCCCGCTAGTCCAGAATGCAGCTGCTTAACCGGTGTTCTCTGTTCCCCATTTCACTCTTACAACTCCACTGCTTCAGTCTCTTCACTGGCTTCATGTTGCTTCAAAGATCCAATTTGAAACTCATGTCTTGTTTTGTTTTGTTTTCTGAATGGTTCTACTCCTCAATATCTCCAGGTTTTGATCTCTCCATATGTCCTTTCAAGAAGTCTGCTGCTGCCTGTCTGCCAACCATCCCTCCTGTTAAAACATCTGCCGAGACTGAACAATGTTTTCTGTTTTTGCCACAAAGCCGTGGAATGATCTCCACTTGTCAGTTCAACCTCCACCCAATTTACTCATGTTTAGGTGTCTTTTGGAAACTCACCTTTTCATTAAATTATTTTGGTACTGCTTAGTGTCTCTTCTACAGGATAGCTGCTGTTGTGTTGACAAAGATTTTAGGATACTAATGTTTGTCTCATTCTAGTTGCAGGTAATAGTTCTACTCCCTCTTGTTCATATTTTTTATCAGGTTCTCTGTTGCTTTTGATGCTTACTCTTTCTAATAATTTATGCCTGTGTCAGAACTTGCTTTGTAAATCACCTTGGATAAAGGTGCTTGCTACATAAAAAAGAATAATAATCAGCACTGTATATATTACATTATGATAAACAATGGATGAGTGGATGACTAAGCTCATGTTGAAATTATATCACAATATCATGACTGCCTTCTTCTATTTTACTTAATGGGTGCCTCTTGCTGTGCCAGGAATAACACATGAAGAAAGCAGTTCTGAATAATATAAACTTCCTCAGTTAATAGACATTCAAAAAGCGACGCCTGGATAAGGCCAGTCCTACGTGACAAGAAGAATTAGTGCGAATCAGGTATGGATGACCTTCCTTCAAAATAAAGGAGAAGATACAGGAAGCCCAGATTATAGTCAGACCAGATCCATAATTTAATACCATTGAGGCTCTGTCCAGACTGCAAGTTGAGCTGCATCACAGTTCATTTGACAACTTCATGGCTAGGATGCTTTACAAACTCTTTTGCAGCATATAGGGAATCTAAACCACCAGATAACTGTTTAGTACCAAAATGTCCAAACCCAACTATCCTGACAAGCCAGGTCACTTTTCAGAAATATATTAATAATACAATCCCCAGCCATGACCAAGAAATTTATGGTATAAAAACAGTAATATCTATCCACCCAAATGCTCTTTGGGATATTTCTGTGTGCTTTAGGCTTTAACCTACATGAAAAGATGCCTAATGAAAGTCAGACATTCATGTTTATCTCTTGACTTATAAGTGTATCCGTATGGAAATTTTATGCAGTGACAATCACAAAGTCCAGAAATGCCATGTTTGCCCAACTGTGCTGGATGAAATTCCAGCAGATCCCCAATCACATTAAACATGTACTAGAAACAGACAGATGGAACCATTTCTATCTATCTATCTATCTATCTATCTAT
>JANRMT010062861.1:38611332-38677295 GCA_026402145.1 Polypterus bichir lapradei
AGATAGATAGATAGATAGATAGATAGATAGATAGATAGATAGATAGAGCAGGTGAAGTTCATTCATAATCACTTATGCTTTCTAACTTGACAGACTGATATCCCTGAAGCTTAACTGACTTGGTGTTAGACTGTGATCCTTAAGTGTTCCCTTTATTTTATATGCAGTATATATATATTGTCACACATGTGCGCATGGGAGGCAGCTAAAGGGCTCGGGTAAGGACAGTTCTAAAAAATACCAGGATGTGGCAGAGTGCACTAACTCTTTTTCTTCCTTGTCTGCAGACCATTCCCGGGAGATTCCGCCTGGCTCTCCTGACGTCACTTCCGGGACCGAGCCTATCGAAGGAGACCTTGCCAGCTCCGGCCCCTGTGATGTCACGTCCGGGCTCGAACCAATGGCTGAAGACCTCAATGAGCCTGACCCCTACGATCTCACTTCCTGTCTCCCCCTTTAAAAACCTCCTCCTTTTCCCTATGCCCTCAATTCTGTATTGGACTCGGTTTTGTGCACAGCAGTGCTATCATTTTGAAAAGACAATTTGCAGCCAGGAAAACAAATTATACGGGTGGCTGCCTCAAACCTTGCTTTGTCTCATCGTGGCTTTTGTGACAATATATATATATACACACACACACTATGGTCTGGACACACACCAGAATGAATAAATAGGAATAAAAATTAAAAGGAAACACAACATTTGACTTGGCATTGTTGTTAGCACCCAAACGAAAAACAATTCAATTCAGTTTATTTTTGTATATTGTTCTTTGCTCACTACTGTCACAAGTTCACATATAAAATGCAATTGCAAACTTTACAAATTACTAATTACATAATGAATAATCATAAAGATGCAGATTTGTTTGAACACACAGTAAAACTAATCAGTTCCAAAATGAGTAACATGAATGGACTAACAATATCTGTCCATTAACATTCGTTGAACAATGGCCAGTTCACAACAGAGGAGAGGAAAACAAAAACTCCAATGAGCAGCATCCCTGGAGAAAATAAACCTCTGGAGTGTCCATGGTCTGTCAGACACAGTTACATTTGCCAGAGACCTCAGCCACCCCCTTCTAGGCTTTTTGCAGTAGAGACTGTGCTGGGCTGTCATACTTAGATTACAGAATGTTTCCATCTGTGGATTTCATACTCCCAGTATCTCAGCTGTCTTTCCATGGTGTGATAGTGCACATCAGTTCCACACTCCTACTTTTGTTTTGGGAACTTCTTCAACCTGACACCATTGAAAACGTAACCAAATGAGCCAGGCAAATGAGGACATTCAGACACAACACATTGCAAGGGGTAGGGGCAAAGGTGCTCATTACTTTTATTTTAAAACCAAAGCAAATCCATAAAGCATTGTCCATAGTTCAGTGTAAAATCCTTAATAAATAAATAATCCAATAAAATGAAGTGTTTGTAGTGAAGGTTAAAACCAATAAATAGAAGATCCATAAAAACGAAGTAAAAAACACTGGCAAGAAACTATCCTTAAAATGCAGAGCCCTGGTGCCCTTTAATAACTGACATCTCCTTGACTCGCCCTTTTCAGACCTTGCAGTCCAAGGATAAGTCCAGCAGCAGGCACAAACAACCTTTTCTCCTGGCCTGGGACCCACCTCTAAATCCCACAGTGCTCCGTTGGGAACTGCCAAGCCCTATTCCACACTGCACCCACTGCTGCTGGCGAGAGCACACTCTTGAGTGTGATGCTCGCTCCTGTTACTTGGCCGTTCAGCAGTAGCGACCCCTCAGCGCACTCCTGAGCGCTGGCCATGTACACTCCTCTCTGTGGCTCCTTTCCCATCTTCCTGCTTCCTTTCAACATGCATCAGATCTCAATCTCTTTCTCTCTCACTCACTTGCTCCTGCCTGCTTGCTTGTTTGTTTGTTTGTTTGCTTCCATCCCTTTAGCTTTCATTTCTGCCTTCATTTTTTCCTTATTGTCCTTCTTCCCCTCTTTGTCTTCGGTCTCCTTTTATACACTGCGGAAGGCTGTAGATGCAATTGCCTGATTGCTGACCCGGGTTGATAATGAGACAATTAGAGCCTCTGCACATGCTGACAAGGCAGCACATGGTTGGCTCACTGCCTTATATCAACCCAGAGATGAGTCGCCTTCTCAGTCAATCACTCGCACCTGTTTCTCTCCCCAGCGTTAGCGCATTCTTTATTTATTTATTTAAAATACACTGGTGGGTTGCAGACCTCTCTTACCATACATGGTCAGGGAACAGCTTAGTAGCAGGGCGGTGACACCAAGTGTTTAGCAATCCAGCATTTTGAGATCTTTAATGCATGCTCTGGTTTGTAAGTAATTAAAAATTCAGATAAATAAACAGGCATTTGGAAATTCACGGTTTAATATGTATATGGAGGATTTTGAAATCATCCCTAAGTTTAACTGGAAGCCAGCGTAAAGACATAAGAACAAGAGTTATGCGGTTGTACTTTTTAGTTCTTGTAATGATTCTTACAGCAGCATTTTGGATTGATTGAAAAAATTGCATATAGAATGATTTAAAATGCCTTTTTTTCTAGTATTTCTTACTAGAAATAAATGCATAAAATAATTTCTTGTTATCCTCTGAATTTAGAAACCATCTCACTTTTCCAAAATTTTTAAGCTGGGAGAATAGATTTTAGACAGCTTTGTAATGTGTGTTTTAAAGGACTTCCTGGTGTCAAAGATAATGCCTAAGTAGTGCTCTGACTCAGGAAAACTAAATTTTACAAAATCTGAGTTAAAAAGAATATTGATGTGGCCTGTATCACTTCCCCAATAAATGACATTTCTGCTTTTCTGTATTAAGAGGCAAATAATTATCATTCACTATCTCCCTTAACTCAAAAACACAAATAATTAAGGACATAATCCGAGCATTGTGATTTGGTCTTTAAGAAAGATGTAGCTGGGTATTATCTGCATACGAATGAAAATGAATGTTATGTTATTCTAATGATCACTCCCAATGGAAGTACTGTATGTAAAGTGAAAACAGTAAAGGTCCTACTAAACCCTTAAAAATCAAGGTGCCAAAGTGGTGCTTTTGAGCAGTGTCATAGGGAAACCATTTTTTGGTTTTTAAAAAAAACTATCCACATGAAGGTTCCAGAAAGAGAATTTATTTAAATCAATAGCAGGTTCCATAAATAACCAATGTAAATGGTAACAGATTTGTGAAATAGCGATTTTCTCCTGATTTTAAAAGGACTGTGTTGTTGCATTAAAACATTTTTTTTTGTTCTGTCATGTCCTGCTAGGTATATTACTATACATTCAATACATCTGTTTTGTCTACATATTAGGATCATTTTCAAATCCAACAGAGTTAACTTGACATGCAAAGAACACCTCTCAGAATGAACTTTTTTTTTGTCAAGCAATGGTTCAACGAGGAACCACAATACCTTGTAAAGTGTCATTAAAGCAGAGGTCTCAATCTTTTTCAGACCAGGGACCCCTTAGAAGGCAGAAAAAGTATGGGAAACATGAAACAAATCATTTATTATCACAAAATGCATAGAACTCTTGAAAGTAAAACACCTTTTCAGATTTAGAATTCCACTACACTACTTTTTTGCATATACTTTCATAGATCATGTACCTGGTAAATTAGTGAGATGGGTGTGCATGTCTCTGACTACATGGTTTCTCTTTTCTGGGAATGGTGAATGATAGGGAGTCTCTGATATTATCCTCCACATGCAAACATGCCATATATGTTTTCTTGATAGCAATCAGTGCTGAGAAAGAGGACTCATAAAGCCAAACTGCATAACTGTCGTCATGTTTTCCTTTTTAAGATGAAGCTGGCTTATTTTCACTTGACTTGACTTGACTTGATGTACACACTTTACCCAAGAATCTATTTGAATTTTGTTTTTTTTTGTTTTTCCCCAAACTAGCTAACTAGCTTCAGTGTGACTGAGCAAAGCAGAGTAGTGAGTGATTGACACTCATGTGATTGACAGCATTATATACTAAATGAGTGGCTCAGAATATTATGGGAGTGACTGGCACAAATGTAATCTTGTATGCTTATACTCATACTTGGTGCAAGGGATCTCCACATATGTTAAAAAGGTCAATCTTCTAGATTACTATATTCCCCTTTAAAAGCTGACACACAGGACAGAGCAGTGCAGGGTTACAGCTAGTCAGGTTTTCATAGGCTGTTAGAATATGTGGAATATGTTGACACCACCACATGCACAAGCAACCACACTATCTGGAAAGTTTGTACGTTGTTTAACACTTCTTTGGTTTGTTTAATAAATTACACTATGTTTTACATTCTACTCAAAAGGCTTGTGGTGACTATTTAAAATAAAGGAAACAGAGTTTAAAAGGAGGACTGAATAATCAGACTGTTGGTAAACTAAGAATATGTGATATTTATGAAATACCAAATTTTACCAGTTATTTTGCTGACCCCTTTGCTATGTATTATATGACCCCCAGGGGTTCACAGACTCCAATTTGAGAAACACTGAATTAAAAAAACATTATTTTAAAGAGTGAGTCCTGCAGGGTACCATGTTTAATTTTTGAATATAATGTCAGAGTACTGACAGCATATTCCTGCATGTACTAAATTCGATTTGATAAATATGAATTAAACTATGTAAGGACAGTACCTCAGTTCTGGGCGCTGTGTAGGCAGCATCCTTTTACAGAAGCTCTGTAATCTGTTAGTTTTCCTTGTTTTTGAACTTATTTTACTAGTTACTAGTTTTAATTAATTTCAGGTTTATAACTGACCTGGCTTCATGCTTGTTACTAATAGCAGCCACTAGGAAATTGAACACCAGCTTCTCTCAATGGACGTTTGGACAAGCTGTGAACTTCGGAGAAGTCACAGAGAGAACAAAGAGGATCTGAAGGTTACCTTACCTCTGCAATACCTAGAAATGTAAGAGACACTGAGAAATTAAAAGTGGAGTGTATTAAATATTCCCATAATCAACTGCTAGCACTAAAACCTTGAGTGCCTAAGCAACTCTGTTCCACCATACCTCAGGAGTTGTTCATCTGAAGACAGAGATGGCAAAGAGCTACAGCAACAATAACAGTAAAGTAGAAAGGATTCAGAACAATGGGTATTGTTCAATCACTTTCAGATTAGATGTGTGAATTGTCTGCTCTAGTAGCAGGTAACACCGCACACAGGTACCATAGCATTTTGTGTATTATGGAGAGATGGCTGAAACCTGATATAACTGACACTATTTTAATGCTGAAAGGATTCATTCTTTTATGAACAGCCAAATCATGAATAATTTTGACCCTGCAGTTATAATATGTGATGTCTTCAACCATGTGACTTGGGAAGGTACAATGACAAACCCTCACCAGCATGTGTCACGTTGTACTTGAGGAAACATCAAGCTGGACCTGCTGTATTCAAATGCTAAACATACCTTTTTAAATAAACCTGTGGCACTTTTGGACAGATCTGACCACAATCTGATCCCTCTTATTCACAGCCAGTTGTTAGATGCCAACCTGTTACCACCAGGATAGTGAGGAAGTAGATCTGGGAGGCTGAAATGGCTGTAAATGACTACTTTGAAATGATAGACTGGGACATGATGTGTGAGTCACATGGGAATGAGACTGAGGTACTCACTGAGGTAGTCACTGCGTCACAGACTATACTTCTGTATCAACACTGTGCTACCCTCAAAAACAGTGCACAGCTTTCCAAACAACAAACCCTGAATTACTTAGGAATTAAAAAGTCTCCTGAATGAGAAAAAGAGAATATTCAAATTTGGTGACAATGAGACTCTGAAGGACACACAGCGAGTGCCAAAGAAAAAGCTCAATGAAGGAAAGGAAGCTTGCAAAGTTAAAATAGAAAATAAACTCACTCATAATAATATGAAAACTCTTGTATTGGACTGGGAATAATTCCTGAACACAAGCAATTTAGGGCTCAAGTAATAGACATTAATATGGAAAAATCTAATACCATGAATATACAGTGTCAGGTTATTTATACTTACTGAAATTCTCAGATGGTTCTGCATTAACGGGGTATATTGATAGGTTGGTGAGACAACATATAGCATTTAGGTGGAGAAATTTGTTTTCTTGGTGTAGAAACATTGTCTGCAGCGAAAACCAAGGCACTGCTTACTGCCTTTTGCTGCACCAATGTGCCTCTTTGGCCTGTCACAATTCAGGGAGTGGATGTTACAATGGTGCACTACTACAGCTACTCAGTGGATCACATCAGTGACAGGCTGGACTGGTCTAGTAACACTGAGGAGATTTATAAGAAAGGGCCGAGCAGACTCTTTTTTCGTAGCAGACTCTGCTCCTTTATTTTGGGTACTGACATCCTTTATATGTTCTACAATTTTGTTATGTCCAGTGTGATTTTCTATGCTGTGGTGTGCAGGGCTGGCAACATCACTTTAAGAGAGGCCCACCAAATCAACAACCTGATTAAAAAGGCAGGCTCAATGATGTGACACACTCTCGACCCCCTGGAGGCAATAGTGGAGTTGAGAATGAAGACAAAAATGTCAGCCATTATAAACAATGTTGCAAATCCTCTCTCTGACACACAAGCCATGAGTAATTTTCAGCCAACAAATATTTCAGTAGAAGTGTGTGAGGAAACGCTACTAGGGCTCCTTTATACTTATGGTAATACAATTTTATAATGCCCCACTGTGACTGTGATTGCTCTATCTATCTATCTATCTATCTATCTATCTATCTATCTATCTATCTATCTATCTATCTATCTATCTATCATATAGTGCCTTTCCTATCGGTCTATAAATGAATGAAGTGGTCATAAACAAGTATCCTTTTTGCACTCAAGCCATTTATTGAAGATGAGTTCCTCCATTTCAGACAAAGAGGCTGATCTCACTTATGTGACTTTCTTCTACAGCAGACCTCAGGTTGGTTAAGTGAATTACAGACATAAACCTTAGGTAATTAGAAATCCTTAATCTAAGCTCAAGAACTTAGAATGGAGAAATAAAATCAAATAATTAGTTGAACCGTAAACACAAATTAATTTTAGATGAAAATGGTGTCTGCGTGAATTACTCCAGTTTTTCTTCTTGATTCCAAGGATGTTTTGTTAGACTAACTGACAATCTAAGTTGCCCTTAGCTGTAAACTGTGAGTCAGCATTCTATGAAATGGCATATAGTTGTAGATGATCCTTTTCAGTGGATACCTGTGTGCTCTGCAAAAACATGAGATACTTTTTTACAAGCATAGACTGTTCTGCACAATTAAACTCCCCCATCCTCATTCACATAATTTTTTCATTAAGCTGTCTAGTTGATATATGAAGGTCCCCAAAGTGCTGCTGTCTACTGCACTGCCTGGTAACTTACTCCAATGTAGGCAGCATTAAAAGATTTATTTTGAAATAATAGTTTGTATCCACCCACTCTTCACAAGTTTTAAGAATTATGCCATGGCACATCTTAACAGTTTCTTGCTTAATTTGAAAAGATTCAATTGTTTCAGTCTCTAGCAGTCTTGGGATCATACTAGAGTCTATTGTCTGGACTGTTTCTAATGCCATTATGTTTCTTTGTAACTTGTACAGATTTATTTCAGATTTGCAGAAGTATCTGGCATTGGCCAAGTATATTTGTAAAATGGGTTAAGGTAAGAAACCTAATCATCACCTGTGCTACCTCTTAGATACCTGTCAATCTCTCTGCTCTCATGAGTTTAGAATTTGTTCTTTTTGTTTATGATTGGATTCCGTAATTGCAGTAACTACCTGCTGAGATTAAACCATAAATGGTACTTCTTTGCACTTCTAGGTTTCACAAATTGTTTTTTAATCCCAAATTTATAAACTGGATGGCTTACTGAACAACTGAATCCTTGAGCTACGGAAAGTATGTACATTGGGCAGCCGGGGAGATTATGGTTCTCATAGATCTCTGCAGGTCGTCACATTTCAGCCAGGGTTCCTTACATGGCTGGGGTTTATATTCTTGTTTTATGTATTTCTTTCTTCACTTTGGGGTCATTGTTTTATGTTAATGTTACTTCCATGTCTTACAGTATGTGGTTTGTGTACTAGGACTTGGTATACAAGTTACCTTTGTTATGTTTCATGTGTTTTGTGGGTGCCCTCCGCCCTATACATCCGGAGGGTCCCCCATAATTCCTGCTGGTTCTTTGTGAATGTGCTCTGGAGTGGGTGAGTTACTGTGTTTTTTGCTGTACCTTGTGCTTTTTATGGGATTTTTCTGGATTTTTGAACATTTGCTATTGGTTGCCCTTTATGCTTTTTGGAACTTCAAAGTTTTGTTCAGAGCATTTTTGTTAAAATAAACATTTTTCTAGGCCCTTTTTGCATCTAGCCGGGTATTTTTGATGGTGTTTTCCCTCCTACTGGGTATTATTGAAATTGGTTCTGAAACTTTTGGGCCTTATATTCTTTGGAACTCTTAAGTTCACAACACAGATCTCCATATTATTAGAGGATGTAGCACCAGTGGTGGTACTCAATAATGTTATAAAGATAATTCAAAGTTGATTCATGCAACATTGATTTAAAATGGCCACAAATCATGATGCTGTATTGACATCAAACATTACATCTATAACTGACTCAGCATAAAATGGGCTTAAATATAAGTTTCTCATCAAGACATAGTAAAAATTATTGACTTTTTCAAAATTACACCAATTTGCTTTGATAAAAAAATGGAGAATTGTCAGTTCATTTCAGGTATTGTCACGTGTTGTACAATGACATTCCTGTGTAAATGTTTGACCAAGCATGGAGCAGGCTGCCACTGTCCTTGTGTGGTGGTCTGAATCTCTTTCCATTGGTTATGTATTTTGTATCATCACAAAATAACATGTAGTGGTGAGGGAAACAGGCAAGATTCCTTTCACTTATAGGTTTGCAAAATTGATGCTAAAATTCATTTCACATTCAATTTTGCAACAACAAAACTCACTTGAAGGATTGCTGAATGGACCAAATGAAGGTAATTCCACGCCAGGCCAGGGGGTAGCAGGGTGCACTAATCTTCCTCTGTTATTTCTGCAGACTAAATACTGTATGGGAGATTCGGCCTGATTCAGCCCTAATGACACCACTTCCGGTTCTGGCCCCGAGGATGGCATCACTTCTGGCCCCAAGAAGGATGTCACTTCCGGTTCCGTCCTCAAGAGCATCACTTCTGGTTCCGGATCTTAATGACATCACTTCTGGTTCCCTGTCTTAAAAGACCAGTTAAATTCCATGTAACTCAGTTCAGTCTGGAACTCCAACCTATGCACATCAATGGCAATTTTCATACCCTTTTGCAGCCAGGGACAATATACGGTGGCTGCCCCAAACCTTTTTGTGTGTGTCGAGGCTGGTTCTTTCACAGAGTGTATTGAAGTTCTAAACTTAATTTTTTTTTTTAAAGAAACAAACGTTACACCTGAAGGATTTCGTTACACCCCTTTTGGACCTGTTTATTTTCTCAGAAAAGGGTCAGAATAAAAATAAATAAAGAAAAATGGACTTTTTGAAATTCAACATGGCACACACAAGACACAATTGTCATGTTTTGAATGGGGTTCCTCCTCTGGCTGGGGTTCAAATCTTTGTCTTATGCCCTTTTTGTTCATTTTTGATTCTTTTCGATTTTGACTCCTTTTGATCCGTCTTTTGACTGTTCTTTAACATTTGTATTGGGATCTTATTTGCTTCAGATTGCCTTACTGTTTTTGGGCAATTCCATTTTGCCTTTGTGCTCTAGGGGGGTTAATTGCTTTTGGAACAGAGAATTTGCCCAATTACTAGCAAGTTTTTGATGGTTTTCCAAGTTCATAACACTGAGCAGACAAAATGGTGTACTCTTAGACAAAAGCTGTAATCCGGTAAGGTAGTGAAGTTGTTTTCCAGATTAGTCAAGAACAAAATGCTGCACCTGTGTTCTTAGATGATCCTACTTAGGCCAGTACAGAAAATCAAACTTTTGGTGTCATCAGACCACAGAACCATTCCCAGCTGACTTCAGAGTCTCCCATTTCTCTTCTGGCAAACTCTAACTGAGATGTGTTTTCCTTTATTAACAATGGTGTTCTTTTTGCCTCTCTCCCCTTCTCTCACTCCTTCAGAATTCTCAAAGGTCTTTTTGTGGTCTACCATACTGGTATTCTTCTTGCACAATCACTCAGTTTTTGTGGACTGCCTTTTCTAGGCAGATTTACATCTGTGCCATACTCTTTCCATTTCTTCAAGGGACATTCAGCGCCTTTGATATTTTCTTGTCTCCATCCTCTGACTTGTGCTTTTCAATCACCACTTCAAGAAGTTGCTTGGAGTGTTCTTTCGTCTTCATTGTTTAGGTCAGGCCACCATACCACAAGTTGGACCTTCCAGTTCAGGTGCATTTATACTGCAGTCAACCTCAGCATTGTGATCTCTATTAAACTAATTATGTGACTTTGAACACCAACTGGCATGACAGAAATGATTTAGGTGTGTCATATCAAAGGAGGTGAACACTTATGTGATCAATTAGTTTGTGTTTTATACAGGGTGTCCCAAAAAATGTATACACACTTTGAATGGTTATGACAACACTGCAACTGGTGCCGTGTTAATTGAACTAACTGCAGGAATCCACCATGCCATGCATATGAGAGGAGTTTGGGAATAAGGACCAGTTTTACTTCCAGCAGGATGGAGCAACTTCCCAACTACCACCATAATGTGAGGGTCTGTCTTGATGAAAATCTGCCAAACAAATGGATTGGGCGAATAGGTAGCCATGTCAAAGATAAAGTTTATCACTTAAAACTACAACAACTGATAAATTGAACAGTCAATGAAAGAGAATGCGCCCAAATACCAAAAGAAAGGAGCAGCCAGTAGTTGGAACACTTCTGATAACTGATTCTACATTTGTTTTCTTTAATTTGAATTATAAAGCTTAGATGTATTTTGATAAACCTTTTCATCATTCAAAGCCTGTATGCATTTTTTGGGAGACCAGGTGTTTGTAATTAATTTAAGCCATTTTACTTTTTACATTTTAAAAGTGTGCAGACTCCACATGAACAACAATCGGGTGCAGAATTTGTACCCAAGACAATAGGCCTGTGATGAAACAGTGCTAATCACTGGGCCATCTTTATGTCTTCATTACAGCAAATAAGAATAAATGAAATTGAATTGAACTGCATTTACTGCTAAATACTTCTATTCTGTGTGCAGTCGTTAGAACTCACACATCCGGCATTCTAAATTTAAATTGCACACCCAGTTGCTATCCATGTGGAATTAGATTGTTCTTTGGGTACTCCTGATTTCCACTCGCAATCCAAAAGACATGTACATCAGGCTTATGACAAATCTAAGTTGAGCACATGGCTTCTTCACTTACCTAGAGCAATCTCGTGACGTACAAGATTTGTTACGAATATTAGTCAATTTCTACCATCTTTTTATGAGTTAACTGCTGTCCATCATTTCCAAAACATTTACCCTTTCCCAGGATGTGTGTGTGGATCTCTGCCTCAATGCGATCTTTTGGCAGTCTTAGTGAGATAACCCTTTAAACTCATCAGGCTGTTTTTCAGGCCAGCTGCACAGTGGTATATAACCGAAAGGCCAGTATAACGGCCCACCTATCTACTGTCATAGCCCTGCTGGCCTGATGCTACTGTTACACTGCACTACTCTCTAAATCTTGCCGTCCACTTCTGTAGTTACGTATTCCTGCAAGGCCACTACATCAATATGCATACTGGCCTTCACTATATTAGACTATGCACATAATACGCCTCTGTCTAGTTCATATGCTGTTACACTACTTACACGACTAATGCTACTGTGTTTTTTGTGGCTTTGCAGTTTTGGTTTTTCTAGTATGTTTTTAGAAGGAAGTGGAAAGGATTTCAATCGTATCTTAGTGTGGGATAACTAAAAACAACAGATACAGAGTGCACAGAGAAATACAAGCAGGCAAAGAGTGCTTTTGCCTTTCTGCTCCACGGGAGGTTTCTGGCCTTCTTGAGCTCAACTTAGGACACTTGCATGAAAAACTACCCACCTGTCACTGTCCACACTGCTCCTTGTGTGCTTGAAGTCAAAAGTGAGAGCCTCGTGGGGAAGGGGGGAATGCGGGGTAATTGATCAGAAGGCACTGAAAATCATGTGAAGTGTTCTTGTGCATCTCTTCTGCCACTGACCCCTGGATTGAAGCATATCTCTGAAACGTGCAGTTTTGGCATTAGGTCCTTATATTGGATAGTAGAAAATGATGAAAACTGTGAGACGTTAAGTGATACAGCTTGTTATATAGTGTCAATCTCTTGTTATAAAATTGTAGATCATATAATAACATTTTCTTTTATAAATAAAAATGATAGGTTTTCAAAATTATTGAAAATTACTGGGGAGGCCAGGGTTATAACACCAAAATGCTAGCAAAGGCAGGGTTCAAAGGGTTAAGACATCTCATGAGCTCTCCTAAATCATGGTCAAGTTTCCTAAGTTAGAATTTAAAGGTTAAAATACTTTTACTGCTACTCATAAGAGTAGTTGCAAATTTGCATCAATCTGACATTTTTGATCCAGTTAATACAATTTTCCTACTCTAGGATGCTTAAAAAATATAGGCCCTGGTCTCCCTTTTTCTGCTTCTTGGTGGTGGAACTCATTAATGTTGGAATGGTCTAAAAATGACATCTATACACCTAAGGTATACTGTATTTAGGGAAAGTAAGAGGCAGAGATAACAAATAAAAAATAACTGGTGTAAGCACAAGAGGACACCACTGAGCCCCAACCCACAGGCACAATATCACCCAACACAATCACCAACACTTTTCCACACAAGTGCCAGCCAAAAGTCTCAAAAAAAGATTCTTTTTCCTTCTTCCACCTACTGCCTCCCGACTCAGACTCTCTGAGATGAGGCTGTGGGCTTCTTTTGAACTAGACCCAGGAACTGCTTCCGGTGTCATGCACAGGTCATCCAGTGCACTTTCAGGTTGTGTGGAAACCAGGGCAGTCCTTCCCTGACAGCGCCCCCTGGCAGCACCCAAGAAACCCGACGGGGCTTCTTTTCCAGACTCCAATTCCCATGTCACCCTGTAGGTGTCCTAATTGGGATCAGCCCAGAGGAACATTGCCACCTTATATGCGGGGGAACAAACTGCTCCCAGCACCTGTATTCACCCAGGTCAGCCCTTATGTCTGTCATCCTCCATGCCATTTACGCTATATAAGTTAATTGGTGATTCTAAATCGGTCCTTGTGACTGACTGATTGTCCTGCAATGCATTGACTCTTTACCCAGGGCTGGTTCCTGCATTCCTGCAAAAGCTGGATAGGCATTGATATCAATGAACTGGATCTTTTTGGGAACTGGTGATTAGAAATTGAATTGTAGGATGTGTGACATAGTAGCTTCATTCATTTTTTTTCATTTGGCCTTCCTTCAAAGAAGGATCACAAACAATGCCTGTGATATTCTTTATGTGATGCAAGAGGCCACCCACTGTGTCAGTTTACTATGAAAAAACAAAAATCAGCTCTCTGAAAGCATTAAAAATAAAAGTGTGCGTCTTTTGAATTTTTTTTTTTTTCCTTTTTGGGTGCAGTCGTTATCTATGGAAAGGAAAAACATGCAGTATCTTTTGGCCGGCTTGTACTGGGCTGAGAAAGAATGCAGTCATATCTGGAGGAAAATCAATGCGAGCTGCTGTTATCCAGAGGGGCTGAGATTTCTTTTGAAGCTACAGAGGCCTCAAACGTTTCCCCTCTCCAGATAGTTCCCTGCGAGATATGCATCATGTTTGGTAGGATGGTGTTTTATGTTTGACTAAAGCTAGGTTCTTGATAATGTCTGAAAAAGACAGGTGCTGTTCCTTTAATCTTTGAACCAGCAGAATGAATTCAGCATTCTGAAAATGCATTGCAGATGCTAAATGTGCACATTGATTGCTATTTATACATCTCGTGCCCCCGTGGAAAGAAAGCAATCAGATACTACTGAATTTTGCTCTTTACTGATTGCCACATCTCTTTTTCTTGAATAATGAAATGCTGAATCTGAGGGGAGCCGGGGTGAATGTTTCATACTAACATGGCATTTTCAATGATGCCCTCTTTTTAAACTTGGCTGCGCATTGCTGTATAATAACTTTGCCCCTCTGCCTGATTTTGAAGGCTGTCAGAGCAGTTGTGAAGGAGAAGACCTTTGAATTCATTCTAACTTGAATCACAGAATCAGTCAGGTTATTTCATGAAAGCAGCATCTGAAGCAAGTTATGCGATTGATGTGCTTTCCTAGTTTCTAGATGTGCCTCTTTGCTGCTGAAACCATTTCCTCCTGAGCTATATGGTGAGTCGATGCCGTTCTGTGGTGCAAACTCTCAACTGTGGTCTCTTCAGGCCTTCCTGATGTGAGCATTCCTACAGCCTGGGAGGCAGTGTTGGCATCACCATTAAGACAAATTAGGCATTCTTCTAGGGCGCAGATAATAAGGGGGGGACCCAGTCGCATGGGTTAGCTACCGGACAGTCAGTTGGTGCACTGATAAGCTTGGCCTAGGGCACTAAATAACCTAGCACTGGCACTGCTGGGAGGCTTCATTCACTTTGCAATACAGGGGCCATACCCGCCCCATGCCGCTTGTAGCAAACTAACTGACAATGTTGATACTTTGACCCTCAATTTAATTGCTCAGCATACAAACAAATAACATATGGATTTTTGTGTGAGGATTCCTTTCCACCTCATGCAGTCAAAACCCTGGGCTCTGGATGCCTCCTGCAAAATGCAAGAACCAGCCTGCTGAGAAAAAGGAACATTCAGTCAACATCCACTTTCAGTCATTCCTAGGGGCCAAACTAGGAAAAAGTAACAGATTTTATTTGAAGTTTGATTTGTCTGTTCATATTCCAACCATTTTTTCCTGTATAAGGTCTTGAGGAACAAGGGACTTAATCAGACTGAATGGGTATAAGGAAGAAATCATTCACTCAGACTTTGTTTTATAGAGTGCCATTAACAACATGTCCTAACAAAAACAACTTTAAAGGTCCATACAAGTACAGTAAGAGATGGACCGGCCATCTGAATAATGGACCAATTTCAAGTTGGGCCGCTGTCTCTGTTGGCCATACAGTCAAGCCACAGACTATTAAACAGATCGAGCAAACAACCAAGTGAATGAGACAGAGAGAACCGAAATGTGAGTGGTCCACTTGGCATCTTCACTGATCCTATCCAATCACATGCTACTAACTCCCAGGGCCGCCCACCACCACCCTAGCCTATGAGTAAGAGACAGAAATAATAAGGTAGGCCACAAGGGCTGGAAGCAAGGACCAGAATATGAAACGAGTGGTAAGGACAGACCAGAGCTCAAAGCCAGCAAGAATAAAATTTCAGAATGCAAACTGTTGTCTACATTCATAATTAGATCAAGCCATAGACTGAACAAAATCTTAAAACACCAAAAGTTGTTTTTGTTGTACCAAGAGATGCAAGGAATGTCATTCACTAGGTAGAAATGGTAGAAGTCCATAAGATAAATATATAATCAAATAAATAGGCAGGGTCTAAACTCTAAATCATTCTTCTTCTTCTTTCGGCTGTTCCCTTTAGGGGTTGCTGCAGCGGATCATCCAAAATTGTTGTCCGCATATTGATTTGGCAAAATTTTACACAGGATGCCCTTCCTGACGTAACACTCCCTGTTTATCCGGGCTTGGAACAGGCACGAAGAAACACACTGGTTTGGGCATCCCCTGTTGCTGGGTTCATCCCAAATAAGCCCAATATGTAGCTGAAATCCTAATCAAAGTTTAGGAAAGCTCTAGTTGGAACTGAAGGTCAAAAACAACAAACATTTCATGCAAACTTTTTACTGACCATTCACAATTTTGGACACAGAACTCAAATATTGTCATACTAGTGATGTCATATGATGCGATCTCAAGGGGCCAGAGTCTACCAGTGGTTTCTGCGTCTTACCAATTGTTGTTAAAAATGACAGCCGCTATCAATAAAAAAACATTCAAAAAGAATGTATTATAAAAATAACTTTTTAAATTTACAAAATAACAGCAAGGAATGTTGTAATTGTTAGACTGAAATTATCCACATTCTTGAACAAAGTGAAAAGTGTTGGTCTGTTCTAGAAACGAAAATAAAGAAAAAAGAGAGGCTACTTGGGCCCGTTTGTTCAAATAGACCAGTAAATAGATTGATTATAAAAAACACACAGGTTCAAAAAGCCTCCAAAATTCATCATAACCAAAACATGTAAAACAAATCAAGAACCGAAAATCTTTGTAGAATAAAACTGCACAAAGTCATAACCCTAATCAACCAAAAACAGAGGAAACACAAACCAAATATTTTGTAAAAAGTCATCCATAATCTCGGACGCTGGAAAGATTGTACTGTTGGCTTATAAACGGTCACACCGATGACAGAACGTTTTTGCTGTTATGTTACATGCAGGGTTTTTCCGGGCTTATATTTATTTCTTGTTTTATTGTCATTTTTTAATTATTATTATGCATGTTTTCTTGTAATTTCTGTTATGTTTATCTACGATTTAATAATTGTGTCCTGTAACTTTAATTGTGCACCCATTCCTTGTACTTAGTGAGTGGAGCCCCAGGAGGCAGAGCCACCTTGACATTACTGCTGCTGGGTTCTCCTTCTTGCTTTCTGTTAATATCCATTTATCCATTATCCAACCCACCATATCCTAACTTACAGGGTCACGGGGGCCTGCTGGAGCCAATCCCAGCTGGCACAGGGTACAAGGCAGGAAACAAACCCCAGGCAGGGCACCAGCCTGCCGCAGATCGCACACACACACACATACACATACGACAATTTAGAATCGCCAGTGCACCTAACATGCATGTCTTTGGACTGTGGGAAGAAACCGGAGCACCCAGAGGAAACCCACGCTGACACGGGGAGAACATGCAAACTCCACGCAGGGAGGACCCAGGAAGTGAACCTGGGTCTCCTAACTGCGAGGCAGCAGCACTACCCACTGCGCCACCATGCCGCCCCACTTTTTGTTAATATATAACATTAAATTCAGTTTGGAGTTTTGTGTGAGTATTCAATTTCTCTTTATTTTCCTCCTGATTTTGGAATTTCTTCTTCTGTTTTGTGGCACTCGTTTGCTGTATATTGCCTTTTTAGGTGAATCATTTTGCCTTTTTTGCTGTGCTGAGCATTTTTGCTTTGTTTTCTATTCTTGTTAATAAATGTTTATTTATAAAGATTCTTGTGAAAGTTATCTCTATACAAACCACGGTTGATGTTTATTTTCTCTCTCTTGCTAGACATTTTAATGTATTGTAGGACCTTTCTTATATTTTGATCTTTTAAAGCCAGCTCCTCATTTTTGGGGCCTGCTTTGGCTGAAGCCAGCAGGTGGTATTTGAGACCTCACTCACCTTTTTTCCCTATAAAACTTTTTTAATGTTTGTGACTCCATTATACAACAAGTGACTCCTAGAAGCGACTTGTTTCAATGGTGCCAATAAAAAGCACTGTCCTTAAAAAACAAAATGGCATTGTGAGAACTCTCAAAGCATAATGGTTAAGATTAATGAAATGTATATTGATATTACAAAATATAATAACTAAATATTTGAAACCCAAGCTAAGAGAGTTCATTAGAGCACTAAGATTCGTAGAAGGTTTAATACAGACAACAATATAAACTGGTTTGGAGTTAAGTTTAATTAGCATGCTGTGAATAGAAATTTGGTTAGAATTAAAACCTAACTATGTCCATGTGTTAGGAATGTGACCTTCACACATTCCTAATTTTTGTCAAAGCTCAGTCAAGTGCAGCATCTGCAGAGCAGCACATCACAGCTTGTGAAAGGCAGGAGGACAAAGCAGCTGTAGTGACTCACAAGTGACAGTAAAGGAAAAATGAAAAAAAAGGGCAAAAGCTCAAAACCGGGAGTCAACACGACCAAGACTCAAAACCAAAACAAGAACCAAATATCCGAGTGAAAAAAAAAGAGCAGAGAATCAGTAACCGAAAAGAGCAGATTGATATTTTTTAATACAGGGAAACAAGCGTTGATCCGTTAAACTTGGATACACTGGCACTACCGAGGAAAACTTTTAAACTGCTGCTCTGATGATGTCTCAAAAGAGTGTGTTGCAGTGTATTCTAGGAGATGTTACCAAGGAAATGGCAGATCTGAAAAACAATGGTACCAATAGGGAAAACAAAATGGATTGGCGGAGAAAATAAACAAAATATATGATTGTAAAATAAGCCAGATACACCATATATGGTCAGAAATTAGAAATCTCTGCATATACAAACCCCAGATTTCATATGTAGATTATCAGAAATATAAAGACATAATAGACTTATGAAAATTAAAGATCATAATAGGAGCTGATGGATTATCAGAGAAACTAGGGGGCATTGTCTATACAGCCATTGCTTTATGTCACTTTACAGCTTTACTTACACATCAAAAAAATGTTAAGTGCACAAACACTCAAGGTAGGGCGAGGATTTTTATGGTGGGTGGATTGTGGTGGGCTAATCTGAATGAAAGTCCATGGCCAGTTTTTAATCCCAGTCCATCACTGATTACAATCAAGTATCAAATTTAACCCACAATGGGGACAGGTAGGCTACTCTAAAGATGTTGTTTCACCTAACTTGCATGTTTTAGGAAAGGGAATGGAATGAGAGTGCCCAGAAAATGGTCATGTTGGCACGGGGTTGAATGTACAAACTACACGCAGTGACTGGGTCAAAACAGAAGCCAGGTCTGTGGTATTGTGAGCTAGTGACACAAACCTCATTTCAATTTTCAATTACCTGTTCCTTTCCTAAGTTTGCTTTGTTAATTACAGGAATCACATCCTAACAAGAATGGGTGGAAGGCAGTAGCCAATGCTGTCATATCCCATGGCATGCTAACTTAAAGCAACTTAATGCTCCCAGGTACTACGGGGATGTGTGTCATCAAGATGTGGAAAAATATAGAGAGAAACAGTCTGGTCACAGGGAGAATGTGCAAACTCATGGTGACTGCATAGTTCTTCTGTAAAGCTTTATTTATTAACATGGCAGTTTACTTGACATGAGACAGAAAAGGTCAATGGTGTTGTCATTCCCACAACTCCATAACACTTAATTATGACAATCTGTTGTGTTACAGCTAGGTTTTTTTCCCCCGGCATGTACTTTCAAGTGTTTCAAATTTTCGTTTTATTTTTCAGAGTATTATGTCATTTCTGTTATGTTAATTCATTTTTTAATATTTATGTACTGCTTCGTTAAATGTTAAATGTCCATTGCCTTACTCTGTGGGTGGAGCCCCAGGAGGCAGGGCCACCTTGACCTCACTGCTGATAGCTCCTCCCTCTGCCTTTATATTCGGTCAAACAGAGCAACCTAGCAGTAGATCTTTGAGCAATGTTTAGAGTTATTATGGATTGTGTTTTTATTTGGGTTCTTTTCTGTTTCAGAATTTCTTGATTCTGTTTCAGGATTTCTGAGTATTGAACCTGTTTGCCTTGGGCCATTTTTGTCACGTCATGTCATTTCCTAACCCACTTAATTCAGGCTAGGGGCATTGAGGCCGCACAGGGTGCAAGACAGAAACAAAACCTGGACAGGATGCCAGTCCATCGTATGCACCAAACACACACTAGGCCCAATTTAGAAGCTCCAATTCCCCTTAACTTGCTGTATTGTGTGGCCGAAGCACTTGCCTGACCGGGACGCCTCCAGGCTGGGAGGACCGGGTCAAAGGGTTACCTCTCAGGGGATGCTTGATGGCAACCCACCTGGGTTGCAGCGGAGCCTCAGACTCCCACAGGGCTTCATGGGAGTTGGAGTTTGGTGCAACCCTGTTGGAAACTGCAGGCACCTCCAGAGGATGCTGCAGTAGGAGCTTCTGAGCTCTTATGGGCAGTTCTTCCGCCACACCCGGAAGGGCTGCCGGAAATGAGTAATCAAGCACCTGGAGCACTTCCAGGTGCCTTATAAAAGGGGCCAGCTGACAATACTCGGGGAGCCAGAATTGAGAGGAGGAGTGACAAAGCTTGACCAAAGAAGTGGAGGAGAAAGCGGGAAAAGAGTGCAGGAAGACTTTTTGTATTGTGCTGTATTGTGCTTGGTCTGTGTTGTGCCTATGGGAAACGGAAGGCGTTTCCCATGAGGAAAAAGAAAAAATAAACCGTGTGTGCCTTGAACTTGTGTCCCACGCTTGTCTCTTGTGGGCCACACTGCATATTTTTGAACAGTGGAAGAAAATCTGAGCACCCAGAGGAAACCCATGCAAACATGAGGAGAACATGCAAACTCCACAAAGGAAGGATCTAGGATACAAACCCTGGTCTCCTTACTGCGAGGCAGCAGTGTTACCACTGTGCCACCCTGGCATTTTTGTGATTCTTTGTTGCTCTTTTATATTGTCACACACGTGCGCATGGGAGGCAGCTTAAGGGCTTGAGTGAAGGCAGTTCTGAGGCATGCCGGGATGTGGCAGAGTGCACTGACTCTTTTTCTCCCTTTTCTGTAGACCATTCCCGGGAGATTCCACCTGGCTCTCTTGACGTCACTTCCGGGACCGAGCCAATGGAAGTAGACCTTACCAGCTCCGGCCCCTCTGATGTCACGTCCGGGCTTGATTCAATGATTGATAAACACGTGCCCGATCCTTATGACCTCACTTCCTGTATTCCCCTTTAAAAGCCTGCCCTTTTTCCCTTTTGCCTCAGTCTTGTCCTAGACTCAGTTGTATGCACTTCAGTGCTGATTATTTGATAAAAATGACTTTTGCAGCCGGGATACCATATTATATGGGTGGCTGCCCCAAACCTTTATCTGTTTATGTCTCGTTTTTGTGACAATATGTACAAGCCAGAGTTTTACAATTGTCGTTTCCTATTACGAACTATGAGACCGAAAAGACATATTCCCAAAAACACTTCTAAAAATGCCCACTAGAGTGGGATATCACCTTTAAACTCCAGCTAGTAATAAGGTCAAACACAGAGTCTTTATAAATAAAAGATTTTTTCTTCACAAAAAATGCTCTTTCACAAGAGTGAAGATCTGTAGGAGCACAAAAGGCAAAAAGGAGTTGCCTATAATACAAATGGCAATCCAAAGCAAACAAGTCCCAATGCAGATATTTGAAGAATGGTCAAAAATAGAGTAATATGGTCAAAAATCCAAAGGATCAGAAACGCACATAAATATACAAAGAAACACTCATCAAGCCCCAAAACAGAATTGAAACGAACTGCCAGAAACTGCGGAAGACCTTCTGGATTTATCCAACAGAGGGTAGTTCCGGGAAGTGATTCGCAGATCTCCCTGCCTCTTGGGGGACCACCCACAAAACACAAGGCACATAACATTGCAGTTTAAACACAAAGAAACCAATAAGTAATAAAATACATAAGTAGCATCAAATTTCAAACAAAATACCACAATATTATCTTAAACAAAAGAACCAAACATTAACAAAGAAGGCATTAAACAAAGACCTGAACCCGAGTGAGGGGAAGTACCCTAGTCTGGATATAAGGGTTTTTGGTATATAACGGGACTGTTATTGCATTTTTGAATCTTTAAATCCAGCTCCCTATTTTTGTGCCTGAGCAGGCCAAAGCCTACAGGTAGTAGTTGGGGACTGGCTAATTTGGTGTGAGCCTCTTCTGGACAGGCGAGTGAAAGTAGGGGCCTGCTTTGTGGCTGTCTTGGGAGGCCCCATACCCCTTTTCACCATGTTCTTCAGAATCCCTTACACAACATTATTGTGACTATATATTTAACGTAGCCCATTGACGATTGTCACATTTTAATCAGATTTTATTTAATTTCATATGAGGAAGGGCACTAATTTATTTTTTTTAATTAGCACCCATCAAATTCTAGTTAGGCTACTGTGCAGACTTAACATGGAGAGTTAAACGGCAGAGACTGTGACTCCGATTCTTAGACTTGATAGGTGGTAGTACTGCCAAACGAGCACACTCAATGGCTTCATTCAGATGTAATTAATCATATATTATTTAACCCTAACATTGTTAAACTTACACACTCCATATTGATTTTATTGAAAATATATATGATGGCAAATGTGTAATGTGGTGAATGGTGTCTGACGTTTTTGTAGCTATAAGCCTTTATGAAATATTTTTCATATTGTGGCGGCCTAGATAAGTGTGAAGTGAAAAAGCTTGCAACAAGCAGGGCTGGTGCACAGATTCTGAAGTGGTGGTCCTCTGTGATTACCAACCCACTTCAAGCCCTAATTATAAGATATTACATTTATTTATTTTTGTCTATCATTCGTAACCTAGGTTAATATATACAATGCTTATAGTTGTAATTTGCATCAAACACAATGAAGTGTTAAAATACATATCTTTCTGTTATAATGGTGACATGAAAAATTAAAAAAATATGTAACAAGTAATTCAATTTTGAAAAAGCACAGAGGAGGTCAGAAATGAAACGCTTTGATTGTTAGGCCTTCATGAGGAGGCTTTCATACCAGAGGCTAGCATGTAATCATTTTAACTGCCATGTAACTTTAAAACCAAACACTAATGCTTATATCGAACATAAATGTCCTGAGACTTTCATGACCTCCTCAGCATTTTCTTAAACCTCCCGAACCTTGCTTTTGGTGTAATGACCTTCTCTTAATCTTTACTAAAAGTTATTCCCTCCCTGGATCTTGACCTTAAGATTTTGTGCTCCACAGACAGCCTTGCTAAGACAGAACATTTATTTAGCCTGGGAGGTTTTTTTTCTCCATGGTCTGTTGGTTTGAGGGATGCTGATGCCACTACCATATCTTTAACAGGCTCAAACTGACCCCAGTGTTACTGGCATGAAATTCCAAATGCTGTAGAAGATGCAAGATGATTGGCCATCGCAAAATACGGTGCTTAGTCTGAGGAAGGTGCATGGCTGGCAGGATGGCGAGTATATACAGGTGCTACTATCGTATTTGTTGTTGTTGTTTTGGCCACTACAGTTTATTCAGCCTGCTTTACTTTCAGCACATTTTATTGTGTTATAGATTTCATTTTAAATGAATGCATTTGTCATTTTTGCCCATCAACGTACGCTCAATAACCCATTATGACAAAGTGAAAACATGTTTTCAGAAAGGCTTGTAAATGTATTAAAAATCAAACACAGAAACCTCTGATTTATATAATTATTTGTCATGTTATTTCTTGGACAAAGTGGAGCAGTTTTGTAAGGTAATTGTGAGATTTGTTTGCTTGGTGTAATTTTTCAGAGTTTTAGTGTACATTGGTTTGTCCCTTTTCAATTATTTGTTGATTACTGTGCTTGTGAAGCACTTATGAAACTGTTTTGAGTCTTCCATTTATTTACTAGATATATTCATGCATATATTTAAACAGCAGAAGAATGTTATTGTCCAGTATTCTAGCAAAAACTATCTTTTTCTTACTTTATTCTACTAGATTTGTGCTCCATTGTGCCTGGGCACCTTTCACCCCACAGAGGACCACCTTTGCAGGGCCAACCCTTAATCTGAAGACTAACTTCAAAAGTAATACAATATATACCTTACATTTGTTCACTACCTTAAAGACATACTCGACATAAAAATGATATTATTTATATATTACTTACTCCATGTAGTTTTTAGCTATGGCTGATTAAAAAACGTGGCCTCATATTTGCATGCAGAATGGAGATAATAAAACTTTATGATATAATAGCAGGCTAGCATGACTAACACTTTACAATAGCAAATGATATCAAAGTGTCCACAAAAACATTACATGTTCCTCTTGTTGCAGAATGCACATGTCAAGTGATCCACTTTTACTAAAATATTGTTAAATAAAGCGCTTTTGGAAAATACTCTCATGAACAAACCTGGAACGCGCTCAGATGCGAATAAGCATTTGAATTATTTTTTTGCTGCTAATGCTACATTCTTTCTTTCACTATCAAATTTTCTGGTCTTAGGACTTCATGTTGGTTCTTTGGTTAGAAATTCAGGCGTTTAGTACTTTGACCTCCCCTTTTTTGACCCTGGCTATGTTTACAGACAGTTTTATCTTCTGATCCTTTAATTTTCTCCCGTAGTGTTACGGTTGATGTTTTTCTGTAATTTTTTTGTGGTTTTTTAATATTTCATTTAGACAAACGATGTTTATAATCTGGTGTATTTTATCCTGGAAAGAATATGATTCTAAAGTGCATTTTCATCTAAAAAGAGTTTTGGAGAAGTTGAATATTATTTCACGTTATTCAATAATGCCATTTTGTTTTGCCAGGTGCACAGCCACTATCTAGCATTAGCATAGGCTCTTGTTAAGGCAATTGTTCCCAGAATGCTCTGGGAAATGGTGTGCGACTAAATAACGCCGACTCATACATTCCTGAATAATCTGAGTATTGGATAAAACTACGATAAAAATTATGTGTATGCTTTGCTGTTACGGCTAAGTGATTGAGAAACCAAGTGATAACCATGATAATGAGGGAAAGAAAAAGAAGAGCAGCGACATCTGTTAAGTGTCAAGCTAATCACAGAAAGTGATTAAATAATGAAGAATGAGAAAAAATAAACAGACAAGACACAAGTACATAGACAAGCAAGAAGTAATCCTGAATATGGCCTGATATGTTCCGGAAATTCAAAAAGATTTAGGTCATGGCAAAGTGGTGCCCACTTTACTAAGGGCCAGAAAAGTTTATTGTAACAAAAGCATGGCCACTACAAGCTCATCTACTGATAATTCCTCAGGACACAGTACAAACATGTTAAGAATTCTTAATCAAGTGTAAGTATTGTGCTTATTGATCATTGATCATTACACTTTATTAAATGGAAATAAAGGACACAAAAAGTGACTGGCGGTCATGTGCTTATAGCAAAGTAAATGAGAAGTGAAGTGATAAGCACCTAAATAGCAGTAAGAAAATGAACAGAAGTATCAAGCAAATTGCAAAAGCGATTAAGTGATGAAGAACGAAACACAATAAGAAGATAAGATGCCGGACAGCACTGACATGAAAGAAATAATCCTGAATACAGAGCAATCGAGCAGCCGACAAACATGAAGTTTCATAGACATACAAAAAGAATGTCCAGGAACACACCTGACACAGAAATGCATGGTGGCAATCGAGAAGATCATCACAAATTTGAAACTTCTGATCTTATCAAAAAATTGTTTTTACATTCTTTCTTTAAAAACCACTATTCAGCAAAGACACATCAGCAATGTGATCAATGTCAGGTTTTTCATGTTGAAAATACAGTAAAACATCCACTTGCTCTAGATGAGCCACCAGAAGTAATAAAATACATTATGATTTCTATAGAAACTGAAAGAAGTAAGTATTTAGAAAACATAAAAAGTATCAACAGCTCCTTAATTTTAACTTGATATTTATTTGTACTTTAATTTAGGACTGTAGCTTGCCATGTTTCACTAGTAAGAGAAAAAAGCAAGGACGACTCATTTAACAATGAGATCAATTAAAAGTAAGAATTATGCACTGACTGTGAAATTGTAAAATCTTGCAGCCATGGGGTACCCCCTATTGGTCACAATGGTTGCAGGAGACCAGGGGCCTCAAGTATTAAACCTTGCTTAGATTCCATACTAAAATTTTGCTTATGCTCAAAAGGAAAAAAACAACAAACGCACAAAAAAAAATCAGATTTATAAAATCATACTTGCGGCGAGTGCCACATCAAGAGTTCCTTTATAAACTTAAAACAGGGGTCCTCAATCACGGTCCTGGAAGGCCGCAGTGGCTGCAGGTTTTTATTCTAACCCGGTTGCTTAATTAGAAAGCAATTCTTGCTAATAATTTAATTTCTTGGCTTGTTAGTGCTTTAACTCTGCTACGGTATGTCAGGTCATTCTCATATCCTTTATTTTCTTCCCCTTTCTAAGGATATCATCCAAATGATTTGAAGTCTAAAATGGAGGAGTAATTCTCAGTCTTTCACTTTTTTCTGTTCACTTTCCCTCCAAGTATTTAAATAAACCCAATAGTGCATGATAAATACACACACGTGTCAATGGTAACAAGCTAAATGGAGAAATGCTGGTTTCTTTGATCATTTGCATGTCATTGCTAATTAGGAGCAAGTAAAACCAAGAATACAGCTTTTTAAGACTAAAATAAGCATTAAGGGTTCAAAATCTTAATAAGTAAGACAACTAAAGTGAAGCAGAAATGTTACTTGAGCAATAACTGTTTCTTATTAAGCAACTGGGTTGGAGCAAAAACTTGCAGCCACTGTGGCCTTCCAGGACGGTGATTGAGGACCCCTGACTTAAAGCTATGCACTTTTAGCCACCCCCTGTCACCCTCCCACCAGTACCAGTATATGGCTTAAAAAATATTGAATATTCATCATCTAATCACCATATACATTTGTCCAAATTACAAACCATGACAGAACACAGAAAACAAAACTTCAGTAAATGTGAACTTGAGATATTACAAACTGTAAGGGAGAGTAACAAAAACAGCCTTTATGGTGGTCTCTCTGTGGGTAACACAACTGAAAGTAGAAAACAAAAGTAGGAGTAGCTGAGTGGATGGAGCAATAGTAATGTGGCATCATGCAGTGGCCAGATCACTGCCAGTACACAGTGTGAATTGACACAGGCTGTATGAACAGGACTGTGAGACACTAAGTACGTTCATGTTAAACTTGTAAAATAATAAAATCATTTTGCCAAGTAAGCATCAGTATTGCAATACATCCAAGACTCTTTACATTTGACGTCTTTTCACTGCAAGCACGTCCTGAGGAGTAGGGTCTGGGTCATCCATTTGCACATTTTGGCCCCTCTCAGGGGGTTACTCAGCCCATCTTTCTGCGCTGTGTTATGCAGTGCTGCACAACCAATCACAATGCATCAAGCCTTTGTGGGGCTCTACAGCAGCATGCTGTCCGATGAGTCCGAACACCGTCATCTACCTTTAATGAAGCAATGGTCCATTCCATCACCATCTGTGCGCAGGAGTGCCTTTCATTGTATCTCCTGTCTTGTGGCGTTTGTGGGTTGGTGAGTAATATAAGGAGCCAGGCTCTGAGGGGGCACCCACTATCACTTGAAATAAAGATTATATAAGTTGTGCAATGTCTTGTACAACACAACTGGCAATGGTGGCATTACCATTTTTGAAGGATATCACCAATGGTAGACTATTCAAAGACTTTTATGGGAACTTAGGCAATTTAGACTTCTTGGAGCCATCTTATTGAAGCTGAGTGCTAAATTGGAGCCTACATAACAGAGACCATCATTGACAAATGATGTGACTCCTTATTGTGTTACAGGTTTTTACAATCGCAGGGTCTTTGGTGACGGATGATTTTCAATGTGAACTGGCTGATCAGTCAGGAATCCCTCTGTCATTTCTGAGTTGCTGTAGTGGCCACGAGGCTGTTGTCTTTAAATGATGATTTAGTTTTATCCCAGGACTCCAGGATCGCACCCGGCCTTGATTCGGATTTCATCCTCACAAACAGACACACGCAAACGTCAGTTTAACCAAAATAAAAAAGAATATATTGAATTAATAATAATAAATAATGAAGCAAATACACATAACACAAACGTAGGAACCCACCTGAATAATCTCAGTGGTGATGATTAATCAACTAACACAGAGCAAATGAAACATTATAAAAATACTAAGCACAAAATAATCAATGGTAAACACTGATGACAAAAGTCCAACTACAGCCCAGTACAATAGAATGCAGATGATGGTGAAAAATTAACTGAAATCCCATGTCAACATAAATGTTATGAAAAGTATTCTCCTTTGAAGCCAATGTAAATGAAAATTTGGGAGTGCTCCCCAGATGAAGATGTTTTCCAAGCAAGATAAAAATCAGACATTGAAGCAGGCACAGTAAAAAAAAAAAACAAAAATACAGATAAACTGTAGTCCAAAGGGTGACAGCATTTGTTATCCAGTTGAGGGGCAAATCATGATAATAAAAAGACACCAGAAAATTGTGATCACTTTCCTGCATCTTATGGCTCCTTTATAAAAGTAGGGCCTATTCCTTCCCCATCCATCTGAAGCTGCCCAATGGTGCAGTACTCCTGGGGATGCTGGGAATTGCAGTCCAGTGAGGGAGTTCTACTACACTGTATGGAATGGTTAAACTAAGATGCTACCCAGAAACATCCAGTTTCCTAATGGTCAGAGTAAGTAGACCAAGATCAAAAGGCAATTTGCAGCGATTGCTGATTTTTCTAATAATAACTGATGCAATTGACTGCACACGTGTTGCAATAAAGGTACCATCACAGAATGAATTTACATTTAGAAACAGAAAGCACTTTCATTCAATTAATATACAAGTAATATATGATGCTCAAATGTGTCTTTTTGCAAGGTGGCCCTGCTGAACCCATGATTCCTTTATTTTATCAAAGAGAAGTGTGGTCATGCTGTGTGTAATGGTTGGTTTCTTGGTAATGCTGCCACTGCCAGCTATGTAGCACAATACACCACAAACTGTTTTTAAAGACAAAACAGGCTACACACTATGGCAAGAGTCCTCAATCACGGCAGGCTACACACTATGGCAAGGATCCTCAATCACGGCAGGCCACACACTATGGCAAGGATCC
This sequence comes from Polypterus bichir lapradei, assembly GCA_026402145.1. Lineage (NCBI taxonomy): Eukaryota > Metazoa > Chordata > Cladistia > Polypteriformes > Polypteridae > Polypterus > Polypterus bichir. The sequence goes on from JANRMT010062861.1 coordinate 38,640,025, forward strand.
TCAAACACGGTCCTAGAGGGCCGCAGTGGCTGCAGGTTTTTATTCCAGCTAGTTTCCTAATTAGAAAGCAGTCCATGCTGATAATGAAACTTGCTATTGAACTGTTTGGCTTGTTAATGCTTGCATTCATCCAAGAGCAATTTCAATTGCACTGTAGAGTTTCCTTCTGTGAGAACATTATCCAAGTGTTTTGTGGACCAGAATAGATTTAAACTTAATGGTCCTTCCGATTCCCCTCTCATTCATTTCTAAACATTTTTATCACAGACACTTCATGGTAAGCACGTGAGCTGGAGAACTGCTGGTTTATTGGTTATCTGCATCTCATTATGGACTAATCTCTGATTAAGAACACAGGCAACAATTAAAACTTAAAGGCAGCTGCTAAAATCTAAAATAGGCAATTAAGGGTTCTGAATGGTAACAGGCAAGAGAACTAAAATTGCTTTAGTAGTAAATAAAAGGGTTCTAATTCAGAAATTGGTTAAAGTGAAAACCTGCAGCCATAGCAGACCTCCAGGACTGTAATTGAGGACCTCTAACCCACAAAGTAACTAAAATTTGTATTTGATGAATGAAAGCACTAACAAGGCATAGAGATAAACACCAACTATCATTATCAGCAAGGGCTGCGTTCTAATTAGGACACTGACTGGAATGAGAAGCCGTAGCCACTTGCGGCCCTCCAGGACCGTGACTGAGGACCCCTGCACTAAGGCAATACACAGGCATTATTAGCAATGTGGAAGACAGCTTCATTGAGAGAACATGTCAGTTAACTGTGATATTAATTCAAGAACACTGGAATGTGACTGATGTGTCAATGAAATGAGATTTTCTGTTTACTTCGTTGTCATGCTGCCTGGAGTCGCAAAAATGCTAACACCAAGAGAAGTCTGCCATGGACTTATGGATGATTGAAAATTACCGTAACATTAGGCTAGTTTTCACACCAAGTTCGTGTTTTATGAATCCCAACTTTGCATAGGAATTCGTTTAAGACCAAGAGGCCCCAGAAGTCTCCAAGCAGCTTTCAATGCAAGACAATGACCTACGCAATTGAAGTGTTAAATACTGATGAAGAGCTTGTCAGCTGGGTGTAAACAATTATTGAACTAAGCGTGATCTGCACAAAAAGCAATTAAAATTAATACCACCAAGAAAGATGACTGAAAGCTAAAAATTGATTAAAGAAAAAGAACACACCAGCGAATTAACACAATGACAATTTCATCAACGAGGTGCCAGCAACAGGAAGCACATTTCACTTGACAGTAACGCAATGTCATACAAAATTAAGATGGCTAGCGGGCAGTAGAGTACTGCAATTGGTTTCATTTGTGTGCTAAAACGTTTCTCAAAATAAAGACAGTAAAGTCAAGTCAAATGAAGTTGGGGAGCATGCACACCACTACACAACGAAACAGCTCGGGATCCCGGTTGGCAACCCCCCAGGCAGACACACGCTCCAGACCCACCCTCCGGAAATGACCCTCTATCTGCCGCAGCTAGGTGTTACGTGGGCAACCCATTGGCCTGGTCCAGCCACTCGGGTCCCCAACAATGAGGATCTTACGAGCTGGATCACCGTCGGGGAAATGCGCCACATAGCCATAATGCCGTAACTGACGCTCCCTCACAATGCAGGTAATGTGCCTCATTCGGAACTCCATGAGCAACCGCTCATTCAACACAAATTCAAACCAATGGTACCCAAGGATTCTCCGGAGAGACACAGTACCAAAGGAGTCCGGTCTTCGTCTCAGGTCGCTAGATAGCGTTCATGTCTCACAATCATATAACAAGACAGGAAGCACCAGGACTCTAAAGACTTGGACCTTCGTCCTTTTGCATAGATATCGGGAGTGCCACACACCACTTTCCAGCGACCTCATGACCCCCCATGCTCTCCCAATCTGTCTACTGGTAAAATCAAATGATGTGAATTGCTATTAATACAAGCAAAGATGAAAATGAATGCATGATGCCGGAAGTAGCACTAAATTAGACTTTAATTTTGTAGCATGTTCTTAATAACAGCTTTATAGTTTTGTTCACCACAATAACTTATAAATATTTAACTTTATGGCTTCCTGTGCTAGTTTTTTTTAATTTATAGTAAATATTATTAACAATGTCTTATTAACAATCAAACTGCTATTTTTACATGACGTGGTACAGTTTCAAACCAGTCACATTTCTGTGTTTTGATAAATACGCATGAAAAGAGAATGAAATAAGAAACACATTGACCCACATGTGTGCCGGAGGATCACCATCCAAGCTCTTTCCAGGTATGTAATACCGAATGGGGTGAGAGGAGGCACTGCTGTCAATTTTGTTGCCATTTTCTTCCTCCACAGAGCAGAGAAACCTCCCAGTGAGGGCAATTGACTCCACCCCTTCTGATTCTTGGGCTTTGATTGAGCGACCGCCCGAAAGGAGGCGTCACTTAACAGACAGACAACCTGATTAAAGGAACTCCGCATTTATCAGCATAACACTTGAGCCTGATTAACAGTAGCTACTTAGCTTACGTGGCAATGGCTTTGTTTATATTTTTACATCATTGTGTGTCTATTTTGCTTAATGAGACTGAGAGTAAACAGGGAGGGCCAGGTTGGCACCCAAAAATTCTTCCATTGTTTGATCCGTCTGTACCTTGGATGTCCACAATGTATAATGGAATCTGGATGAAAAATTATTGTAAGAAACCCCACTCTATATGATGCCCACTCCCAAAAAACCTACACAGCCCTGTGAATAATTAAAAGGAAAGAAAGAAATTGGAAAAAGTAAGAGAGATGCCTGGATAGTCCCAACAGGGTGCAGCCACACAAAGACCACAACAGCATAAAAATAAATGAGAATGTTTTAGTGCACTCCTGTTCAGAGTGTTATGAATGAAGCCATCAAGATCTGTAAAAGACACACAGAAAGATCAGGTGTGGCCTACTGGAACATGTGCCCAGAATACAAGGACAGGAAAGCCAAGCTGCAGGGAGTCGTGACAGAGTGGAATGAAAGGTCAATGAAAACAAGAGGAAGGTTATGATGGTGTGCAGGTCAGAGAAGGAGACTGAAAGAATGTACATTAGATTGTACATTAGAAGGTCCACAGCGGCACATGGTTTTCATAGGTTTTCATGGGTGTGGACGCATGCTGGTGGAAAATCACGCAACTGTGGGGTGTGCAATGGGGCAACTGGCACTCCATGGGTGGTTAAGGTAAGCACCTACACCCACAAAGTATATAGGGAACACAGACAGGAGAGAAAAAAGGAAAGAAAAGAAAGGGAGAAAAACAAGCAAGGGGACAGGGAGAGTCAGCAAAGAGAAAATCAGGAGATTAAGTCAGTGGACAGGAGGCAAGGTGGGTGGGTGGCTCCGCATCAAGCGAGGTGAATGGAACAACAGGGGCAGGTAGATCCTGCTGAGCACTGGAAAGAGCAGGGGTGAGTAAAGCCTTTAAGGGTCATCTCACAGACACCAAGGGATGCTGGAGGCATGATGAAGCCGGGATTTGGGTTACCAGCTGGGATAAAAGCTGAAAGAAATAGGACTGTGCTTGCAGAGGAGACTGAAGAGAGGGAGAGAGACTGACAAGCCGATTTTAACTCTGTCTTTTAGTCTTGATTTGTTAACATTCTTTTGGACTTTTATTTATGTAGCAAAGAATTTTGACTGCACTTTTTATTAGACACTGCTTTCTTACTTGTTTGGAACAAACTACACTAAGCACTTTTCACCAGTGTTGTTGTTTGTGTCCTCATTGCGCTAGTCCATCCTTGTTACATGACTATTGATATATCGGGAAATGGGTAATGCCAAGGTTGCAGATACCAAGGGTGTCACATAAGTGTAATGGAGCAGACATCAACATATGAGTATCTGGGGATTGTTGTTCATTAGACTGGTAAGATTAGGTAGAGGAAATGCTGCATTATGTTAGAAATGCTAACAGCAAAAGAAAGGCTGACAGTAAAACTAACCTGCAGGTCTTGGAGCCCACCCTCTTGTATAGCAGTAATAGCTGTAAGGCTGGAGGCAGGAAGTCAGGTAGATCACGGCCGCCCAAATGATGTGTCTGCAGATGACAGCAGGAAGAACACACTGTGTCCTGTTCCATAAGCTGGAATATTTAGTTTCATATTAATCAATTGCTTGACACAAAAGCCTGTGGCCACTGTGCCACCTCTGAGCTGCCCACCGCTTACATAAAAACATAAAGCTCACAATGTGGTGATGCCCACTAGTGATAGCTCTTAGAATGATGCCTGTTATGTATCAACCTGAATTTATGTGTTTTATTACTAATTTTGTTGTGTTTTAATTATATGTCATTTCTTATGTCTTTTCTATAATGTCTAAAACTGTGTACTGTCGCCTTGAAGTAGTGTCCATTCCATGTGCTCGGTAGGTTGTAGGAGGTGTGACAGATAGGGGGCGCTGTCGTCCCCTTGAACCCTCAGATCAGACGCCAGACACCAGATAAAAGTCCAAACTGTTGACTTTTTATTATAATCAAGTGCACAAAGCACCCTTCACGCCACAATACTCATAAATAAACACTAATAGCAATTAATAATCAAATCCTCCACTCCCAGAAACGTTGTCACCCTTCCTCCCAACTCAGCTCAACGCTCTGGTGTTTCCCACAGTCTTTTATAGTCCTTGACCCAGAAGTGTTTCTGATCCCTCAGTCCATGTGATTACCCAGCACTTCCGGGTCAGTTGAAAACTCTTCTTCTTCTTCAGCCCGGAAGTACTTTATTTCTTCCGTCCTCGTGACAGGGAAGTACTTCCGGGCTATACGGATAATACACGTCCTTGAGCCTCCCTGCAGCGTCCTCTGGTGGCCCCCATGGTATTCAGCAGGGCTGTGAAGGAAAACTCCAAGGTCCATGATGCCCTGCTGGAATTCGGGGCATCTCCACACTGCAGGAAGGGCTCCACCTGGCGGCTTGGGGGTATTGGCCGGAATAAGCTGACGGCCATAGTCCACAGAGGCGAAGCCAACTTCACATCACCCCTCCTGGGACTTGCCTCGAAATATTTTAACCGGGACAAAAGGGAACTATTTCATGAGTATTTACTCATTTCATTTGGATTTCCTCATTCTTTGATTTCTTCTGCTCTGATCCTGTATTACGTTTTCTAGAATTGTGTATTGGGACTTTTTTCGCCTTAGGATTGCCTTTTGGCAACACTTTCCTGCTCTTTTGAGCACCTTTTTTATTAATCCTTTTTTGTTTAAAGAAATAGTTTTATTCATAAAGGGTTTGTGTTGCGTTTGGTTCATAAGCCGGTCTTTTTCAACAGTTCCTTTCAAATTTGGGGTATTTTTTGGATGCTTAAGTTTATTTGCAAACTTTTATCTAGTTTCTCTATTTTGGGCCTAGACAGCTGAATTCTCCTGCTGCAGTTTGGAGTAAGCTGGACATGCACTGAGCCTCATCTGGACTGGGCAGTGAAGACCCTGAACTACATTGGGGCTTAATTTAGAGGCCTACCACCCACTTTGGCCATGTCTCAGACTCTATCTTATAACAGATGCCACCCCCATATGAAGAACAGTGCAACAGTGGCCAGTTTTTGCACATCATCTCACTCTTCACTTGTTCCCTCCACTTTTTCCTGTTTCATTTGTGAACTATAAGAACTAGAGTTAAGTCCCCTACATATAAAGTTACATATTTTCAAAGATGCTAACGTGCATGTCCAATAAATTAAAAATTATTTAAATAAGTGAAAATTTTAAAATTGTAGCGTAACTTCAAAATTTGAGGCATCGACTAAGCTAGTTTGCATGTCTGGCACTATGCAGAGAGCAAAGTCCACACTATTATTGTTTACATTCTCAGTCACATACGTACATCCTCTACAAGTGGTTGTGCTTTTGGCTGTATCTCTGTATTCGTTGAGTTAACGTGCTTTATTTCAAGCACAGGATATCTGGAATTAAGTGTGTTCAACAAAAAACATAGGGACAGAGTTGGAAAATCATTAAGGGTAAGTTCTTATTCACTCACATTAATATGCCATACAAAACCAAGTAGTGTGGTGGAGCACAGGTGCAATAGGGACCTTCGTTCACATCTCGTGGACAGCTTGTCGACTTGTCCTAATTGACTCTAATGTATGGTGTTCAGATATGAGGCTTAGTAAGGGCTTTAATTTTGATATACTGTTGTGATGTGAAATTTTGCATATACTGTAAGCTGACAAATATTTTGTATGTTTTTATTGGTAACTTGTAACACTAATGTCTATCATTGATAAGAACAGCAATGGTTAGATTAAGAATCCCTTCCCCCTTTTTAAGATCCTGCCCTTTGTAATTTTTATGACAGGGTTGTGGGAAGAGCCTCAAACAAGTTTGGCAAATGTTTATCTGCTGGAGTCTCTCAATCAACCACCACACAAAAGCCTAACTAGCAAGTCTAACTAGCAAGTTTTACGGGAGCAGGTGTCAAGGTGTTGTCTGCCTCATTGGTCTGAAGTATGGGTGTTTGTGATTGGCTTGTATCAAAAGCCTTTAAGTTCCATGATGTCCTATTGCCTCTAGGGATTAGACAGAAAACCTATAAATTTGCTTGCTTTACCTCTCTCCCTCTCTTGGACCAATTGATGATAGAGCATCTCACACACCATGAACTGAAAAGGACAACACAATGAAGAGCACAGCTTGGCAGCCATATTGAGACAGGCATGTGGCCTGTTCTGAAGAAAGCTGACCACAAATGATGCTTTAACTAGAGACATTTTAATTAACTAACAAGAGTACGTGCCACCTGAAACTGCACATCACTATTTATCAGGTTGTATGGTTGCCAATATTCAAATGTACTTTGCATATTATTATTATTTATGAATATTATCAATAATACATTATTCAAATTGTAACTTAACTCCTGCTTGTCTTTTACTACACCTAATTGCCTGAGGTTATAAATGTAGAAGGGAAGGTGGCGAGAAGTTATGTGGTGCAATACCTTAGAAACAGTGGTAAGTCTGAGATTTGAGGCATTCTGACAAAGGGTACATATTAATAATACAAAAGGGGAAAGCAGAATAAAATATCACTCTACCAAGGCAAAACAGGAGTTAGCACTGGAAGGACTTTTTTGTTTTTTTTGATCTTGCTTAAAAAACCTCCATCATAAACACTTACTGGGTATCAATATTATGATGGACAGTGGGTGTCGAGTGATGATGACATCTGATTGCTCACTTTGTGTGTGGCGGCTGGAGGTGGATTTGAAGACAATCATGTAGGCTAGCAGTAAGCGAGTCTACTATACCAGTATCAACTGATGGAAAACATGGGAATAAAAATAACTTTCATTTTTTTGTTAAATGCACTAGAAATCTATAACAAAAATACAAATATTAACTTTTAAAAGCACTTTCTTATGTACTATAGAGTACAAATTTATTTTCAATAGGAGCTGAGGAGAGTTTGGCGACATCTCCATACGTAGGCTGCCTGACAGCATAAACAGCGATATCAGCTGACAGAAAACAATGGAAACAAAAATGAACATTCGGTTGTTTATTTTTGAAATACACAAGAAATCAGTAATAAAATACAAATAATAACTTTTAAAAGCATTTTCTTATGTACAAATAGCTGTATATGTACAAGTTTTCTATAAGAGTTGAAGGTTGGGTGTGGCATTGTGTTTGTTGGGTGCCATGGCTAACTTTGCTAGACTTAACAAACAAAGTGGACTTGCAAATGCGCTCTTGGAATGGAACTTGTGAGTATGTAGGGGACTTACTGTATAAGAATAGTATATTTTTCAACTGTCTAATTATCCTAATTATACTGTATATACTGTATATACCATGCACTGCATGATAACGTGCAGTGATTACACTTGTCTTGAGCATTCACATTTTTCATATTCTCTGTATGTTTAGCATTCCTTTGCTCAGAGGTTCATGTGCTTGCTGCTTCCTGAGCAGCTCTTCTTTTCTCCACCCTAGTGGCCCACTTCTTCTCTTCTTTCGTTGGCATCTTTTCATGTTAAAAATGATTAAGTCAGTGTTTGTGTTGCAATTACTTAGTACATTTTCTTTCATTTTTCAATCTGCTTCAAGAATTATTTAAGATATGAAGAGGTAAGGGAAATGATGGCAAAGGTGGTATGGATGAGAATGGCGCCCGTACGCATGTGCTGCACGGCCGCTGCAAAGAGTTGATTCTATAATAAAATAAAATAAAAATAAAAAGAGGAATAACCTTGGAGGTCAATCATCACCAAAAGCAGATAGTAGATGTCACGTAGTATATGTGTACCGAATTTCCGGTCAATGTTTTAAGTGATTTAAAAGTGATTTAAAATCCTGGACAGACAAACGGACAGCCATGGTAGCATATTATATATAAAGATATATGCATAGGTCTGATCACAATCTGATATATGGATGGTTACACACCAGGTAACGCGTATGGTTGGTTGGCCATCCAGCAGACATCCGCCACGTCCCCTCAGTTGCTAGAATCAGATAACATCCATCCATCCATCTTCCAACCCGTTGAATCCGAACATAGGGTCACGGGGGTCTGCTGGAGCCAATCCCAGCCAACACAGGGCACAAGGCTGGAATCCAATCCCGGGCAGGGTGCCAACCCACCGCAGGACACACACAAACACACACACACACCAAGCACACACTAGGACCAATTTAGAATTGCCAATCCACCTAACCTGCATGTCTTTGGACTGTGGGAGGAAACTGGAGCGCCCGGAGGAAACCCACGCAGACACAGGGAGAACATGCAAACTCCACGCAGGGAGGACCCGGGAAGTGAACTCTGGTCTCCTAACTGCGAGGTCAGATAACATATGTATGAGATATATACAGAGTAAATACAAAATATAAAATATATAAAATATGCTAAGGGTTGTGTTCATCTGTCATGCCGTTACTTGCAGATCACTGGGTCTACAGCTTTGACCGTGGTCCTAATCAAAAGCTTATGATATGATACATGCTGATGAAGCAAAAAAATCGAGTAGTGGCAAACTGCAAAAGTTTACTGAGGTTCACATCTTCCTTACAGCAATCTGCTCGAGAGGGTGACATGGCAGAAAAAAAACAGTGGCAACATCTGCTGAGTATTAAGCACATTGCTGAGACCATTAATTTGAAGAAGAACAAGAAGAGAAGCACCACCTGCCTGGTATGAATTACAGAATGCACGTGCAACAAAGACAGATAAATGCCTGTGCAAACTGACTTGGTGCTCCTGTTCTCACACCAAAACTATCATTAGGATTGCAAAATATTGTGCTACACCGAAACAGCACAAAAGAGAACTCCAGCAGAAACATCTCATGAGAGTCAAGCCAAGGAGGTGCTTCAGTGATGAATACGAATGAGAGATAAGCCTGAATACAGAGCCATTGAACAGCTGGTTATTACTATGCTCATCAACAAGCCAGACATACACCACAATACAGAATGCAAGAGAAATGTATGCCGATAAATGAGGATATCATCAAATATGTACAACTACCACCCTAATACAAACATTGCTTTTACACCCTTACATCAATGTGTGGTTGAGGAGCACTTCTTATGAAGGTTAGATCCCCGATGTGCTCACTGTGAGGTGGTGCTTTTTCATATCACACCACCTCCACTGATTATAGGGCAGGAACAAGACCTTAGGCCTCATTTAAAAAGCTTGTGTATGCATAAAAGAGGCTTGAAATGTGCATACGCAACTTTGCCTGTAAACGATGGGATTTCTAGAAGAAAACTTGACAGGGAAACATGTTTATATTTATGGCAACTTTGACCCATGAGTGCCAAACATTTGATAGAAAGTGAGAAATGATGACACCCTTGATTAGGGAAATGCAGTCAAACCAGCTAAATGACGATTTGCACACACAATAAATCATATCACTAAGCCATTATTATAATGTGTGTTAACATGACAGACATATCATACCATTAAAGTGATGAATACAATGTACAGACTGCATTTTAGCTCCTTTTGAAACAAGGACAGTGCTGCCTATTTGCATTGGAAAACTCTTGATTTTTTTGTCAGTTTATTATCAGCCACCTGTTGTCACTTCTCAGGGAACTGGCTGACAGGTCGGGAAAGTCTCAGCCAAGCTTCACTCTGTCATACCTGCTGTGCTGGAAGCCATTAACGACTAGCGAGGCACTACATCCAGTTTTCATATGGTGTGGGTATACATACATAAAACAATATTTTTGTCAACATAAAATCCAATTTGCAGCAGCGTCTGTTTCACCTAATGTAATCGAACCACTGTACTGCACTCCTATTGCAATAAGGAAACCTAGTGAGAATGAAGCTGCTTTTGTTAACCATAGGTTGTTATAACCCATTAATGTACTAGTAGTTTGTGATGTCAAGATGTGGCTGAAAAATGTTATATCTCCGTGGCCTGGGTTAGCCCGGGATTCATTTATTTTGAGTCAAAGTAGCTTTGGCAAACATAATGGTGCTGTATGTGGTAGCTGACTTGTTGGTAAGGTAGCTGGCTGAACCCTCAGTTTTTCATATGTCCTGTACTATCTATTATATCAGCAAATACATTGTTACATGTTTTAGGTGATAGACACTGGCAATTTATGCCCTTCTCTGACCCCCAGAGCACGGAGGAGAGGCGTATAATGCAGCGCATGATCTTGAGTTCTCAGTTGTGGAGCACAGCCAGATACTCTTGAATTTAGGAGGTGGAGTCTCTGTGCATTAGGAGTGAGACTGCATATGTATGAGTCTGATTAGCATGCTCCATATATGGATGTATGAAGGCAGCATTTGAGGTGCGTTCACAAAGGCATATTTACAAAGTGACTGTGATTTATGAAGGACAAATTGTGTAGAAATGTGTGTATACCAGGTCTTATAAAATCTGATTATTTTTTTTTTTTGCTTTTTGAATTTTCCTGTTTTTTGCCGTGTGCACATTTTCTCGCTTGAATCCATGCAAAGTTTTATAAATGAGGCCCCTGGACAGGGTGCAAGTTCCTCATGTGAATCACACAGCCACACTGGAGCCAGTTCCAAGTTATAAGTTAATCTAGCATGTAAACATGGCAGAACAAGCAAGCTCCACGCAGATAGCAGCTGTGTACAAAATTTGAACCCAGGATGCTAGATTCTTCAAACTGCACTGTGCCATTGTCTTCAAACACATAAAACCAGCTGCTAGCTGAGGAACGTCACATTGTTTTCTTGCTGTATGATGTATGGCAATTGTTTTGTAAAGAGCATAGTAATGGTTCTTACTTTAGAAGGTTTACATAAATCAAAAATTAACCATTGCAAGAGAAAATATTCAAAATGATCATATTGTATGCATTTAGATAGTTATTTTATATCATTAAATAAAAGCAAATCTGTTTGGTTTAAACCAATTTGCAGAGTCCAGCATTTATTGCTTATGCAGCATTCCGCTTGGACTCGAAGCAACTTGGGGGCCTTCCTGTGAAGATCATAATGGGGAAATAACCTCCTCCACCCACAGTGCAGCACAACCTCCTGTGAATGTGGCTGCTCTGCACCCCACTGATATTGTTTAGATGTGAAGAGTTACCAAAGAGACTGAGAGGATTTACAACAACAATTTCAATGTGTAGGGATTTTTAAGGAGAGGAATTTAGAAGAGCATCTCCTACTGGGATCATTCATGATCAGAGCGAGGAGCAATGGCACTGTCAGCCAGCACTCCCTGTTATTGTATTTGGGAATCATGAATAGGATTTCTGGTTGAGATAAAACATCTTGTATAGCATCCTCATTTACCCATTTAATTGCTGCTCCGGACAGCTAAACAAAATTACTGAAATGCCAGCAGAGTCGCTTAAGGGACTAAAGGGTACATCAGTTAAGTGTGTTTACCTGTTCTGTTAAATCAAATGCACTTCCCTACTTTAATCCTGTACTGTAGTAGAACTTAATGTATGGTATGTGGTCAGATATGCAAGTAAGAATTTCACTGCCCTCCCTACACATGACAATGCAAATTCTTCTGCTGCTTCCACTTACAACTGGGTGCTGGCACCTTTCCAGACAACTTTGGGAACAAGGAGGGGTCACCAGTCGAGGATGGGGTACTCTAGTGCAGTCACTTACACAGGGCCAACTTAGATTCACAAAATTAAACTAACACCCAGATCATATGGGAGGAAACAAGAGACCTGAAAAAAGAGAATAAGTAATGAGAGTGGACAGATCAGACTGACTTGTAATACATTCTTTAAAATCAATGACAACACAAAAAACAATCTAGACCCATGTAACTGGGAAGTCCATCCATCCATCCATTATCCAACCTGCTATATCCTAACTACAGGGTCACGGGGGTCTGCTGGAGCCAATCCCAGCCAACACAGGGCTCAAGTCAGGAAACAAACCCTGGGCAGGGTGCCAGCCCACCGCAGTAACTGGGAAGTGATGATGCCAAATACTGCTACGCTACACATTAGGGACACCTGAACACCTGCTTGTCTAGGCAATCATCTAATCAGTCAATCATGTGGGAGCAGTGCAGTGCATAACATTAAGCAGATGCAGGTCAGCAGCCGCAGTTCATGTCATGTTCATATCAGACACCAGAATTGGGAAAAAATGTTATTTCAGTGATTTTGATGGTGACATGACCAGAAGGGCTGGTTTGAGTATATGTGTAGCTGCTGACCTCCTGGGATTTTTACACACAACTGTCTTTAGAGTTTACTCAGAATGGTGTGAAAAATAAAAAGCATCCAGTGATCTGTTCTGTGCATGGAAATACCTCATTGATGAGAGGGATCAGAGTAGAATGGCCAAACTGGTTCGAGTTTGAAGAAAGGCTCAGATAGCCACTCTGTAGAACTGTAGTGAGCAGAAAATATCTCAGGATGCTCAACACATCGAACTCTGAGGTGGTTGGTCCACAACAGCAGAAGGTCATGTCGGGTTCCACTCCTGTCACTCAAAAACAGAAAGCTGAAGCTGCAGTAGGAACATGTTCACCAAAACTGGACAGATAAAGACTTGGAAAATGTAGCATGAATCCATGTACCCAGCCTGCCTTGTGTTAACAGTCCAGGCTCTTGGTGGAGAAATGGTGTGGGAAATGTTTTCTTGGCACACTTTAGGCCCGTTAATACCAATCAATCATTGTTTGAATTCCAAAACATATTTTAGTATTGTTGCTGACGATGTGCATCTCTTCATGGTCATGATTTACCCATCTTCTAATGGCTGCTGCCAGCATAGCCTTGTGGAGCCGGACATGGTCCTCAAACAAGAATACGCATTTGGGAACAACTTGTTAAAGAGTGTGTAGTCAACAGCAGATCCTGCACTGCGAAGATTACATCCACCGGGCTTCTTCCTAAAACACCCACCCCTAATTCCTTCAGTCCGTGCATTTTAAACCATCGGGGTTTCAGGGAGAGAGCAAAAGAGAAAAAGACTCGACACTGAGGGAAAATAAAAAGCTAAAATTGCCATTCAGGATCTCAGTTAAGGTTTAATTTGTATGTTGTAATGAGCTCAGCGACGAAAGAAACACACAGACACATGTAGACCACTTGGCTCCACGTGTTTAAGAAGTTTAGATAAACATTATGGACTACGGATATACAATATGTTAAAACAAACCCTGCTATAATCTGGTAGGGTATGTTTACATTTCAATTAGACAGCAATGTTCGCTTCTTTTAGTTATTTGTTTAGGTGTGCAGTCTGAAGTTGGACGCTGTATAGCCTTCTATTGATTTGGGTGTTTTGAGTACCAAAATCTGTATCTCCTCATCTCTTCATTATCAGCTCTCTTAACAGCAGTCTTTTACACTGCCTTTTGATGGGGTGAAACACATTATTTATTTCAAATGTACATTTTACAATTCATGTTTTCACAAACATAGCTGCCATTTCTTTCAATCTTACATCAACTGACATCCAGCACTAATAATAATAATAATAATAATACATTTTATTTATATAGCGCCTTTCCCATGCTCAAGGCACTTACAGAATATAAGAAAGAACGGCAGGGTATACAGTATATAGCATAGTACAAAGCAAATAAATAAATAAAGAAGATTAAGAGAAGAGCGACTAGGCTGATTCCAGGACTACAGGGGTTGAATTATGAGGAAAGATTAAAAGAGCTGAGCCTTTACAGTTTAAGCAAAAGAAGATTAAGAGGTGACATGATTGAAGTGTTTAAAATTATGAAGGGAATTAGTCCAGTGGATCGAGACTTGTATTTTAAAATGAGTTCATCAAGAACACGGGGACACAGTTGGAAACTTGTTAAGGGTAAATTTCGCACAAACATTAGGAAGTTTTTCTTTACACAAAGAACGATAGACACTTGGAATAAGTTACCAAGTAGTGTGGTAGACAGTAAGATGTTAGGGACTTTCAAAACTCGACTTGATGTTTTCGTAAGACAGTAAATTTAGAGAAAGCTAAACAGACAACAGAATTGATGGTCCAGCACACACATACAGGTTACATGAGCATCTTGACAGAGAGATAAACTGAGAGAAGGAGAATGAAGTCAAGTAGAGCTAAAAGCCTTCCTGAACAGATGAGTTTTGAGTTGTTTTTTAAATGAATTCATGGAGTCAGCTGACCTGATTAATTTTGGTAGGTCATTCCAGAGTCTGGGCGCTATGCTGCTGAAGGCCCTGTCACCCATGGAGTGTAGATTAGTGTGAACAATATTCATAAGTGAACAATAGAGAGCAGACATAGCACCTGCAAAAACATATTGGTCATTTTTACCACTAGTCCATTGATGTCTTCAAATGCTAATGTATAATTTGATGTTACTGAAAGGGTTTTCCCTTGCAGCAGGTTATATTTATTTTTAATACAGGTAATGTGCTCTCTGCATACACTGCACACATTTATATGTCTAATAGGGGCTGTCACACACGTGCGAGTAGGGGGACGTTGTGTGGACCAAGTAAAGGTAATTCCACGCCAGGCCAGGGGAAGGCGGGGTGCACTAAACCTTCTCCTGTTATCTCTTCTATACCTATCTTAGTCAGGAATGACACTTTCCAGTTCCGGCGCCCAGAAGAACATCACGTCCGGTTCTGGCACACAGGCTGATGTCAGAAGAACATTACTTCTGGTCACCCTACATCACTTCTGGTCTGATCACTTAAGCCGCCATCTTTCCCAACCCTCATCGGTTATATCTTGGACTCAGTACTATAAACAACTCTGTTTTGTTTGAAAAAAACATTTGCAGTCAGGAATATTATACGGGTGGCTGCCCTAAACCTTTTTTTACGTGTTTCAAGTCTGTTTCTTTTTACAGGGCCTTTTAGGAGACTGTTTGGCTGTAGACAGTTCATTGCAAACATGAGGTTGCTCTCTATCATACCAAGCTAACAAGAACACCATTACTCTTTGCAGCTCAAAATCACCGCCACTACTTTGAGTGCCACCTTCATGAGGGGTCTTAGAAATGTGACACTCAGTGAGACATCTAATTGTCCCCAGTCCAGGGCCATCTTAACAGCATCTTTGGCAAAGTAGTGCACTGTGGCCCCTGTTTTGACAGCAAAACAGAAACATACATAAACATCAGAAACATTATGGGTCCCTATGCTCCTGGGGCTTCTGACCAATGCCTACTGTTCCCATATGTTAAGACGGCCCTGGTCCCCAAACTCAATTTTAAGCAAAATTCACTCATGGCTGTTTCCAGATGTATATATTATATGTGTGGCTCAGCGGGTCTACTTCCAACATGATAATACATGATGTCACAAAGAAAAAGACATCTGAAATTGGTTTAATGAAGATGAAAAGGAGTTCAGGGTTCTTCAATGGCTTTCCCAGTCACTAGATTTGAATGCAGTAAGACACCTTTGGGATGTGGTTAATCCAGACTTTCGTAGTATGAATGTGCAGCTGACAAATCTGCAGAAACTACATTGTGCAGTCATGTCAACACGGACCAGGATCTCAAAGGAATGTTTGCAACATCTTGTGGAATCCTCACCATAAAGACCGGAGGTTGTTTTGAGAACAAAAGGAGCCCCTACAAATATTAGTATAGTAATCATAAGAATTGGCTCAGTGAGTGTATGTTCCCTTACCCATTAATATTTCTGAACCTACTTTTGTCATATTTTGGGTTGAGGAGACTGGGGTCTATACCAGCAGCAACTGTTACAAAGTATTAACCACCTCTGGATAGAATGGCAGTTCATCACTGGCACACTTTGCCAAATTACAGCTACTAATGTGACAGGAAACTGGAGAACCCTATAAAAAACCCACATGGACACAGAGAAAACATGCAACCATCTGCCAAGGTCCCACCTGGGAATTAGACCCAGAACTCTACTTTTCTTATTTAGAATGTTTAATCTGTCACTGTTTCAATTTGTATACAGTAATCACTCGCTACAGTATATCACGCTTCGACTTTCGCAGATTCACTCTATCGCGGATTTTAAATGTAAGCATATCTAAATATATATCACGGATTTTTCGCTGGTTCGCGGATTTCTGCGGACAATGTGTCTTTTAATCTATGGTACATGCTTCCTCAGTTTGTTTGCCCAGTTGATTTCATACAAGGGACGCTATTGGCGGATGGTTTAGAAGCTACCCAATCAGAGCATGTATTACGTATTAAATAAAACTCCTCAATGATATAAGATGTGCTTCCTGCGCGGTGCTTGATTGTTTGCTTTTCTATGTCTCTCTCACTCTCTCTGCCTGACGGAGGGGGTGTGAGCAGAGGGGCTGTTTGCACAGAGGCTGTTTGCCTAGGACGCTCCTCTAAAAAAATGCCGCTTTATCGCGGTGCGTCGGCATACTTAAAAACCCAAAAGCATGTATTGATTTTTTAAATGTTTGCTTTAATCTCGCGCTCTCTCTCTGTCTCTGACGTTCTCTGCGCCTGACGGAGGGGGTGTGAGCAGAGGGGCTGTTTGCACAGAGGCTGTTTGCTTAGAAGATACGGACGC
Organism: Polypterus bichir lapradei; assembly: GCA_026402145.1. NCBI lineage: Eukaryota > Metazoa > Chordata > Cladistia > Polypteriformes > Polypteridae > Polypterus > Polypterus bichir. The sequence goes on from JANRMT010062861.1 coordinate 38,657,017, forward strand.
TCCTCTAAAAATGCTGCTTTATCGCGGTGCTTTGGCATACTTAAAAGCACAGAAGCACGTATTGATTTTTTGATTGTTTGCTTTTCTTAGCGAGCTCTCTCTCTCTGAAATTCTCTGCTCCTGATGCGCGCACTCCTTTGAAGAGAAGATATGTTTGCATTCTTTTAATTGTGAGAAAGAACTGTCATCTCTGTCTTGTCATGGAGCACAGTCTAAATTTTTGACTAAAGGGTGTTATTTCATGTCTAGAGGGCTCTAATAATGTTAACAGTGTGGGAGAGTTTATAAGGGCTTAAAATACAGTATAGAAAAATAACCATACAAACATATGGTTTCTACTTTGCGGATTTTCATCTATCGCGGGGGGTTCTGGAACGCAACCCCCGCGATCGAGGAGGGATTACTGTAAATACAGAAGCAATTGTACCCTACTTGTAAAAGTCTAAGTCAAGGTAAACTTTATCATGTTGTAATGGGGAGTTCAATTGACCATGTGCTTTATGAGCGAATATCACAACATATCAGGAAAAATAAAGAGAAAATGTATCATGAAATATAAAGTAAAACACTCACTCTCTTACAATCTGCTGTTACTAAGCTATTCTTTGTAGCAGAAGGCGGACATCAGGCCGTGTACTGCACTGCGTTTCATTCATATGGCAGGAATCTAGTGCTTGTCAGACTCCTAAAATGTGATGCAGAGAATGTGCAGGGTCATTGAGGATTTGATTTTGGCAGGACAAGTTCTTTAAAGAGTAAATGTAAAAAGTATTCATCCTCTTGGAAGTTTTCACATTTACAGTAATTACAATATTCAATCAGAGTAAATGCAATTTGACCTTTTTGTTTTTAATTACCAACAGAAAAATACTGTTATTGAGTAGGTTAGCCCACCGTACTGACTCACCACACACTGACCCTTCCAGATCAGGTGCCTTTATACTACAATCAATGGAAGCCCCATACTGGTGGTCTCCATTGAACTAATTCTGGGACTTTCAAAACTAATTTGATCCCTCAGTGATGATTTAGATGTGTCACATTAACTTACCGTATATCCTCACGTATAAGTCGGGTCTTGAAACCTGAAAAATCGATAATAAAATCAGACCCCGACTTATATGCCCGTTCAAAAATTAGACGCTTACATTTTTTTTTTTACATCTTCTTGCTTTCTCCAGTCTCGCACCAGTTTCTCAGATGCATCAATTTGTGTTGCAGCAGCACAGTTACCAATTTATTTTGTTACTTCAACAATGTTTAATTTAAAACCAGTTTCATATTAACTTCTGATCGAGTGATCCATCGTAGATAAGGGATGCTCTTACAATAAAGGTGTATGAGGGTGTGAGATAAGAAAAAAAACACAAAACAGTGTAAACGTTGCTTTGGAATAGTTTGGGTATTACCGTGTGGTCACGTAGGCACAATAGAGAGAGAGAGAGAGGGAGAGGTCAGGAGCACATGCTGATACAGTGCATTGCTGCACCCACATAGAAAAAGAAGGCAGTGTGCTCTGTAGATACTCTCTCAGGTGGGTGTTAGCATATCATTATCTCTTGGACCAATAGCATGAATTTACAACCGACATTATAAAATACCAGAAATTATTTTATACCAGTAAAATCAAGTCCGCCTTATCTTCGGGAGAACTTAAATGCGAGTATATATGGTACTTATTCGATTGGTTATTTGTGTTTTATATTTGTAATTAATTTTGACCACTTTACAGTAATCTGTTTTCACTTTGACATTAAAGAGTCTTTTTCTATTGATCAATGTCTAGAAACCACATGAAATCCATTGTGATTAAATGTATTACAATAAAATGTGAAATTTTCCAAGAGAGTGAATTCTCTTTATAGATACCATATGTCCGCATATCTGTTTGCTCGACCCGATCAAATCGTTTTCCTTATGCATTACATTTTAATGTTATTTTAAACATGAATGTTATGTAAAACAGATCAGACCAAATAAGATAGTGTTCTGCAATACAGATAAAGACGAACGAGCCTGCAGTCAGTGAATAGTACTCTACAAAAATGAATTGAATTGAACTGAATTTACGGAGCAGTTTACACTGGAGTCATTAAGTTTATAGATGAAAAGCAGTCTTAATCAGAACACAATTGTCCATTAACTCATCTTTCTGAAAATCTGACAGATGTGAATCACTCAATCAGTTCTCCATTTGTGGGGGTATAGTGGCATTGGCATTGCTGTCACCCTGGGTTTCAATTCCACATCTGGCCTTTGTTCCTGTGGAGTTTGCACATTCTTCCTCTTTCCACGTGGGTTTTCCTACCACAAGTTAAAGGCCTGTGTGCTAAAGAATACGTTCAATATTTTAAAGTCAGTTATTTCTTCACAATCATGGTACATAATGTATGCATTTGCCATGCAAAATTGTGTTGTGTTTTCTATAAATGTAAAAAAATGCATAACCAGTCCTGTTTTATAGTGGAGCTCTATGGGGCAGAAGGCACCACCAGAAAATAAAAGCCTAAAACTTTTCACTGAAGCGGCTAAAGTTTCAATATAAAAACATACCTTATGTGTTTCCGACGAATGTTTGTGCTTGGCATTGCTGTCATCCTGAGTTTCAGTGAATGTCATCAAATGGCCCAGCCAGAATCTGGACTTGAACCCAAACAAACATCTCTACAGAGACCTGAAAGTAGCCCCCACTCATGGTCTCCATTCAACCTGGCAGAGCTTGAGAAGATCTACAGAACAGAATGGCAGAAGACCTCCAAATCCAAGTGTGTGAAGCTTTTCGTGTTAGACTCAAAAAGACCCCTGGCTGCAATCACTGCCAAAGGGGCTTCAACAAAATACTGAGTATGGTGTCTGAATACTTGTGTCAATGGGATATTCCATTGTTTTTTTTTATTTTAATAAATATGCAAACATTTTCTAAAATCCCATCACCACTTTGCCATTCTGAGGTGTTGAGTGTTGCTTGATGAGGGAAACAATGAATTTGAATGACTTTAGCACAAGGCTGGAACATCACACAAAGTGTAATAAGTGAAGGTGCCTGAAGACTTTCTGAAGGTGCCGTATGTTCCTGTTCTCCTCTACAAACCCAAAGCACTTGTGTTCAGTTACTGCCATGTCTAAAGTGTCCCATCACGAACTTGCACCACATCTAGGGATGGTCCTTTCATTTTTGTAACATGCTGCTCCCCCTATGACTTTGAGCAGAATTAAGTGGGTTTTTAAATGTTGTGTTGTTTCTTTTGTTTTTTAATAAATTATATGGTTTTGTGGGATGGTGTTCACCATGAAATGGTGCTTCATAAACTAAGATTGAAGTAATTTACAGTATATGTTTCATTTTTCTTTTCTGTTCCATTTGAATTGTAAAATTAGTGTATTATTATTTTATCCAGGTTTTGCTATAAAACAAAGTTGGTATAAAGAATAAAGATTAATGAATTCTCAGCACTTGTTAAAAAATAAAAAAGTCAAATTTAGCACCTGAAATATGTCTGGCGTTAGTTGTGCAGCTGTTTGCTCCAGTATGGCTGCTGAGGCCTGGAATGTTGCAGCACACCACGCACCATCTGGAACCCCCAAATCTTTTTCTTTCTTTTTTTTTTATTTTATAGCTATTTTGTAGTTTCTAGGAAAGGAAGCGAAAATGCACCCCCCCCACCACCGTCCTCCCCTCTACTCCTCCTCCCCTCCCCATTTCACCCTCATCACCCAGCGCACTCTCAATTTCGCATTCCTAAAGCATACCGAGGTGAAGTGAACAAAATGAAATAGAGAGGACATTTTTTTGTAAACATTTTTTCCTTCGTGCTACAGACGAAATAAAATGAAATAAAAAGTGGGAGCTGCCGTCTGCTTTTTGTTTCCAGCGTAGGGCAGCTGAAATCTATGAATGATTCTGCACAGTTGGCCGACAGCTTTGTTTTGAGATTTTATCCTTGCTCTCTAAGTGCTAAACCTGCATACTTTATAAACTGCACACCTGCAAACGATTAGGGATATAATCTGCAGGCTTAACTGTACAAAGTTCAAAGCACTTTGGAATGCAGAAAACCATTATTGTACTTCACTGACCTGATTGCATCAGTTTATATGAATAATTTTCTGAGGCAAGATAAGGAAAACAAATAAGAATTACTTGCGGAGACTGAAACCAAATATTTTATTTGAATAAAGGTATGGGGCGGGCAGGCAGGTTATGGTAGGGGTTCTGGTTCGTATAGTGATTTAAAGGCTAATCAGCCCACTAAAGAGGCTTCCTAAAATGAGCCTGAGCTGCGTTACGCACTAAGGCCTGTCAGACTGTGCCTGTTCCCTTCTCCTTTGTCAAGATGTTCCACATCCCACCCCCATCACCCACCCCTTCCCCAGCCAATCAAGGCAAACCACAAAAAGGAAAACTTATGTTACATTTTGGTTTAGCTGTAGATTTTTTCACAGTGATCATCACAGCAACTGGCTTTTTTGTTGTTTTTTTTTGCATGTCATTGTTTTTCTGCATTCTGATGTTCCTCTTGTGCTATGGCATGTACTGATTTCAACATGACCCCATTGTGTTGTCATGCCAGTGCTACCTTCTCTATTTCCTTGTTCCCAAAAGCCATTTGTGCTTTTATAGGTGCTGATGCAGAAAGTTAAAATATGAAAGTTATTGAAGGCAGAAGACTAACCAGGCAGCAGTGGACCAGGATGCCAGTCTACTGTAGGAGAGTTTTGAAATTTCCTTTTGAAATGTTTTAGGGGGGTTTGGTCACCAGGAGAAAACAAAAAAAAAAAAATAAACAGGTTTTGCCAACTCATCACAGAGCCAGTTCTGGGGGTAATGTGTGTTATGTAGTCATATTATTTATAACAGGAATGAGTAACCTAAAACAACACTTGTTTAATTAAAGTAAAAATAACTGCATTACTTAAAAAACAATGATACATGTTACTGCCAAAGCTTCTTCCTGATGGTCTAAAATACATAAATAGTGTGATTTTGCATCTATTTAGGTACCATTGTGCATGCATGTGCTCTGGCTGTCTGTGTTAATATTTCCCTGGCTGGTGTTCAGTCCTTTTTGTTCATTTTTGGGATATTTATTTATGTTAGTGTTACTTTTGTTGACTATTTTGTTGACTAGTCTAATCTATTATTAATTTCAAACTTCTGTTAAAAACACATCTTTTCAATGAGTATTATTCTTTTTCTTGTATGTAATTTCTACTGTCTTGTTAATGTGTTTATTGAATTGTAAAGTGTCCTTGAGTGTATGAAAGGCACTACATAAATAAAACTTATTATTATTATTATTTGTACAATTCCTTTTTTTTGATTTTGTCTGTAATCCTTTGTCATGTGCCCTTTGCCTTGTGGGTGGTTCCCCAAGAGGCGGGGCCACCTGTCCATCATATATAGGCATACGGTTTCCCACAGTTCCTGGTGGTTCATTCAAATGTACTAAGGAATCGGAAAGTTTGCTGTTTTATGTTATGCTTGTGCTTTTTGATATCTCTGGATTTTTTGACGTTCTGCTCTGCTTTTTGACCATTCTCTGGATTACTGTATTTTAACTTTATTTAAATTGCATTGCCTTATTGTTTTAGGTTAACTCCTTTGTGTGTTTTTGTGCTTAATGAAGCTCCATGTTATGCCAGAACATTTTTGTTAAGAATAAGATTTTACATGGCCTGCTGTGTTACTAGTCAGAGTTTTTTGATGGGATTGCGTATTCTTCCTCTAGTGGGGATTTTTGGAAGTATAACACCCAGGTGAGGAAGAGGTTGAGTAGAGTGAAATCATGTGAAAACAATTGAACAAAAGTTACAAGTATATTGGGTAGGGGTTGGTTTGTTTGGTTGGTAAAACTTGACTTGCTTCTATGGAATGTTTACTTGATATTAATAAATTCAATAAAATGTTAAAAAAAAGTTACAAGTATAGATTTAATCCTGCATATACTGAGGTATTAATTTAATCAGCCCAGTTTAGGGTCACAGGGATCTAGTGATTACCGCAGCATCACTGTAATGTAAGGCAAGTAGCAAGTGTGGCGGAGGTACGCCAATCCTTTGCAGGGCTCAGTCACACGTCTAAGCAGTAAAGAATGAGCTGACTGAAATCCACTGACAGAAACCTATAAATAAAGTGCCAATTTAGCTTTTATCCAGTTACAGTGGAACCTTGGTTCACGAACGTCTCTGAACACGTACAAATCGGGTTACGACCAAAAAGTTTGCCAAACTTTTGCATCTTTTCACGACCACACACTCAGTTGACGAACAAGCCAGTTTCCCCTTCCAGTTTGTACATGCCGATGATTTCTGCACGTGTTGCATTGTTCTTGGTCAGATGTGCGTGCTTTCGCTGTGAACTCTTTGTGTGCTATTTCGTTTCCCTTCCGGTTCGTACGCGGCGATGATTTCCGCACATGTTCAGTCTCTCCCTGTAGTACATTGTTCTCAGTCAGACGTGCATCGCGCAGAGGAACTATACCTCAAAACTGTAACCTCCTCTTCACCCAGCTTCCTGCTCATTTCCTTCATGCCAGAACTCGACTAATGCAAGGTTAGTTTTCTTGGTTGTTTATTAAAAAAAGTTTTTACAGCAAGCGGTTCCTAAGGCTATAGCGTGAACTCCTGCAATGTTACTTTTCTTGGTTGTTTATTAAAAAAAGTGTTTACATCGAGCGGTTCATAAGGGTGTACCATGAACTCCTGCAATGTTACTTTTCTCTGTTCAAGGTTTTCTCAGTGTTATTCAATGTTTTTACATTTAGTTTACTATTACACTGTGCATTCTATGATATAATTAACTATTTTTGTTCTTAAAAAACATATTTACATACAGTTCGTACGGTCCAGAATGGATTAATTGTATTTACATACAATCCTATGGGGGAAATTACTTCAGGTCACGGCCAAATCGGGTTGCGACCAGAGTTTCTGAATGAATTACGGTCGTGACCCATGGTTCCACTGTATTTACCACAGATAATTTGAAACAGTGCGGTGCAGCAGCTAGTGTTCTTAGAGCAAATAGTCCACCTTCCTGGACCCATCCCTTCCTGCCTGGGCCATATAAAGCTGCCATCTTGAGCCTGTCACTTTTTGACTCCCATCTGTGAAGATGTACTTGAGTTTTCTTTGAATTTTTGATTATTTTCATTTCAACCAGTTACACAGGGTTCACCACGGTGCCCCAAGCTACTTGCTGTACAGGGCCAGGACTAATCACGGTACTAACTTGCCACCCAAAAAGATTTACATGGAATGTGAAAGTTAAGGAGAGACTGATGGGAGGTCTTCAGTCCTCCTAGAGGTTTTAGCATCAACCAGATATTATTGGGAAACAATAATGTTCCTGTGGAGGTGATCAATTCCCGGAAGCAGGGACCACATTTTAATGAGCTAAAAGTTGAAAAAAAAATATAAAACTAGGAAATACAACCAGTCATTTTTGGAAAAAGCAAAACAATAGTCTTTCACCGGGCAAGAAGTGAGAAACCAAATAGAAAAAACCTGTGGAGTCAGTTTAAAAAGCGAAAATCAAAAAAGCTTAATCAGAAGAACAAAGCAAAAGTCCTGGCGACCAACAACTCATTCAGACATGTGGAAATTATCCATAAGCTTGGACATTAAACATAATGTGCTGCCATCTTTTATAACGGTCATGAAGTGACGTCATCACTGGCATTACACAAAATTTGTGGGCCCCCAGCAATAGAGGATTTTGGGAACACTCTCTAAAAAAGCATTTACAATGGAACCCTGCTTTAAACTTCCTATATTTAGCATTTTCGCATCTTTTGGATGCTGTTGTTGAACATAAAATATACATTGTCTGGGCAGGCTTGAGTCTTTAAAGGCTACGTGTACAAGGCAGCTAACAGTGACTGTAATCTGCCTTTGCCTTGTATGTGATTTGTTTTAGACTGCTCAAACTGATTTTTAAATCTGATATAACTACAGATATCTATCCTGAGTATGCACCCACATGTGTTAAATGGATAAAACAATTTTGTCAGACAGATGCTGGTTGCTGCTCTGCTTCGTGTCTGCAGATTTGTAGGTTTCTGAAGGCAAGGGAAAGAAACAGGAAATGAAAGGTCAGAGCTGTTGGTTTGTGTGCAGACCACTGACAGAAATAGAAACAAGTGGCCTAATGGACTGCTTAGAGACAGGTTTGGATGCAAATCATTTGTTACGAGAGCAGAAAAATTTTGATTTCACATTTTTCCAAAAATATCTGATCTGTGCCATATATGAGTGAAGAAATGGGAATGGAGCTGCAATGTGAATATAGCCTTTTTATGGTTTTAAAAATTAAAACACAAAGTTGTACGCGGTAGTTTAACAATGACATACTGGCTGCCAACAACACGGTGGCATTCATGGAAAGAATTAATAATCAGAAATGACAATAATAGTTCCACAAATTAAACAGACCAAACCAAAACACTTTACGCTTAATCATAACTATTAATTATAATAAAAACTGAAGTGGAGAATATAAAAAGAAAACCCTAAACACAGTGAACCAAGACTTACTGTATACTAATGGGATTCTGTCAAATCTTTGCCAATTTCATGCATTTAACACTTTTTTTGTCATTAGTCCCTAGGAATATGTGTTATATGTTATTTTAAACTTGCCTGCTTTTACATTGAAGTCAGCAACTTCTTAAACAAATTTCGAACAGTTTGCTATGCTGCTATGGAGTTAAGGTATGAGCCATTTTGAGATTCCAATGTTATCATTTTCTTATCTTTAACTCGTCAGGTTGCTTTGCACATCTTTATTATTAAGCTCACACTTATCTACAATGCGAAGAGATGGTCAAAGACAAATATGTTTTTGTAGTTGGTTTTGTGGTTTTTGTCTGATGAGTGGGCCTTTTGGGTCCAGAGGCTCCCTAACCTTGTGGGGACATTTGCTAAGCCTGATATCATACATTTACTCATTTGGCTGACGCCTTTATCCAAGGTGACTTACAACATTTATGATACAGTTGGTTACATATCTTTTTGGTTTTCCAATTGCAGTACAGGCAGGTGAAGTGACTTGCTCTTAGTCACACAGTCTCAGTTGAGGGATTTGAACCCACAACCTCAGGGCTTGAAGTCCAAAGCCTTAACCACTACACCACACTACCTGCAATGCTTCATGATGCTGGTGATCACGTGGTAGCAATAGGCAGCTAAACAATCTTGAAGACTGGAGAGTGGAATGAAAGAGGAACAGGAGATGAATGTGAGGTCAAACTAATCTTTTAGGCAGAACCAAAAGTCATCCCAGGAATCAAAGTCAGAGAGAACAAAACAAAAGTCAAAATCCTGGAATTAAAAAGATCTTTTGTCAGAACCAAAACATGACCAAAAAACAAAACTGGGAAAAAATCAAAACAGCGACTCAAGAGTTTATCTGTCAAACTCCCATCTTCTCAAGGATATTCCACAGACATGGCAGTCACTGTATTTTTTCTAAAAAGGAACGCACAGTTCCCAGATCTCAATCTAGTAGGGTACCTTTGGGATGCAATGGAATAGAAGGTCCCCAGCATGAATGAGCCTTGCAATGCTATGGAGTCAGCATGGACCAAAATCCATAAGGAAAGGTTCCAGCACATTGTTGAATCCACACTTTGACTAATTCAGTCTGTTCTGAAGGTACAAGGGATCCTGTTCCATACTGGATAGGTGGACTTAATAATGTGGCCTCTGCTGACTGTGTCTCATTACTTACTCGATTTTTTCCAACTGTCACACACTATTTGTCTCCACATGTTCTGCAAACTCTAGAAATTGTAGATCATGAAAATCTCCAGAGAGCAGCTGTTTTTAAGACGCTGGAATGACCAGGTCTGGCACCAAAATATCACACCATGGACATGTTCACTTAGATTTAGCATCTTGACCGTTCTAAAAACTAAATCTCTTGGTCATGTCTACGTGCTGCACATATTGAGATACTGGCACATGATTGGAGAAGCAGGCTAGTAGCATTAACGGGCATGTGTACCTAATAAAGTGACCGCAGAGTTTATTTAAGTATTTCTTCCCTATCAATTGGATTAAGAGGTGAAAATTACAGTGAATAATGAGACAGATTGGAGTACCACTATATTACATTTGAGATGAGTGGTACAAATTGCTTAAGATTGGTAGAATATTTTAAAGCTCAACTGGTTGCAATAATTCAATTAGAGTGAAAGAGCAAGGGTGACACAGGGGTGATGATTATTATTATGCACAGTATTAGACTGGCACCTTAACCCAACGTGACTTGCAAGATCATGATATGACCGTTTACAACTTTTTTTTTTCACAGCGGGAGCACTGGCAGGTGAAGTGATTTTTCTGATGTTCATACAGTGAATCATAAGCAAGAATTGAATCAGCAACCTTAGGGTTTAAAGTCCACTACACCAAACTGGCAGCCAATCATTGGTTAGAGCCCCTTCCCAACTTCTTCAGCGGTACATTCCTGGCCCCAGTACTGTCTTTGTGAGGTCTGCACAGTCTCCCACTATGCCTTGTGGGTTGTCCTTCTACATTCCATAGATGTGTAGGTTAGGTTGCCTGTTAACTTCAAATTGGCCTTATATGAGAGAATGTGCTATATAGTCATTGGGTCCAGGATGGGTTCCTGCCTTATGCCCAGCATTGCTTGGTTAGGCTCTAATTGCAGCTAAACCTGAGCAGTAATATGTGTGTTCAGTGAAAAGATGGAAAAACATATAAAAGTGTTGAGGCAAAAAAAAATAATAATAATAAATGGGAAAGAAGGTGGTGTTGATGTATTACAGAGTTTAGAATTTTCTACAGTCAGCTGCCAAGCTTGCCATTGGATGCACCTGCTATTGACTTTCCAGACACCAAAATATATATTATTTTTATTAAAGCTCAAAGGGCAAACACACTTGCCTGGGTTTAGGTTCTCTGTCACTTTTTCATAAAATCCTCATGGTTTTTGTTTTTATCCCTCTGGGTGTTATGATTCCATCCGAGGCTTGTGTTTGTCTTGGTTTTCCCTTATGTTTAATTTTTTTAAACAGTTTTTCGTTAACTTCATTTACTTCCAGTTGCAGTTATTTTGTGATGTGGTAGCTGTCTGGCATCTGTGGTTGCCATGAAGACCAGTCCTGGAAATTTTATGAATTACGTTATCAGTGTGAAGGTTTAAAGATCGACGTGACAAAACCATCACAATCCATGTCTGGTGGATTCCAAAAAAACCCTTCTTAAAGAATACATTTTAAAGATTTGTTGGTTTCTGATTTTTGCTTTAAGTTTTTCTACTACGGTTTTTGGGTTATGTTTTGGGTTTGACAATCTTTCCAATAGTCTTCAGCTGTGGACTAGCAATGGATTGTGCAGATTGTGCAAAGCACAAGGGTCTACGAGCTTAGGGGGCACACTCTGGGCCATATAGATTTAAAAAATTGAAATAACTTAAATCACTTGCACAGTTCATCGCGTTAATAATTCATAGTTTCAGTGACATATTTACCATCGGCAGGCAAGTCCAATCCAATCCATGATGATATTACGCATTAGGCAGGCCTACAGTTTAGAAGAATTTAGACTTCGGGAGTTCGGATGCTCAGAGCCTAATCAGAGGCACAACATGGCTTAGTCCGCCTTACAGAGAAGTGCAAATTCCCAAATCTGGTAACCTTTGGCATGCCATAGCGGATGTGAACAGAAGAAGTTTTGAATGAAGTCACATGAATAATGTAAAAATACATTATTATTGTAAATAATTGTTAGTTTTCTACTTTGATTTGATGTCAACAGTTTTCAAAAGTCAAACTCATAAACAGTAAATCATAGCAATTCTGTTGTTAAGTTATGGCCCCCGTTAGTTGGCAAAGGCCAAATATTAGAACAATTTGACGTTTTGTATATTTTCGCCTTACAACACCATGTCGGCCAGTAGCAGCAGATCCGGCAAACATTATAAGAGTGGTACTGATAAACGTAAGGCATGCCTGCAACAGAAATTGAAAAATGCTAAGCTTACCAAGACTGTCAAAACTGAGCAAGGGACAGCGGTAGGAACTGAGAATGCTGATACTGGTGAATCGTCACAACGGTTGTAAGCAGATTATGTGCGGTGACTGAAATGGTTGCAATTACAGAGTCTGGAAGTATAGTGATACAACAACTTCAGATCAGGTGCTATCTGATAAAACTGTTAAAAATGGAGAAACTACTAAAGACAAACAAGCGATACATATGACCAAACAATTTCCTACCGACAAGGAAAATTTCTTAGAACCATTGACACCTCACTTTATGATGTCCATTTTCTCAGAACTTGTGTAGAACAGGCTGATTGTGTAATAGTATCCTGTCAGCTGGTGTTTGTTTTAATTTGTTACAAATTGAAATGGCTTCATTTTATAGCAGAGAACAGTTTCTACTTTCTAGCTTACGTTACATTTTAATCATCTTCCTCCACAAGTTGTCTTGGAAAAGCAAGTGGGTACACATCTTACATATATTTATGCACTTCTACTACTACCCACATTCCATTCCCACAATTTATTTTGCTAGCTTAGAGGAGTTGTAATAAAGTGATTAAAAAGGTTATTTCAAATTCCTTTGAGAGAGTTGGTTTGTTTGTCACCAGCGTGTGATCTGATAGTGACACGGTCGCGGACTCCACTGCTCAGCCGACCCCTAGGATCTAGTGGCAAATAAATTACTAACAGTTATGCTAGACAAGAGGGGCTGACCTCAGAGAGCTGCACAACGGCCTTCAGCAAGCCAGCTACTGTATGCCACTGGTCTTCAGGTTACGATTCCTTGCTTGTTTTACAAGTCTTCTCCTGGTCTTCCCATTAGTTTTGTTTGCATTTCAGTATCTTAACACTAGGATTCAATTTTATATATTTTTAAACTGAAATAATAAATTTTACATGTTATTGATTTTTATCATTATAACAGTTAACTTATTGTGCCATTATTTTGGAACTGATTTTATTTGTGGGAAATGCCATTTTGAACTCATTTTTTATGGCCATGGCAAATTGTCTTCCATATGATTGTCAGTTGTGCAATACGTGATATCATCAAGTGATTTCTATAAGTGATGATGGCGTGGGATCTAAGGAATTGAAGCTTTGGATATAATTAAAGTCATTTTTCATTCTTTCTCGAATAACTGTAGTTAGGGCTAAGCATTACTAACTTTTTGCTACATGTCTTTTGAGTTTGATTTTTGGTTGTAATGATTGTTCCTTTGTATTTTCCTGTTACATTGACTCTTGCCATGTGCTGACAATTCAGTCTGCTTCATTGAATTAGTTTTTATGTTTCAGTTCAATTCTCTCATTTATTCCTTAGGCTGCCTTGTCTTTTTTCAATGAGTTCATCCATTACTCACCATCATGGGCACTGACTTGTCATTGGCATCACTTACTGCTTCAGTTGAGAGACTGAGCAAAACATCATTTAATCTCGATGAGCCTGGTTTAGAGATGCAAGGAGCAGAGGTTTTGCATATTTGTTGAAAGGCTTTTTAGCCTTTTTTGCATTTATAGGAAATACTTGTGTTATTTGGAATAACAAAACAAGATTGATAAGATTTTTTTGAATGAAACTTGTACTCGTAGTGTTTCATCTTTCGTTAAACAACGAAACAACCACAAGAACAATAATAATAGTAATACAGTAATCCCTCGCTATATCGCGCTTTGACTTTCGCGGCTTCAATCTATCGCGGATTTTATATGTAAGCATATTTAAATATATATTGCGGATTTTTCGCTGGTTTGCGGGTTTCTGCAGACAATGGGTATTTTTGTTTCTGGTACATGCTTCCTCAGTTGGTTTGCCCAGTTGATTTCATACAAGGGACTCTATTGGTAGATGGCTGAGAAGCTACCCAATCAGAGCACGTGGTTAAGTTCCTGGGTGCTGACTGGCTCAGCGACAGGGCACGCAGAATTCAATTCCGCTTTGTGTTAACCAGGAAATCTCATCTCGCTCATTCAGCATCAATGTATTTCGCTGTGTAAAGAGTTAACTTTCGTCAATGAACTGCTCGATTCCCACTCCGAGATGCTGAGCGATGAAGATTTGGCCAAGATGACCAAGTCAATGAGCGAGGAAGATAAGGAACAAGAGGACCCACCACAGGAAGAAGACGCCAGCCTAACTCTCAAGCATCTTGTGACCATTCTACGAATGGCAAAAGATCTCCAGACATTGGTTGATGAATGGGACCCGCAAATGATTCATCCTTTGTAATTTAGAAATGCTCTTGATGATGCCATGGAAGTGTATAAAAACCTCCTTACACAAATGAAAAAGCAGTGCCAGCTACTGCCCATCACGATGTTCCTTACCCGCAAAACACCGCCTAGTACACCTTCAGTGGAAGAAGGAACTCCAGACAACAACGCCAATGCTACACAGTCACCTGAAGAGGCTCCTTTAGAAGAGCTGTAACTCTCTCCTTTGTTAAAATTAAACTCATTGTTATTGGACAAGTTGTCGTGACATTGTTGGTGAGTACCCATAACTAATTTTCTACATACTTAGTACATGTACATACATCTAGTGTAACTGTACACACATTTTACTGCATAAAATTTTTCTTGCATTGTACATATTTATTGCTGGTGGCCTGTCTATCGTAATGGCTGTAACATATGTGATATCGGAGATGCTCGATATCTTTAAAATAACATTTAGGTTTTACTGTATATAAACATTGTTTACATACATAATTTCAATGAATCTTACCTAATATCTAAGAGAATATAAAGGGTTTATGCTGTATAACTGTGCAGGAAATGTTTATAAGAGTGTGGGAGAGTTTATAAGGGCTTAAAATATATAAAAATAACCATATAAACATATGTTTTTTACTTAGCGGATTTTCACCTTTTGCAGGTTGTAATGCAACCCCCGCGATCGAGGAGGGATCACTGTACTCCTATAACAGGGGTAACACAGGACACATGTAGTAAAATTAAATTAGATGATCAACATAAAAACATGACTGCAAGTTCAGGATTTGAAAGCCTTAACAAACACTGATTTAGTGTAAAGTCAAAATGTAACCACCTTCTTAGTTGGCGTATATGAAAATACATGTTAAAATGTGCTCACTATCGTCTCTTCAAGTTCGATCTTGGCTTCCTACATTGTTCATTACAGTTCACTTTATGTTCGACTCTCATTGTGTGTTGAATGGATGGTGATATTGCAGTCTCTGGACATTGGCGTGGACACAGTAAACAAGAAACATGGGTCAGTGCTTTAAAGATGATTATAATAATTCAGTTGAATTGAATGTTGTGATTATATTGGTCTAGTCTTTGGTAGCATTTGGTGTCATAGTCATAATGGACTACCTAAATTGTCAAGTACAGATCGCCTGTATAAGTAGCCTGCAGGAAGTTATATACTTAGACGCATGTCGTATTATCATGAAGTAGAAATCTCAGGCACTACAGATTTCCAAAGCCCGTAGTCCCAAACACTTGCCAGAATGCCCACAAGAAGAGGATATCACTGTTAAACCCCAGCTAGTACTAAGGGCAAGCACCAAATCTTTATAAAATAAACTATTTACTCTTCACAGAAGAGTATTTTAATCTCATATGACGATGTGGGGTCTCCTCCATGGCTCCCACTTCCCTTTATGGAGCCTCTTGAACCCAACACCGTCGGTAATGTAACTGGATGAGCTGGACAACGAGGACACCAAATGAAAGCAAGAGGAAATGTGCAAAGTGCGGAAGTGCTTTTATTTAAAGACAACAATACCAAAACAAAGTGTTCAAATAAAGTGCAGTGCTCCAAAACATCATTAAATAAATAATCCACTAAAACCAGGGTGAAAAAGTGGAGGTTTAAATCCAATAAATGGTTCCATTAATAACAAGGTTAAAACAATAGCTGGAAGCAGTCCTTTAAAAACAAAGGCTGGAGCCTTCCTTCAGCTGGTGGCTCTCCTGCTTCTCCTATCTGGGCTCTGCACCAGGGGATCACCCCTACCTGCAGCTGATCTTCTTCCTCTGCTGGTCTGGTAGCTTCTCGATCCCTGGCGTCGTTCAGCTCTCACCAAACTGAGACTTGGGTTCCCCAGAGAGCAGGGCGCTTACGCTGGGGCTTCAACCTCCCAAGTCTCTGACTTCTGCTGCCTTCTGCAGCCTTATGGGGCGAGCCAACCACCTTCCTGTGATTCCTGCTCCTCACAAGCACTCAACATGAGCGACTCAGTCAATCTGTCCCCGGATGTCGGGCAAACACCCCTCTAGGGCTCACTGCCCAGCTGTCTTCTGCTAACCGCGAGCTTGCTCTTTCTGCTCTTGATCACTCACATTGGCATCAGATCTCAGCTTCCTACTTTCTTCTTATTTCTCTAACCTCCGTTCTTTCACTTTTTTTTTCCTTTCTCCTCCTTACTTGCACTCCTACTATATACACTCACCTAAAGGATTATTAGGAACACCTGTTCAGTTTCTCATTAATGCAATTATCTAATCAACCAATCACATGGCAGTTGCTTCAATGCATTTAGGGGTGTGGTCCTGGTCAAGACAATCTCCTGAACTCCAAACTGAATGTCAGAATGGGAAAGAAAGGTGATTTAAGCAATTCTGAGCGTGGCATGGTTGTTGGTGCCAGACGGGCCGGTCTGAGTATTTCACAATCTGCTCAGTTACTGGGATTTTCACGCACAACCATTTCTAGGGTTTACAAAGAATGGTGTGAAAAGGGAAAAACATCCAGTATGCGGCAGTCCTGTGGGCGAAAATGCCTTGTTGATGCTAGAGGTCAGAGGAGAATGGGCCGAC
The DNA here is from genome assembly GCA_026402145.1 of Polypterus bichir lapradei. NCBI lineage: Eukaryota > Metazoa > Chordata > Cladistia > Polypteriformes > Polypteridae > Polypterus > Polypterus bichir. The sequence continues at coordinate 38,673,822 of JANRMT010062861.1, forward strand.
TGATTCAAGCTGATAGAAGAGCAACTTTGACTGAAATAACCACTCGTTACAACCGAGGTATGCAGCAAAGCATTTGTGAAGCCACAACACGCACAACCTTGAGGCGGATGGGCTACAACAGCAGAAGACCCCACCGGGTACCACTCATCTCCACTACAAATAGGAAAAAGAGGCTACAATTTGCACGAGCTCACCAAAATTGGACAGCTGAAGACTGGAAAAATGTTGCCTGGTCTGATGAGTCTCGATTTCTGTTGAGACATTCAAATGGTAGAGTCAGAATTTGGCGTAAACAGAATGAGAACATGGATCCATCATGCCTTGTTACCACTGTGCAGGCTGGTGGTGGTGATGTAATGGTGTAGGGGATGTTTTCTTGGCACACTTTAGGCCCCTTAGTGCCAATTGGGCATCGTTTAAATGCCACGGGCTACCTGAGTATTGTTTCTGACCATGTCCATCCCTTCATGACCACCATGTACCCATCCTCTGATGGCTACTTCCAGCAGGATAATGCACCATGTCACAAAGCTCGAATCATTTCAAATTGGTTTCTTGAACATGACAATGAGTTCACTGTACTAAAATGGCCCCCACAGTCACCAGATCTCAACCCAATAGAGCATCTTTGGGATGTGGTGGAACGGGAGCTTCGTGCCCTGGATGTGCATCCCACAAATCTCCATCAACTGCAAGATGCTATCCTATCAATATGGGCCAACATTTCTAAAGAATGCTTTCAGCACCTTGTTGAATCAATGCCACGTAGAATTAAGGCAGTTCTGAAGGCGAAAGGGGGTCAAACACCGTATTAGTATGGTGTTACTAATAATCCTTTAGGTGAGTGTATAATGGGGATGTGGCACAGGTGTGGCGATTAGCAGCTCCCAGCATCAATTACGGATGCGGACGATTCCTCACCTGTGCACATAAGTGAGGAAATGCACGCAGAACGTCACGTTTCAAGAACTACTCCAGCCACACTACCACGCCCCCTCTATAAGCCGCGAGTGTGGCGATTATTTATTTAAAAACTGGCCTTTTATTCTGTGCCGTGGACCCGCTATTTCACATTGCAATGAAGCTCCATGGAGCACGAAGGCAAAGTGGAATTGCATGTTACAGGAAGGCAATCCAAATGAAACAAGTCCCAATACAGATTCCAATAGCAAGGACAAAACACAAAACAGAAGGTCAAAAAAAAATCCAGAAATATTACAAGGCGTGTAGAATTTACAAAAGCACAAGAACTTGCCACTCCAGGGCACATTCATAATGGCCACCCACAAAATGCATGGAACATAACAAAAGAAACTTGTATACATAGACAAAATCAAAAATAAAGAAAAATTCTTATAAACATAAGTGAAAAGAATAAAAAATCCTGTTAACAAAAGAGACAAAATAAAATTAATTCGAACCCCAGCAAGGGGAAGAACTCTGGCTGATGCATGACAAGTATGGACTTTCAGGCTCAGTTTTACCATTGCATTTTTTCTCAAGCATCACTCCAACTTTAAGACTGGAGGGCAATTGACTCATTGCCCCCCACAATACATGGCACCTATGGTTAATAACCTATGATTAATACAGAATATATGTGGGTTTCCCTATTTATACTGGTAACAAGTTAATTAGTTATGCCAATGAAATCCCAGTCTATGACCATTAAAGCCACTCTCAGCAGTTAAAAGCAACCATCTAAGCTAACTAAGCTGGATCTTTACTTCCATGTAAAGGGAAGTTTGGTGATGGGGTTTAAAATTTGCTGATTCATTAGGTTCAGATTCTTATTGTATGATGTTGAAACCATCAAGAAAAGTTGATTTTAGCATAGTGTTGATTTTCATGTCTTAAAATGACAATTTATGTTGCAAAATTCTGAATTCTTGTGTTGTGTAGCACTCCTGGATATCTATATCCCAGCAAAGACACCAACATTTGGACAAAGTATTTTCTGAGATATCTGCCCTGAATGCTGAGACATATGTACAATGATAACTTCCTGACCTGACCTACCGTCTTCAAACAAGTTGCATGGTGCTTGTCTTGTGACAGGCTTCAGGCCTATTGTGTTTGGTCCAGTTTTGTCCAGTGCTTATCCCCATATCCTTCAAAAACAGTTTATCCTGTGTCCAATGATAACTGCCATGGAATTTGTTTCATTTATGTGGGATTTTTTCAGCCTCCTCTGTTTAGTCATAAGTCCAGGCTTATTGATTTGCAAAATTTTTGCACAAATTGTTTTTGAAACAGATAATTTATTTAAATGTACATATACACACACAATCATGTGCCTACACGCTCACAAACAAACACTCTCAAACAAATTTATAGATGAAGACAGCTGACAACTTGTTTGACCCTCCAGAGCACATGCTGGATGATGAAGAGAAAGCAATGAACACACAAACAATCAGCCACTACAGCAGATCTGCAAAGGTCGACGTGCACAGAAGCGTTAAGCCACCCCTGTGCCAATCTGTCTATCTGGGCAGCTTGTTTACCTCATTTGACTCAATGTGTTTTAGATTCAAATTAAACATTATTTAAGTTGTTTATTTCAATATTCTGTTCATTTACTTGTTTATTTGTGTATATAGTAAATATTATAGAAGTTAATGTACTTGATTCTATATTATTGTACAGTACAATTTGTTATATTCTATTGTAAAATCTTTTATTGACCGATTTCCTGTCGTATCCCTCAGTCAGTCATTTTCAAACCTGCTTAGCCCTGAACGGGGTCCCGGGGGTCTGCTGGAGCCTATCCACTAAAGTGAAATTTACATGGAGGTGCCGTATGGAGCAGTCCACACTGAATTTTTATGGTGGGATTGTGAGCTGAAATACAATCCATTTAATGCATTTTCTCACTTCATATTCTAGTCTTAAAATTAAGGACTGTATCCAGAAAGGAGGGAAAGAGTCTATTGAGGCTTATAAGCAAACCTCCATTCCAAATATTTTCTGAAGATAAAACATTTATTAGCCTTATAAAACATCAATGGTCTCCAGTGTTTGCTACAGGTTATGTTATTAATGATACAAGCCAATGTTGCTAGCACTATTCCTGTGATGGACTGACCAGCGGCATGACATTCTCATCAATTCAGAACCTAACCCTACCTTTGATTTTTTTAAACAAATTGACTGTTACAATTCATGCAGCAGGCGTTGACTCCTACCTGAAACACAAGGCTGTCTCTGATACTCAAAGAGATACGTTTCCTGCCCAATGTCTGAGGGTTGAACCCTAGGCCATACTTTCAATATGTCAGCAGGTTTTGGTTATTGTTTTCCTTAAAGAGTTGTTATGAGCACACATAACAACAAATCCTTCATCTCTGAAAGAAGCAGCAGAAAACTAAAGAGCAATGAAAAGCTTTCAAAGTTTGTGCATTGTCACCTTTATAAAATCTCCACTTAGGTAGATGGATAGATAGATAGATAGATAGATAGATAGATAGATAG
>JANRMT010062861.1:38686055-38736143 GCA_026402145.1 Polypterus bichir lapradei
GATAGATAGATAGATAGATAGATAGATAGATAGATAGATAGATAGATGGTAAAGTTGCTCCATGATATTTTTTTGATCCCAAGGTAAAGTGCTCTCTTACAGTAGCCTATACACATTAATAGCAGATATACAGAAAATGTATACAGAACATGTTTAATCTAAAAAGTAAAATAAATAAATATATTTGTCCATGTACCATATTTAAATGGAATCTAGTAAACCAGGTCTCCTAAGATAGTGCCATGTAGAGCATCGAGGAAGAGTCAGCCTAGTGGAGGAGCTCTGCAGGTGGACTGGGATGTCACCTTGATGGTGTGAGATGTTGTTCATGATAGCCAGCAGCTTAGCCGACACCTTCTGCCAGCTGCTACCCCCAGAGAGTGGACGCTAGAGTGGCTAGAAGTGCCTGCCTTCCTGATTAGCTGTTAAGTCTGTTTGCCTCTTGTGTTCTCAAGCTACTGCTCCAAATTACAACTGTGTAAAACCACGGCCTGGCAAAAGAGATGCAGAAATGTTATGCCCATGCCTAAGGACCTACATTTCCTCAGGAAAACACTCTACTCAGGCCCCTTTTTTGTTTTCAGCTCAATCCAGATTTCTATCCAGGTAATTCTACTGCATTCTCCACACTGGCAGTGACCACACTAGTAATTGAAACCTGATCATCAGAAGTATGAGGCAGCACACCTCACCACCGTGCTGCTGTGCCATACATGATGGAGGCTTTCATTCTGTAAATTAACTAGCTACAGGCCATGCAAATTTTGTAAGGGAAACTGCTTGAGGCATGAAACGAAGCTTCAGTCTTCACAGAAACAGAAGATCGGAAATAAACAAGGCAACCTGAAAAAATATGCAGCAAAGAAGAAAGAAAAATCTAACACCAAACGGATTTCAAGAAAACAAGTGCCTTGTGTTGTTTGCGAGTCTGTGTAACTACCTGGCGTGCGCACACACACACACACGCACACACACACACACTATTCATGTATGTTCTTTGTCTTTATGAATCAGCTAGAAGTCATCTCTCCGACTACACCCACATGTGAGAAAAAAAGAGAGCAGTTCAACATCCCCACTGAGGATACCTCAGATCTCCAACGCTGATGTGCTTTGTGCCTCAAACTGCTGGAAGAAAGTTGCAAGACGAAGTGAGCGCCCGGCATGTTGGCAGATCAGAGGGACGCGCTTGCTTTTGACGTGACAGTGCAGCATCTGGGCCTCATTAGGAAGGCCATGCATATTAAGGCACCGGCTACCAGCGCAGCAGGTTGGCAAATTTGACTGCAGGCAGATTTGTGCAAATTTGCTTGACGTTTTAAATTGGGATTGCAAGAGGTTCGGGAGATCCCTGAGGCTCTTTAACATAGCAGATCCTTTGAAGGTATGATTTTATTATTTATATGATTTAAAAAAAATGTTCAATTCCATATAATTTTCGAAGGTGAGGTTTATCTGTTAAGGGATCATAGGCCAGATCTTGAAGAAGAGGCACATAAATCAGAATATGCAACTCCAATTTTTGGTAGTATTGGGTGGGTAGGGATACATTTATGCAGGCATAAAAAGAAAGGTTAAATCATTTAAATAAAATCAACTTCAGAAATGTAACAAGCAATAGAAGAACGCTCAAAAATGTTTATTTTCTAAAACCACACTTCAAAACCATAAAGAGGAAGGCCAACCAGCCTTGGGTAAGACGCCATCCCATCAAAGGGCACATCAACTCCTCTCACACACACCTATGCGGAGTCAATTCACTTCCAGCAACCAACCCAACCCACACAGTTTGAGTCTGGAGAAAGAAACTGGAATTATTCACCTAGAGAAAACTCATTCAGACAAGGGGAGAAAATACAAACTGTACATGCTGGGCATTTAACCAGAACAAAGGAGCAGATGCACTAACTACTGTGCCACTGTGCTGCTCCAACCCAATAAAAGAAGCAGATAGGAATAATGTAAGTAAGGAGTGGCATTCATGTTTGGAGACTTAGTTAGCTGGTTTGAAATTTAGAGCAATTTTAAATTTTCTACTCACTTCACCAAACTGTTTATTATCAAAATTTTATTGCATATTTTTGCAACAGTGACTCACAATAAAAAAATAACAGTGATACTAGAACATATTTACAGGGAGGCAGGGAAAGCAGTGATGAGAGGTAAAATAATCTCCTTCTCATCACATAAGAAAAAAATAGAAAACAAACGTATTCAGGAATTAGAAGAAATCATTAAGTCTTTAGAGGCATCCACAGAAGAAGAATTACAAAACAAATTGCGTAAAAGTAAACTAGAACTTAAAGGAATTATTGACAAAAAAATACAATTTTTAGCACAAAGACTACGAATAGAAAACTTTGAACACGGAAATAAATCAGGCAAGTTTTTAGCCAACCAGTTAAAAATAAACAAAGAGAAAATTGCCATATCTGCTGTTAAAGACTCAACTGGGAATATAGTATATGATCCTGAAAGAATAAACAACACTTTCAGAGATTTTTACAAAACCTTGTACTCACCACAGATTAAACCATCAGATAATGAGATCAATGAGTTTCTAGACAGGATAATACTTCCTAAATTATCAGATAGTCAAACTACAGTCCTGGACTCGCCATTAACATCAGATGAGCTTCACGAAGCTCTTAACTCCATGCCTAATAGAAAAGCTCCAGGTGCAGATGGGTTTCCAGCAGAGTTCTACAAAGAATTCTGGATCATTCTAGCTCCAACATTTTTCAGAATGATGAGTGAAATAGAAGAAAATGGTAGACTACAGCCAAATATGAATTCAGCCAACATTAGTCTCCTGTTAAAGCCAGGCAAAGATCCTATATTTCCTACCAGCTATCACCCCATTTCTCTTATTAATGTTGACCTCAAAATAATTTGTAAAGCCCTTGCAAAAAGATTAGAGAAGGTAACCCCTTTCATAATACACCCAGACCAAACTGGTTTCATTAAGGGGAGACATTCATCCACAAATTCACGTAGATTACTTAACTTAATAGACTTTTCTTACAGCAGAAACATGGGAACCAGTATATTATCTCTCGATGCAGAAAAGGCTTTTGACAGAGTTAACTGGAAGTTCTTATTTGCAACTTTACATAAATTTGGTTTTGGAAACTTCTTCATAAACTGGTTAAAAATATTATACAGTTCACCAACAGCATGCGTCAGGACAAATGACCAAACATCAGCTAGCTTCTGTCTTCAGAGGGGGACTAGGCAGGGATGCCCACTCTCCCCCTCGCTATTTGCTATTTTTATTGAACCACTAGCAGCAGCAATCAGGCAAACTACAGTTATTAAAGGCATAAAGTGTAAGAACATAGAACATAAAATCAGTCTTTATGCAGATGACGTGTTACTTTTTCTCCAGAATTCTCAATCCTATCTCTCCCAAGCAATTGAACTAATAAACTCCTTTTCAAGAGTTTCAGATTACTCAATAAACTGGTTAAAATCCATAGTTCTCCCAATTAATTTTTCTTTTGTCAATTCCCTTAATACACAATTGGAATCAGGGAATATTACATATCTGGGCATTCATGTCTCTCCCAGGCTGTCAGATCTAACTAAACTAAACTACATCCCACTATTAAAGAAAGTGGAAGATGATCTTGCTAGATGGAAATCCTTACCGATATCACTTATGGGGAGAGTTGCCACAATTAAAATGATGGTTTTACCAAGAATCAATTACTTATTTTCAATGATCCCAAACAAGCCATCATCGGATTGGTTTAGATCCCTGGACTCCTCTATCACTAAATTCTTTTGGAAGGATAAACCTCCACGAATTAGCTTAAAAACACTACAGAAGACCAAAGATAGAGGAGGGCTGGATCTACCCAACTTCTATCATTATTTCTTAATCAACAGGCTCCAATATATACCAAGATGGTTGCAACATAACCCGCTGGATGAGTCCTGGTTAGATGTAGAACAGACACTTTGCAATACTATAGAGCTTTCGGACCTACCGTTTATTAGCTCAAAAATAAGAAAGCATGAAAGCTTTAAAAGTATTAATATTAGCACCTCACTGACAGCATGGTGGGAATATCTAAAAATGACAGAGTCTTCACTAATTCCATGCAGACGCACACCCATCTGGAATAATCCTGACATATTGCAAAACAATAAAATGATGAACTTCCCATACTGGAAAAGTAAGGGAATTCTATACATGGAACACATATTTGAAGGATTGGATTTCACTCCATTTAACAGAATAGTCTCCCAATTTGGGATAGACAAGAATAGATTTTTAGAATATCTCCAAATTAAATCAGTAGTTAAAGAAAAATTTAAGCTTAATAAAGTAGAATTACAAACACCATCAAGGGTATTAGACTTCTGTAATCTCAAACATCCCAAATTACTGTCTAAAGTATATAAAACATTGACCAAAATAGATGATACAATAGCAATTCCTATAGGTAAATGGGAGGCGGATCTATTAGTTAGCTTTGACCAGACTTTTTGGTCCCAAACTTGTTTAAAAACTTTTAAAACGATCAGAAACCCCAATTTACAATTAATTCAATACAAAATTCTACACAGAGTACACTATACAGGTCATCGGATGTTCAGGATGGGATTTGTGCCATCTGACACCTGCACACACTGCACAGACAACATTCCTGACAGTTATATCCACGCACTGTGGTTCTGTCCACCTGTTCAGGGATTCTGGTATGGAGTATGTGAAGACCTGTCAAAGTGTTTGAAATGTGATATCCCAATTTCCCCCTCATTTTGCCTGCTGGGGAACCTAGAGGATGTCCCGATTGAAACAAATTTGGTTCACGTAGTTCTCACTGCCATATGCATCGCTAAGAAAACTATCCTCATAAACTGGAAAAACAAAGATAATCTTTGCATTAACCAGTATAGAAATCTTTTATTGGATCATATTACACTTGAGACAGCCTCTGCCTCCACTTCAAATCAATCTCTCTGGGCTCCTTTGATCGGTTCCATCACATAGCGACAATGGAGGGTCATTGATATTGTCCTGCGGGATGCTGTGGTTGAGGTGGTGGAGAGTCTGAGCTTAGAGTGTCTGGAGGATCCCTGGGGGTGGGTTCACTAGGGGGGTCTTGGGCTGGGGGGCTGCTGCCCCACTCTGGTGGTGCTTGGGTTGCCTCGGGGGGTGGACTTCTGGTAGTTGTGTGTGGGGCCTTGGGGGGTCTTGACGGTGGCTGCGGGTCACTGCCTGGTGGCTGCATCGCCCCTGGGTGGGTCTGGGTGGGGGCCTGGTGGCTTGGGGTTTGGGGGCGGCCGTCCCCGGATGGGGGTCTGGGTGGGGCCTTGGGGATTGGGTCCTGGCATGTACGCTGCCGGGAAGAGGGCCAGAACATGCGGTGGTGCCGGGTCCTGGCTCCGCCATGGGGGAGGGGGATGTCCGGGAGGGGGGGGTCCAACTTTACCTGGGTGTCTTATGTCTTACTTAGTCTGAAAGTTGAGTAAATGTGGGGATGGGAGTAAATACTCTGCTGGGGTGGTGTGGGTTGGTGGCCTCAGACTCTGTGGGGCTCTGTGATGCTGCTGCTTTGGGCCATGGCTAGATGGGCTGGGGCCTCCACGCCCCGGGTAGATTCTGGGAATGGAGGTGCCTATTGGGGCCAGTAGGGGAACTGGCTCCCTGGAGGGCTCAGGCCCCTCAGCCATTCCTCCCCATCCTCAGACATTTCCCTCCTCCTGCTCCCTCACATCATCACACAACTATGCACATAGGGCCTTGGGGTGTGGGTAAGTCAGGGGGTGCGGGTATGGATCCCATTTCCGCAGTCCTGTGGCAGCCTACCCCCCAATTTTATTTGCACATTAAACACTTCCACAAACAACATTTCACACAAATGCACACTCAGGGTCTTGGGAGTGAGCACACTCAACGGCATCCGGTGGGGGGAAATTCCAGCCTCACTCCGAGTGCCAGTGCCCACTTCCAATTTTAAACTGCACCTAGTCACGGAGGGTTTTGGGGGGGAAGTGGGGCTGTGTATTGGCATCAGCTGGTGTAGGCCACATGATGCCAGCACTGCCCGCGCCCCCCCAACCACAAAATGCACCTTATCAACACACGTTAACATTACATTGGAGCCGGCGGAGGGAGACTAGAGGTCTTATTACACCTCTGTTCTCGGTTAGCTGCCCGGGGCTGGAGGCTAGGAGTGGGAGCTGGCCGTCTGCCTGTGGTCTGGAGTGGTGGGTTGCTTTGCTCTGCGTTGGACGGGGGTGCTTGCTCATTATTACCCCAGCGAAACGGGGCTAACTCTGGCGTCCGGGAATGGTTGTGCCCTCGGTACGGCAGCACCGGGACCAGAGTTAGTAGGGTGTGTATGGGGAGTGTGAATGGGTGTCTGGCGTACATCCTTGTAAGTCTTGGGTTGTATGTGTATGTGAGAGCATGAGGGAGGGAGTGCATGACTGTGTTTGTGTGTGACTGTATATGTCAGGTGGGGTTTTGGACTCCTCCCCTCTCCTGGGACATCTGGCAATGCTACAACATTTTCGCCTACCCTCCCCCGCCACTTTTTTTTTTAAACATCTGTCTGGTCGCTCCCGGTGGCTGCCTGGTGGGATCTGGGTCCCTGGGCTCTGTTGGGTCCTCGGCGGGGTGGGTCGCCCTTGTGTCCCGGGCTGCTGGGTTCCGGGCCCGTCCAGCTCCGGGGTGAGCGGCTACGGGCGGGCCTGGGGGCTAGCCGTTGATGTCTCCCGGGACTCTGCAGGCTGCTGGTTGTGGCCCCCCGGGGTGATCTTCTGCGCCTCTCGAGGGGGGGTTGGGGCTTCTCTGGTGACGGTCTCCCTGGGGTCTCCGCGCTCTGGGGTGACCACTGGATTTCTGGGCTTGGAACTCCCTCCATCTTCCGCACGTTTTTGTGGGCAGGTCTGTGGCCCTTCACACTCACTATTGGACGCTCCTATAGAGAAACCTTACACATACAAGCGTGCGTACGCACACAGGTGCTCACATGGTGCTTTCATAGGTATGACTTGGACATCTTCAGCACATGACCTAAGGCTGTGGTTGGCCCTAAATGCCTTAGTAATAATTACTGTATGATTGTTAGCAAACATTTTTACTTTGATATATCTTCATGTAGCTGATGCATCAATGTTTTTGTCTTGTGGTTTTTTTTTTTTCCCCCTCTTTTTCTGCAGGTCTAGAAGCGGATTCTGGTTCATTTATTGTTTATTCTATACGAAAATCCCCCCTTCCCCCTTTACCTCCATCTCCTCCTTTTCTCTCTTCTTTTTCTTTCATTTTTGTCTCCGTGTCCGGTTCGAATCTTAAAAACATCTGAAAATATTTCTAATAAAGTTTTGGTATCAGGCGTGGCGTCAGCAGAAGCTGTAACGCTCCACCTGAGAGAAAAACTGTAAGGCTAGTCGCCAGCATTCAGACATCAATTCTGATTGCTTCACAGCCAAACAGGACACGGTTAAAAAAAAAAAAAAAAACGTATTTACAGGCACTAGTAGTGTACATTACCTGTAAATATGTTTTTTAATTCCATTTCACAATATCATGTGGCTGGGATTTGTTTGATAGACAGCAGGCAGCCTGTGATGAAACAATTTCTGTGCTGTTGTTAGTTGTTGTTCGATGTGGAAGGTCTGGGGCTAATTGGAGTGTAAATTTCTTAAACATAAAACTTTCAAAGAAGTACCCGATGGAGATTTAAATCCAGGTTGAATCGCAAAGTAAATTTTTTAGCTACATTCGAACATGACAGGTAATCTAATAAATTACAGTGTTACAGAAAATCTTAATCTTCAGATTAACCAACTTGTGGGCCACTGGTAGCTGACTCGAGATGAAATACTGAAACACCACTCCCCACACCTCACTGCTCTGATGGCTCTAATTCACAGTGGAAAAACCACAGATGGATCGCTGCCCAACCCGGGCGAAACCCCATCCACCAGTCCGATGATCGGACTCAATTCACAACGGCAGCATTGTAGGTGGATTACTACCAATCATAGAGGAAAAGCATTGGCAATAGTGCTTGATTCATCTAACATTCCTATGCTCTGGTAACCATGCACAAAAGCTTTGATGGACCACCCCACTCGCCCTGCTCAAATGATCATGCTAAATTCATGGAGGGGTGGGTTGAGACCACACTAGTATGTGAAAAGTTAAGTTGTGAAGCCACAAAGGTTGGGAAACACTGCCACTGTTTTAGATAATGCAACCTTGAGGTTGTTTAAGTGTAACAGAAATCCTGAGTACACTTTATGGCAATGTAGCATTAGTGTCACTTAACCATCTTTCATACATTTCTGCATAAGTTAAATTACTTGGTTTGTTATTTATACGGATGTGGACACCATGCCACTTACCTGGTTTGATTTTAAGAGCAGGAGAAGTGAGCTGCTCTTACTGAGGTTCAGGCAGGATGGTGTGCAACCACAGGATGTGGCAGAGGCAGAAGCAGACTGTTAGCATATAATAAGACCACCCTCTGCATTCTGGTACAGTAAGGGGTGGTGATGAATAAATAAACAATATCATTACCACCATAATCATGGAATAAAGTATATCATTAATAGTGAATTGAATAAATAAATGCACATGTAATGTCATACATTTCTTCTATGGTAACAGTCATGTCACCACATCTACACCTGATCTGCCCCATCCCATGTCCTGCAGCAAAATGCACTCGCTCCAGCACGCACGGCTGCAGGGGTTTCACCGTCAGAGGTGACTGTCGAACGGGTAAAGTAACTGCTCTCAAGGTAGAAATGAAACAGTAAACTAATCAGTAATTGAAGTTACACAGAATATTTCTCTGTTTAAAGATGGATGAGATTGCAGTTTTATCAATGCTTTTCAATGGGAGATTTAGAAATTGCAATAATGTATACAATGCATTGCATTTGAGAAATGTTGATGAAAATTGAACTGTTCTGACAAATGTCTTTGAAGACTAAATTTGTTAACTGGGAGATGAGTTGTTTCATGCAGTCAGACAGACAGATGGACAGACAGAAATGGCTATCACATTATATACAAACACAGCCAAAATCCGAATTCAATGCTGCATAGTAAATTTCAGCCGTATAAGCTGTTCTTTTAACTTATTCTGCAGAACGCTTAAACTTAAAACACCTTTTATACAGTAGCTGGTATTTTCATAATTGCAGTATTATTTTTCTGTTTGTACTGGAGCTGGAGCAATGACAGTTTAAGTGACTCACTTCAGGTGATCCTGGAACTCAGTGCCTTAGCCACTAAGTCTCATTCGATGGATCAGCTCTGTTTTTTTTTTTTTTGCTCTTGTTGCTCCAGGTGATATCAGACAAATATATTTTAAACATTCCATATCTGTAAATGTGGTGTTACAAAATGGGATGTTAATTTAATTTGTGAAAATAAAGCATAACCTTCTCATGATCCGGGGGAATAAACAGAAACGATTACAAACACAAATCAAATGTTAGGTTATAATGTATAGTTCAAAATAAATCAATGGACACCATGCTCGGACTAAATAATGTGCTAGATATACCTGATCTGGAGTGCTGTGTGCAGTTCTGGTCACCCCACTACAAAAAAAAGGGCCACTCAAAGGCACTTGAAGCTGTGCAGTGGAGAACTGACCAAGTGCATCCTGGGAGAATGGGGCATGTTCCATATTAACAGTCTAAGTCTTGAGCTAAGAAGTCTGTGATTTGTCTTTAAAGGCATTGATCTGGCTAATCCAACAGAGTTCTTTCACTTTAATAGTGAATCACATACTAGGGGAGACTGGGAAAGGAAATTTAAGGGGTAAGTTCAGAATTTTTCAACTTGAAGTTATTTGTTCACACATCATAAGGTTGCCTTTTTCAGTGTAGTTATTATTGTGTAGATGTCTACAGAACAGAGGCAGCAATTCATATCTGGGCACCAATATTCAATGGCAATAATGGCCGAGGTGAATCCACACCCCTAGTCGTGAAATGTGCTGTGGAGGAAAACAAATGAGGGAAGTAAAGCACACAAGTGGTCTCCTGTTAAAATCCCTGAATCTCACAATTATGGTTTGCTTTTTGCTTTTTGTCCTCCTTTGAAGGACATGGACATTCTGTTTTATAATATGTGTGTAACCTCAAGACATGGATTAATACTCTATAACATTTTTGGCTTGAAAAATTACAATTGATAAATATTCAGGCTTTTCTTCACAATTTGTTTTGTAAAATTTATAAAAAAAATGCTTCACTCTAGAATGCAGTTTGATGTGGAAAACTAATATATGCTATGATTGTGAGGAAATCACCTTGGCTTGAAAAGTGGCAAGCTTACCCTTAACACTGAAAGCTGGAAGTACTTCATTACACAAAGAGTTGTGGGAAAACTCCTAAGTCATGGATGCAAAAACCTTAACAGCTTTTAAAAAGTGTCTGAATACGAATTTGGGACAGCATAGGTATTAACTAACCAGATAAGACTGATGAAATGAATGGTCTAGTCATGTTCATCAAACATCTTAAGTTCTTATAGTCTCACGGGGTTAAGATGGGATTCTTGGGACGACAATACAAGTGTGGGGACAACTCACTGGCCGTGGATAGCTACGAAATCCACAGGCTACACTCACAGTACTCCTTTCTTAAAACTTTCTCTCAATTTTCTCCAGTTAATAGATTTTAAATATTCACACACGAGCAAAATAACATCTTGTTGGCCAGCAAAACAAATTGGATTTGTTATGGAAAGAACAACAGCAATATTTCAAAACTGATGGTTTACAATTAATATTCGATTCATATATAATGTGTGTCACGCATATGCAGCTAGGGACCACCCTCCTGGCTCTAGTGAGGTAAGCATTTCCACCTCATGACAAAAGGGGGCGCCGATGCTAAAGATATCTTCTTTCCCCCCACACCATCAAAAGGTCACCTAAAGAACAATGCCTAGTTCTGCCCACAAGGCTATGAGAAGACTCCACCCCCTTTTGGCAGTGACAATATAAAAGGAGGATGACCAGAGAATTTGACATCAGACTTTGACCTACTAGAGAAGAGGACAGAGCCCCAACTCCGTAGCTAGCTTAGCACTGTTAAAGAAGAGGCTATTAAGAGCCGTATTTTTGTTTTGTTTTCACTGGTATATGGCTGTATTTTTGTGTATTTTTTTTTGTATCATGTTGCAGGTGTTATATTTTGCTATAGCCTAGTGTGGCATGTTTAGCATTTACATTTGGACGTAATATTAACTTCATAAAGACCTGCAGTCAGAAGGTGGGTGTTATGCAGCCTCGTCCGTGGCACTGGTTCTTCTGGAATGGCATTAGTGTCATAAGGTATATTTATTGTTTTGAGTGACTACAAAACTCTGCATCATGCATGGTTCTTCATTATCGCCAGCTTCACTGAGGTTCTTTTCATGTCCTTTTTCACAGGGAGTGACGGTACACCATTAGTTTGACTGCGCATTCTTTTTACAAATGTAGATGCCAATTCTTCCAACTTCAAATTTATTCTAACTACATCGTCATAACTTTAAATTGTAGTGACTAGTTACAGTTTCAGCAATGCATTATTCATTTTGCCTTTAGTCTACATGTAGTGATATCCTCAAATGCCAAAGTATAATCTGTTTTATAACTATAATATGTAATATTTGTAAAGTGTTCTCTGCACACATGAGACATATTTACATGCTTAATATGGGTCTGTCAGGAGACTTTTCAGCCACAGACAGTTTATCCACCATAACCACAGGCTTGTTACTGGTCTGATGACATTAACAAAATAACCATTGCTCCTTGCCAGTTAAATAAGCGCCCCTACTTTGAGTGGCACCAGCATGAGGCATTGGACTGATTTAGATATTTAACATTTAGTGAACCATCTAATTGTGCCCACCCACATTTAAGCTAAATTCATTCATGGTTGACTCTAGAAATACAATATGTACATTTGTCCCTGTGAGGCTAATGTGCTAATAATGTGCATATGAAAAAGCAAGTGTGAATAACCAATGAATGAATCAATGAATACAAATATTAAATAAAACCTTCCCACACTTTGTTCAGACACCTAATATATCGTCGCCTACAGTGCCCAAGGTACTCAGAAAAGCAGAGCACTGAAACTTCTACAAAAGTATTTGTTGTGGTGTGAAATTTTGCATATAAGTTGACAAATATTTTGTATGTCTTTATTGGTAACTTGTAACACTAATGTCTATCATTGATAAGAACAACAATGGTTAGATGATTAAGAACCTCTTCCCCAATTTAGGAATGAGTCTCTTTGTAATTTTATGACAGGGTTGGGGGAAGTGCCTCAAACAAGTTTGGCAAATGCTTCTCTGCAGGGCTCTCTTAATCAACCACCACAGGAAAGCCAGACTGCCTAACTCCAACTCAACATATGGTTTTGGGGGCAGGTGTGAAGGTATTCTATGCCCCATTGGTCTGAAGTATGGATGTTTGGAATTGGCTTGTATCAAAAGCCTTTAAGTACCATAACGCCCTATTGGCTCTAGGGGTTGGACAGAAAACCTATAAATTTGCTTGCTTTACACTACTCTCTCTCTCTCTTACCAAACTGATGAAAGACCATCTCACACCATGAACTGAAAAGGACAACAAAATGAAGAGCATAGCTCGGCAGCCATATTGAGACAGGCATGCGGTCTGTTCTGAAGAAAGCTCACCAAAAATGATGCTTTAACTAGAGACATTTTAAAGTAACTACAAATCTGTGTGCTGCCTGAAACTACACATCACCATTTATCAGTTTGTATGGCTGCCAATATTCAAATGTACTTTCCATATTGTTATTATTTATGAATATTATCAGTGATACTTTATTCAAAGTGTAACTTAACTCCTACTTGTCTTTTACTACACCTAATTGCCTGAGGTTATAAATGTAGAAGGAAATGTGGGGGACTGTGGTCGGTTGGCGCCCTGCCCGGGGTTTGTTTCCTGCCTTGTGCCTGAAGAACCCTGGACCTCAGCACTTCCGTCACACCAGGAAGTGCTGAGGGGAAGAAGACTGGGGACACCCGGAGGGCTTCCGGGTGCCCACTCGGCACTTCCACCACACAGGGGCATGTCCGCGGAGGAGTGCCGGGAAGCAGCTGGAGCCCATCCGGACTGGTATGAAAGGGGACGCCTCCCTTCATTCGGAGTCAAGAGTAGGGTGGAAGAGGACGAGAGACGAGAGAGAGAGGAGTGGAGGTGGCCGGAAGGAAGGCACTGTGAAGAGAGGCCTGGACTTTGGGCTATCGGTGCTGGAGGCACTGGGTTTGTGCACTAACCAAATTGTAAATATTATAAATAAATAATGTGTGTGTTGGGTGATAAACTGTTGTCCGCCTGTCTGTTTCCGGGTCACATTCCACAAGTGATATATTAGACAAAATTGTATGGAATCAATTTGTGTCAAAGAGATCTTAGGGCTAACCGCTCAACATGCTGCTACCATGAGTACAGTCACAGCTTTTTGACTAAACTGGAGTTTATGTAAAGCTATACTATGGAAAACAGTAGTAAATGAAATAAACAGGATGTCATTAGTTGTGTTTTTTGTGCTATTTTTAATTACAATTTTTACATTGCAACACATGGAACCACAATCTGTAAAACAGAGCAAATTTGTTATCAATTTAATCATTAAGTACAAAATGTTCCTCAATTTTGTGAATCTTAGTCACATGCGGGTGAATATTCTTCACAGCACAGTCTGTCCAAATTCTAACCCAGTGTTTTCCTTCATTCCTTTCTGACAGTTGACTTGATCTAACTGTACTTCAGATATACAAAATGTGTACACTATTGCAATGTGTCACAATGGAGTAAGTTGCTAGACATACAATACATTACACACACGATCACTCCAACCTGCTTGACCTAAATAAGTGTCAAGAAGGTCTGGAGCCTGCCCACAGTACCAGGTGCACAATGGGAAACAACGCTGAACAGTTCACTAGTCCATTACAGGACACACACGTGAATACACCCACTCTGGAGTCAGTTTAACTTCATCCATTAATCCAACCTGCCCACCTTTGCTTAAGTTGGAGTAAAACCTGTAGGGAGAGACTTCACACAGACAGTGACTATGCCAGGGATTTGACTCCTGGATACTGGATCTGTGAGGCAGCAATAGTAGCCAACTGTGCCACCTCACAGTAATGTTAATAGTTTATAAACTATTTACAAAAAATAATATTGACAATAGTACAAGTGTTATGTCACAACTTCAAGCTATGTTCATAATACTACATTGCTGTGTAAAAAAGCAGACATTACTCTCCATTTTCACCTTTCAGCCACACTACTATGATGTTTTTAATATCCAAAAAACTAAGACTTTTGAAAACACTGTCTAGAGGTGAATATTTCTGATAAGTCCTGCTCAGAGTTGATTTGTGGATAGGTGAAGTCGTAGACCTTTGAAAATGCAAACTCTCTTTGTGCTCTAATTTGTTTGTGATTATTATGTGGCGATTCCCTGATTAGATCCTGCTTAGATTTTCTCGGCTGCTTTGCTCACCTTATGCTTTTTTGTTACTGTCAACAACAATTTCATCTCATTATTGGTCCAATCTGATGTTTTTTGTATTTACCACTTGGTAAACACAAGCTGCAAATAAATGTCTAGGGTGGAGGGCACTTCCACTTCCTGTTTCTGCAGAGGTGCACATGCCCAGTGTAGGCAAATAGCTACATCATATGCATTTTAGATTGTTTTAGTGTGGATAGAGATACTTTTGCAAACAATGTTAAAATGATAGTGTGGACAGAGAGCGTTTTTGTTTAAAAATGCCATTTTTAAATGAAAATGTAGTAGTGTGGATGTTGCTTCTGTCACACCCATCAGCAGACCGGCCTTATGCCCTTACGAGGGGCGTTCAATAATTTATCTACCTCAGTAGGAAAGAAAAAAGTTTTCAAAAAATTTTTGTTTTATTTTTCAATATAGTCTGCTGACAGCTCCATGCACTTCATCCACTTTTCCTGCAATGACTTTAACCCCTTTTAAAAAAAAATCTTCTGTTTGACCCCCAGCTTTCTTGATGTCTTCATCACTTGAAAACTGCTGTCCGCGGAGATATTTCTTCAAAACTCAGAACAGGAAACATTCTGAGGGAGCCAGGTCAGGACTGTAGGGTGGATGGTTCAGCTAGGTGACATGTGAACCGCCGCATTGTCGTGAAGAAGCTAACTTGATTTGCACAAGGACTCTCCTGACATCCTGTCTCTTGGAATGTTAGACTCGGACTGAGCCACAACTGTGCATGAGAAACCCTGAGACATGTCACAACATCCCCAGACTTGTTTCAACATGCTTGCTACTTTCTTTCATACTCAGGTAGATAAATCATTGAATAACCCTTGTACCACATCCTCGTCGAGAATTATTAGTCAAACACTAGACACTCGAGAGTGTGTATTTATGTAGGCCCTTGAGTTCTATATGGTGCTCCGTCATTGAGTTCTCTGAGTTGCATGAGTCCCCATGACTCTGCTTAGTATTTGAACTCTTTGTATACTTCAGTGCATTCATGCATACATCTAATTTCAACATTCAGGTTGGTGTTGATCACATGCCTGACTGATAACGAGCTTCCTGTTTTCCTGACCATATCCTTGCCCGTTCCCTTTAAACTTATTCTATTTTGAGATCTAGCTACTGACCTCTCCTCTTTTGTGATGTACAGCAGCTACTAGAATTGCTAAATAAAATGAAATAGTAAACTTTGCTGTTGGTCGATCTTACACATGTTAAGATATTATTAATGTTATTATTACTTGTTATTTTGTGACATATTTTCAAGGCTTTTTTATCTTCATGGCAGCACTATTTTTTGTGTTATTTTTTGAAGGGTGTCTCCATCCAGTTAATAACAACAACAGCCCCAGTTGCCAATAAAGGATTGGATGCCAGTGTGCGTGCAACATCATCATCATACCATGTGATTTAAGGAAGTGACACTTCTCTCTAGGCATCCTCTCTTTGGGTTAAACCTGATAACAAAATTCTCAAATCACAATAATTAAATAACAAAGCTCAGAGAATAAGGAAGTAAGTCTTAAGCCATAAAAGGGTAAACATAACAAGTGTGAAGTCATAATCAAAGGGCAAAAAAAATTTGCAGAGACCAGTAAATTCAAAAACTAACACTATGAAATAATGCAAAGGTTTTTCTTTTTTTCTCACAAATCCAAATGTTGTGTGATTAGGTACGTATGGTGCTGATTTTTATAACATTGCGCTAGTGATGTCATGAGATACGACCTTCAGGAACCCCTCAGATTCCAACATTCATAAAGAAAACAAGATAGGGTCTCTGGAGAACAGGAATCATTTTTAACAATGCTTAGACCATAAGGAAGCAAAAGATAAATCTATTCACTAGATTCCTTGGCTTTAGAATCCATACTTAAATCATTTTTAGAGGAACAGTTGGAAAAAACTAAACTAGACATGGACACATTTGTCAGTACCCCTCCAAGAAAAAAGAATTCACAGCTGTCTGTAAAATAACTTGAAACTGATAAAAGTAATTGGCGCCCATCATTGTTTATTCTGTATTTAAGAAACATCAGACTATTTCAAATAATAGCACAAATGAAAATGACATGGATAAAAATGATGGGACCCTTAACCTAATAGTTTGTGTCACAATCTTTAGAGGCAATTACTGAACAAACAAGCAACTCCTGGAGCTCTCAGTGAGGCTTCTGCATCTGTCAACAGGTAGTTTGGCCAACTCTTCCTAAGCAAACTGCTCCAACTGTGTAAGGTTTGAAGGTGGTCTTCTCCAGACTGTAGGTTTCAGTTCTTTCCATTGATGTTCAATTGGATTCAAATCAAGGCTCATAGAAGGCCACTTCAGAATAGTCCATCGTTTTGTTCTTAGGAATTCTTTGGTGCTTTTTGATGTGTATTTTGGAGGATTCATGACCTGCAACTGAGACAGAGCTTTCTGACACTGGGCAGAATGTTTAACTCCAGAATGTCCTAATCGATCCCTGTACAGACTCAAGGCACCCTGTGCTAAATGCAGCAAAACAGCTCCAAAATATAAGCAAGCCTCCGCCATGTTTCACAGTTGCTATGGTGTTCTTTTCTTTGAAACCTTCATTTTTTCATCAGTGTATATAGAGCTAATGTTATTTGCTAAAAAGCTCTGGTTTTGTCTCTTCTGTTGAATAGACATCCTCTAAGAAGCATTGGGGCTTGTCAATACACATTTGAACAAATTCCAATCTGTTTTTTTCTATGTTTTTCTTTCAACAGCAGAGTCCTCCTGGGTCTACTTCTAGTCAGCTCACTGTCACTCAAAAAGTGATGGATGGTGAGATCAGATACTGATGGACCTTGGAGTTTAGCTTATATTGCTTTGCCCATTCTGGGGTTGATTTTCCTCTTGTGGTTATGTCCAGGGTGGTTGGCTACAGTCCAATTCACCATAAACTTCTTCATGATATTTGTAACTGGTGTCACAGGAACATCAAGATGCTTGGAGATGGTCTTACAATCTTTTGCCCCTAACCTGCTGGTCTACAATTTTCTTTCTGATCTTCTCTGACAGCTCTGTCTCCTTTGCTCTCTATTGTTCATGTTCAATGTTGGTCACACAATGATACCAAACACCAGAGTGACTACTTTTCTCCATTTAAATCATCTGAATGACTGCACAATTAGAGATGTGTGTTTAAAAATCACTCAAATCCAGTTATTTATGATCTTATCTTGGGGCACCAACAAATGTGTCCAGGCTATTTTAGAAAGTTTTTGTAGAATAAGCAATACTAAATCTCTTTTCACACTTGCTTTGCTTGCATGCAGGTATACATGGGGCAATTGCTTTTCATATCATCACTTTTCTGGAGGCATAGAACAGTTTTTGAATAAGCTGTAAAGGGTATCAACAAATTTGTCCACCTCTCTATAAGCCACACCAATGAGAGCAATCACATTACTAATTACTTTACTTTTATATTACTCTGTAAATACGGCAAATATGTACCAGCTGGAAAGGACAAGGATGGCACTCAAATGTCTTTTCAGTATTTTAATAAGGAAGAAGCAACCGATAACACTGAACATTAGTGTGACATTAGCACTGTATTATTTTATACACATACAAACTAGAAAGTAGACTCCTTTAGTACACAAAAAGATTTATTTTAATTACAAAAAGTCAATCTTAATAATTTAAAAACAAAACCGACTCAAGCACAAGATCACTCACAGATTATACTGTTAGTGTAGTAGCCAGCAGACGTCAGCACTTATAGATTGGTGCCAGTGCCAGCTACCTGCAGTGCTTACTGTGTGACACAATCAATATGCCCATGTCTCTGTGTCTCTCCTTTCTCGGAGCTCTTTACGTAATGAAAAAGGCAGTGAAAAAGAAAGCTTTTACATTTGGTAATTAAGTTTCATACATTTACTAATCATTAAGGTAAAGGTTTGGTTAACTTCTTTGGGCACAAACTTCTCTTCCATTTCCATTACAGAGATGGGATGAAAAAATCGAAATGAATGTTGGGATATGGCAATACATTTTGCAAGATATGACTCTTATACCGTTCTCATTTGATTTGATATTGAAGACTTTTTTTGCCTCAGTATATCTAATTTCGTATGAGAAATGAGACTGTACATTACAGTTAACAAAAGTAATAATGTAGCTGTCGTACGTTAAATTATACAGTAAATATTTCCAGAACAAACACTGCGGATCATTTTCATTCAGTCTTCTCTAAACTAGAATGACACTCTTCACTAATGATTTTCTTTCATTGCGTTGTAAAGCTGAAAACATGTTAACTTTTAAAGTAGAACTATAAATGTATATTTGTTACTAAAGACAACGTTAACCTCAACACAATTCTAAAATAAAACTGTCGTAAAACACTTTCATTAGAGCGCTGAGGGTACCATAAAAGTCAGCGTTCTCTACAGCCGTATAGTGCACATGTGCAGTGCAAAGCGGACCGGGGGACGCTGATCGAGTAGCCGCACTCACCTCTTCAAAGCTAATGTGACGTTTATGACACCTTGTGGCTGACGACTGGGGATCCTACCCAGCCGGAACACCTGGAAGGACCGGGAGAGGGACAATACCTGCCCTGGGCCATAAGAGGGCAGCCTTCTTGGTTTGTATGGGGGCCACGGGATTAGAGCTTAGAAGCTCAACCCTGTTGGGGCTTGTGGCCACTGCCAGGGGGTGCCCGGAGGATTATAGAGCCCTGGACTGCAGCACTTCCCCACATGCTGCCGGAAGAAATTCCAAGTATGCCCGGAGTGCTTCCGGGTGCTCATGCGGCACTTCTGCCACACCAGAAAGTGCCGCCGGAAGGTCATGGCGAAGCACCTGGAGCACATCCGGGGCATTATAAAAGGGGCCGCCTCACTCCATTAAGAGAGCTGGAGTTGGGAGGAAGAAGACAGAGCTTGTGAGGAAAGGAGTAGAGGCGGCAGAAGTACTGGGAGAGTGAAGGAAAGAAGGAACTGAGTTTGGCTGGAAGGACATTGTGAGGTGCTGTTAACGAAAAAGAAAATAAACGTGTCTGTTGTGGACATCTGGTGTCGTGTCTGTCTGTGTACGGGGGCTGTCTTATCACACACCTACATATTATTTGCCTACAGACAGATGTGTAAGGCAAGCAATGACATTCATATTAGATTAGGAACAGTAATGTGATTACAAGAATTACAAGTGACTTGTTACACTACTCCACTACCTGGAAATGTAGTTAAATTATTGTAACATGCTAACTTTGTACTGTGGTGTTCCCTACTCTGTTCAGAGATTTATTTTCGTCAGAAATGATGAGGACCTCATTTGTTGTTTTCCTCTTCTTTGTTGTTAGCTGCCTATATCTTAATTATAATATTAATGGACTTTTGTGTCGCAATTTAAAGATTAAGCAAAACGAATGTTTGCACTGTTGAACTGTGTGTCCAACCTGATTTATTTGTTCATGTATGGTTTAATTATTTTTGTTAAAGCTTAATAGCTGCACTATACTCACCCTGTATTCATTGAAGTACGCTATAAAAATGGAATTCAATTGTACTGAATATTTCACTCTTGGAAGGTTTTATTTCCTTTCTGTTCTTAGCCTGGTCACTGGGCTGAGAAAGCACATGGACACTTCAGGATTGTGCACAGTCATTGGGCGTCCTGCATGTCATGCAAGTGACATTTATTGGACTGGGCATACTGATCAATGGCTGATCAATGGCTCAGGAAACACACTGCCTGGGTCAGTTGATGGTATCACTGCCTACAGGGCTATCTAAAATGTTTCATTGCAATAAGATGGATGGAAAGACATCTACAAGATGCAAACTGATGATGCCAAGAAAGGCTTGCTTTACCCACCTTTAAGGAATACTTGGTTGTCTGCGACTTAGTCTCTGCTCCTCTTGACAATGAACATCTGCTGATGACCACATTCCTGGCCTTTGTGTTGGGTAAGCCATTTCTCCTATGGGTGGAAAGTCTTTCCATTTTCAGTAGTAGTGCTGATTTCTGAGGGTGCAGTTGACTGTCTTCCAGTGGTCTTCGCTCCACATCCATTATTCTCTAGAAGAAAATAAAACAGAAATGATACAGTCAATCATTATCCAACCCACTATATCATAACACAGGGTCACGGGGGTCTGCTAGAGCCAATCCCAGGGCACAAGGCAGGAACAAATCCCCAGGCAGGGCACACACACACACACACACACCAAGGACAATTTAGAATTGCCAATGCACCTAACTTGCATGTCTTTGGACTCTGGGAGGAAACCGGAGCACCCCCACGATGACACGGGGAGAACATGCAAACTCCACACAGGGAGGACCCAGGAAGCAAACCCCGGTCTCCTTACTGTGAGGCAGCAGCGCTACCACTGCGCCACCATGCCACCATATTGTTAATATTTTCTCTTTTACTAATAACGCAAAGGCCAAGCTGCTGTCACTACATGAGTTTTCCTCTGTGTTTCCTGTTTTTTCTCCTCCTCCGTCACACAGACATGGCGTTTGACCCTGTCCTTGCCCTATTCTTTGGTTATTTCTCATATTTACTTAAAGCTACGCTAATGTCCTTCTACCTTGTCCTTGATTTTTTAATTATTTTAAGCTCACTCTGCTGCCATCCTGCCATTCATGTGGTTATGCAGCGAGGCGTCTCAAGGGAGTCGTGGCAGAAGGCCTTCTGTGTCACCTTCAGCCATCAGCTACATGACACTTCAGAGATATGTAACACATTTAGAGTGCATTTCAGCTTTACAGAACTGAGTTGGAGGTTACACTAATCAAACCAACATTTACAAGTAAATACGTTATGATATTTTTGTTTTATGGATTAACTGATGGCATCCATTGTCTTGCTGTAGGACAAGAAAGGCTGCAGACCAAAGTACTTCAGAATCCTGGGTTAGACAACACAAGTGCACTCAGCAGCAGAATAGCGTGCAGCATTGTAAAGACATTTATACCCAAGGAGGCACGATTACAGGAGGGTGCCAATGGTCTCCTCCGACCTTTATGTAAGCTGCAATTATTTCATGTTTTTCCTTGTTGTGCCAATATCTGATTTCAAATGCCTCAGCCCTCCTCCCTTTCCTATAGATGATATTGCCACAGGCGCTGTTCATGAAAAGAAACACGTTTTTGTAGGTTTAATGTGGTTAAAGGATCTCTTGTCACTTGATCATGTGTGTTAAAAGTCTGTGAAATATGTCCACCCTTTTACAGAGGCAAGCAAAGGCAGGAGGAGGAAGCAGTGAACTTGGGAAGCTCATTATGCTGGAGGAGTCAAAGTGTCACAGCAGGGTGTAACACAAAATTCACACAAAGGGCAGCATTGCTCTTGCTTCCTTCTCACAAGTGCTAAATAGTTATAGTTAATGTGAATGGGATTGGAGTTGAGCTTGTGGGGGCCGCGGGGGGGGGCATTAGAAGAACCAAGATAATCCTATCCACCTTTAGAATGGATTTGATTTTAGTCATTCATTCTCTCAAACAGGACATCGGGGAGCTAGGAACTATCTGAGCAACACTTGGTGTAAGGCAGGAATCAATTGTAGAAGTTTAGAAAGGCTAAACACTGCAACCTGAAGATAGGATGTCATTAGGAGGATGTGAATTCAAAAGGACTGAAAGTACTTGGGTACACTGGCCATGGAGGAAAACTGTATTGAGAAGCAAACTGGGGCATGGAGGGCTTACTCCAACATGACTTTAAATCCAAGACAAGTCGTAATAAGACATACAGTGGTATATGGGTATCAGGATTGAATTCTAACAGCCAGAGTGGAAAATGTTTTGCAGTGATGAGAAAGAAGGAGTTTAAGGAGGATCTAGGAGCTGTGAATATACAGTACCTTAAAAAGTATTCACCATCCTTGGAGGTTTTCACATTTTATTGTTATTTACAACAATGAATCACGGTGGATTTAATGTGGTTCTTTTGATTCTGATCATCTCTCTTTAATGTCAAAGTGAAAACAGGTCTCTGTAAAGTGGTCTAAATTAATTATCAATATAAAACACAAAATAACTAATCACATAAGTATTCCCCCCTTCTTGTCAGTGTTTAGTTGAAGCATCTTTGGCAGCCATGACAGCCTTGAGTCTGTATGCTCAGGTCTCTATGAGCTTTGCACATCTGGACACTTAAATTTCTCTCCATTCTTATTTGCGAAACTGCTCCAGATTCTGCCAGGTTGCACACTGATCGTGAATGAACAACCTTTTTCAAGTCCAGCCAGAAATTCTCAATTGGATTGAAATCTCGACTCAGACACGGTTACTCCAAGACTTTAACATTGTTGATTTTAAGCCATTCCTGGGTACCTTTAGCTTTATCCTTACTGTTGTTGTCTTGCTCAAAAACAAATCGTCTCCCAAGCTGCAGGTTTCTTGCAGACTGCATCCGGTTTTCCTCAAGGATTTCCATGTATTTTGTTTCATTCATTTTACCCTCAAATACTTTCAGGGCCTGCTGTAGAGAAGCATCTCCACAGCATGATGCTGACATCTCCATACTTCATAGCAAAAATGGTTTACTTTTGATAATGTGCAGTGTTCAAACATGGCATTTAGTCTGATGGTGTCATTTGACCACAGAACCATCTTCCATCTGACTTCAGAGTTTCTTCTATGCCTTTTTGGCATACTGCAACTAAGATGTCAAGTGTGTTTTTTTTTCTCTTTGCCACTCTTCCACTGTGCACTTGGACAACAGTTGATGTCTAAGCAGTCTCACCACTCTTGGCAAGTGAAGCTTGTAATTCCTTCAGAGTTCTCATGAATCTCTTGGTGGCCTCCCTCCCTCACTGGTCTTCTTCTTGTAGAATCAGTCACTTTTTGTGGAAGGCCTGATTTACAGCTATGCCATTCTTTTTCCATTTCTTAATGGTTGATTTAGCTAGACTCCCAGGGATATTCAGTTACTTAGATATTTTTTGTCTCCATCCCCTGACTCGTACTTTTCTATCATCTTTTCACAGAGTTGTCTGGAGTGTTCTTTTGTCTCAATTGTGTAGGTCTGGCCAACATTCCGGCTCACACAAGTTGGACCTTCCAGATCAGGTGCATTTAGATTACAATTAATTGAAACCTCCTGACTCCAGACTGGTGATCTCCACTGAACTACTGTATATACTCACGTATAGGTTAGGTTTTGAAACCCGAAAAATCGATCATAAAATCAAACCCCAAGTTATACACTTATTCAAAAATGTGACACATTTTTTTTCACATCATGTGCTCCGTGGTTACTCTGTCAGGTGGGCGGTAGCATATCAAGCTCTAGGACCAATAGGATAGTTTTCCGCATTTGACTTATACGATTGACATTATAAATTATCCATCCACCCATCCATTATCCAACCTGCAATGTCCTAACTACAGGGTCACGGGGGTCTGCTGGAGCCAAACGCAGCCAACACAGGGCGCAAGGCAAGAAACAAACACCAGGCAGGGCACCAACCCACTGCAGGGCACACACACACACACACACCCACACACCAAGGGCAATTTAGGATCACCAATGCACCTAACCTGCATGTCTTTGGAGTGTGGGAGGAAACCCACGCAGACACAGGGAGAACATGCAAACTCCACGCAGGGAGGACCCGGGAAGTGAACCCGGGTCTCCTAACTGCGAGGCAGCAGTGCCACCCACTGCGCCACCCACTGCGCCACCGTGCCGCCCCATTATAAATTATTATACGGTAAAATCTATTCCCAACTTATCCACGGGAGAACTTAAACACAAGTATATACAGTAATTAATTGTCTACACCAGCAGTGATTTAGGGGTGTCATATTAAATGGGACAAATACTCGTGTGATCAGTTATTTTATGTTTGATATTTGTAATTAATTTACAGTTAGGTCCATAAATATTTGGACAGAGACAACTGTTTTCTCATTTTTGCTCTGTACATTGCCACAATGAATTTTAAATGAAACAACTCAGATGCAGCTGAAGTGCAGACTTTCAGCTTTAATTCAGTGCGTTGACCAAAAAGAATGCATAAAAATGTGAGGCAACTAAAGTATTTTTTAACACAATCCCTTTATTTCAAGGGCTCAAAAGTAATTGGACAGATTAAATAACTGGAAATAAAATGTTCATTTCTAATACTTGGTTGAAAACCCTTTGCTGGCAATGACAGCCTGAAGTCTTGAACTCATGGACATCACCAGATGCTGGGTTTCCTCCTTTTTAATGCTTTGCCAGGCCTTTACTGCAGCGGCATTCAATTGCTGTTTGTTTGTGGGCCTTTCTGTCCAAAGTTTAGTCTTCAACAAGTGAAATGCATGCTCAATTGGGTTAAGATCAGATGGCTGACTTGGCCATT
This sequence comes from Polypterus bichir lapradei, assembly GCA_026402145.1. NCBI lineage: Eukaryota > Metazoa > Chordata > Cladistia > Polypteriformes > Polypteridae > Polypterus > Polypterus bichir. Next base: position 38,710,920 of record JANRMT010062861.1, read on the forward strand.
CAAGAATTTTCCACTTCTTTGCTTTAATAAATGCCTGGGTTGCTTTGGCTGTATGTTTTGGGTCATTGTCCATCTGTATCATGAAATGCCGCCCAATCAATTTGACTGCATTTAGCTGGATTTGAGCAGACAGTATGTCTTTGAACACCTCAGAATTCATTTGGCTGCTTCTGTCCTGTGTCACATCATCAATAAACACTAGTGTCCCAGTGCCACTGGCAGCCATGCACGCCCAAGCCATCACACTGCCTCCACCGTGTTTTACAGATGATGTGGTATGCTTTGGATAATGAGCTGTTCCACACCTTCTCCATACTTTTTTCTTGCCATCATTCTGGTAGAGGTTGATCTTGGTTTCATTTGTCCAAAGAATGTTTTTCCAGAACTGTGCTGGCTTTTTTAGATGTTCTTTAGCAAAGTCCAATCTAGCCTTTCTATCCTTGAGGCTTACGAGTGTCTTGCACCTTGCAGTTCACCCTCTGTATTTACTTTCATGCAGTCTTCTCTTTATGGTAGACTTGGAGATCGATACGCCTATGCCCTGGAGAGTGTTGTTCACTTGGTTGGCTGTTGTGAAGGGGTTTCTCTTCACCATGGAAATGTTTCTGCGATCATCCACCACTGTTGTCTTCCGTGGACGTCCAGGTCTTTTTGCGTTGCTGAGTTCACCAGTGCTTGCTTTCTTTCTCAGGCCACTCGTAATATTGTAGCAATTTCTCGGATGGGTTTTTTCTGTTTTCGCAGCTTAAGGATGGCTTCTTTCACCTGCATGGAGAGCTCCTTTGACCGCATGTTGTCTGTTCACAGCAAAATCTTCCACATGCAAGCACCACACCTCAAATCAACTCCAGGCCTTTTATCTGCTTAATTGATAATGACATAATGATGGACTTGCCCACACCTGCCCATGAAATAGCCTTTGAGTCAATTGTCCAATTACTTTTGAGCCCCTGAAATGAAGGGATTGTGTTAAAAAAATGCTTTAGTTGCTTTAGTTACATTTTTATGCAATCATTTTGTTCAACCCACTGAATTAAAGCTGAAAGTCTACACTTCAACTTAATCTGAGTTGTTTCATTTAAAATTCATTGTGGTAATGTACAGAATTAGAAAATTAGAAAACAGTTGTCGCTGTCCAAATATTTATGGACCTAACTGTATACCACTTTGCAGAGATCTATTTTAACTTTGACATTAAAGACTCTTTTTCTGTTGATCAATGTCAAAAAGCCAAATTAAATTGTTTAACAAAAGAATGTGAACACTTTCAAGGGTGTGAAAATTTTTATAAGTGCTGTAAGACGGTTCTAAAGAATAAGGACCTTGTGGAACTGGAACTGGTTGTATGGAGAACAGAAGTAAAAGGAGTAAAATTACATTGGAAGGACACGTTTCCGGTAGAAGGTTACACTAGGAGTAAGACAGTGGAGAGGAAGGCCAAGGAAATGATGGTCGGAAGATCTTAAGGGGGAGGACTGAGGATGAATGGGGACTTGGAGGTAGACAATGGAAGTGGAGCACAAAGACTATTGGGAAAGAATTGTTCTGGTGGCCAGTAAGTCACAAGGGTTATTATTATTATATTAATATTTGGCAGACATATTTATCCAACATTACTTATAAAGCAAGCCATAGTACTAACATGAGTGGTTACATTGCATTGAGGCCTTTATCCAAGGAGACTTCCAACATTTGTTATACAATTGGTTGCATTTCTTTTTTGGTTTTCCAATTGGAGTGCAGGCAGGTCAAGTGGCTTGCTTATGGTCACACTGTGTCAGTAGCGGCTCCAGGCCAAATCCTTAACTGAGCTGCCTGATTCGAAGGTGCAAGTATCCAAAGCAACAGAGAACAAGATAAAAGAACAAGCAAGATGGAGTAGTACCACAACATAATGACACCTGCAACTAGACCATGAAAAACATCAGCATCCAAAGCTCTTTATCTGTAAAACAGTGGCTATCCTGTTGTGAAGACACTAAGCAGATTGAACACACTTGTATTTAATAAAATGGTGCTTTTTCAAAAGACACAAAACATGAGTAACTTTGGTTCGGTTCAAATAGCCAAAGGGAGATCATTCCACAGCTTTGGTTCAAGAGAAGTTATCTCTAGTCTTGGCAGTCTGGCAAGAGGAAAGGCAGTCAGCAGACTTCTTGAAGGGACATATGAAGAGACCAAAAACTGGAAATATAACACTTGGAGAACTGTACATTGAGAAACAAGTTTTGAATTGGATCCTTGCAGCAATGAGAAGCAAGTGTAGAGACAGAAGCAGAGTAGTTGTAGAGTGAAATGAGGAACAGAACATGCCAGTTGAGCAGCTGCATTCTAAAGGACCTGGAGAGGTTGGATAGCAGTTGAAGGTACCTCCACCAGGACAGAGTTGCAATAGTCCAGCTGAGAGGGAGCCAGTGTCTGAACAAGGACTTATGTGGCATAATTAGTGAGGAAGGGTTGAATCCTCTGAATATTATGAAAGAAGAATCAACAGGATTGGCTGGTTGAAGAAATGTATTTAATTAATGAATGTGAGATGTCAAGCAGTTTGATACTATAGTATGGATGATGATGATGATGGAGAATCAACCTAATCTGCACAAATGTAGGAGGAAATGGAGTACCAGCAGGAAACTACTTCAGGAACTGTGAAAAAATGTCAACTCCATATGTAAATTCGCCAAACACAGACATGTGAGCCCTTAATTTTTAACTTAGAAATACAATTCTGTGATGATTCTCTGTAGCTTGAGGTGTGATTGTGATCTTGCAAGATCACTGCAGCAAAGCCCCCAGCAGGGTGTAAGTCACTATTTCAGCCAGAATGCATCTGTCTTTGAAACTCTCATGTTGTCCACTGGTCATTGGAAAAGCAAATAAAAATATCAGCCTAAAAAGTTGCTAATTTTATTTGACAGCTAAACCTAACAGCAGATGTGTATGGCAGCCTCTGCCATGTACAGTACAGTGAGGTGTTATATTGTCATTCACTCTGTAAGGTATTCTATAAAACGCAGACCGATGGCTCTTTAGCAAATGTAGTGCATAAAATAGGTGTTACAGCATCACATTTACTGTTTAATTAATTCCTTTCTATGTTCATTGCAACCTGAACCAGAAAGTGTGGTGAAGTCACTTATCTTGACAAATACCGGAAAACTCAGAATATTGTTCAATGAATCCTTGAAATATTTAATAGTCCAGAATAAATGTTGTGTTCTAGGCAGTAAGGGCAGAGGTGATTGGTGGCTTTGCTAACCATTAACCAATTTGTTTTGTCTGTAAAACTGTTGCCTGTCTCCTTTAGGGTACTTCTGAATCTGTCAGGGGGGCACATTCTGGTGTGCATTCCCTGTGGTCCTCCAATGCACTTCACACAGGGTGTACATTGTGTCGTGTCTACCCTATGTAAAATTATCCTTCACAAAAGCACTCTTTAGTAATAATCTTTAGCCAACACCCTTCCTTTACTCCAAATGCATTGTCTTGTATGAACAAGTTTAGACATGATATATAACACAGGCAAGTGAACAGGGAAAGACACGTTAATGGTGCCCAGCAGCAATCCTGAAAAAAATGGCAAGCAGGAAAAGATCAAACCAAACATTTTGTGAGGTGACATAGTCCTATGACTCTCCCCCCCACCCCTTCACCTTTGTGAACTGACAGATAATAGCAGGAATATTACATGCTTTCTGATGAGTTGGTCAATTTACATGAAATGTTCTAAAATACTTTACTATTGCTTTAACCATTTTATACTGCAAATTCTGTTCTGTGTCAGATGTCACCCATAAATGCTCTCCAGGGCTATTGTACAGTGCGCCAAGAACAGCAGATGATATAATACAGAGAGTACAATGTCATGAGATTCACTGTCGTGATTTCTTTATGGGAAGCAAAATAAAAGTAACACAGAAAAGAAAGGCACCTGTGCTTCGAAGTAAAATGTATTCGATCGTTTCTTCCACAAATTGAAAATCACACATCACAAGGAAGAGATTTAGCAGCTGACAGCCCACCAGTCTCAAAGAGTGCTTATAAGAGGCATTCACCCCCTTGGACTTTTCACATATTATTATACAACATTGAATCACAGTGGATTTAACTGGGTTTCTTTTGACACTGATCAACACGAAATGAGTGAAAAAAGATCTCTGTAAAGTGGTTTAAATTAATTACAAATGAACAACACCAAATAATTGATCGCAAATGTGCTTATTGCTTTTGGCGAAGTCAGAACTCACATTTGTTTTAATCTTTCAGTACAGAAAGACCAAATGCAGAAGAGCATTTCTACAGTCACCTAGCCTTTTCACTGACTTTCTGATACTGCAGACCAATTCCAGTGAAGTGGAGTCACGTTAGAAAGCAGCTCTTCTTTGAATTACACATTTTGTAGGTAGTTTAATTTCCTTTCTTTTTTTTCTTTTCTAAAACACTACTGGTGTATGACCCTACCTTGCCCTTAATGGGGATGTCATGCTGTCTTCAGTCTTTGTTGCTCTTCTGCATTTGGTCTTTCTGCTCAAAGTACTGAAAGGTTAAAACAAATGTGAGTTCTGACTGGCCAAAAGCAATAAGCACATCTCTTTGCTGGCTTTCCAGGCATTATTAAGTCATTTTCAGAACTCTACTATAAGCTGACAAAGTTCTGAAAATCTCCACTCCAGGACTCCCTTTCATTACCTGACACAAACCCATAAGACAAGCCAGATCTTCAGATCTTCTAACCCAAAGCCATGCTACAGTATGGGTCTATTTTGGGAACTGCCTTTTAGGTTGGCTGCTCATCGCTTTTACTCTCTAGAATCATCAATCTGATCTTTGCATTTAATTGAGTTAAAAAAGGTTTTACTCATCTAATACTGACCTTACTACTTTGTCTCTTAATTTCTTTCTGTCAATCAATTGTTTGCAATCAGCTTGTTTTATTTTGACATCATGCCAGGGCATTTTCAAGCTGTGCATGGAGACTCAGTATTTACTTGGCATCTTGTAATGCTATTGTTTCTCTCACTGTCTTTAATCAATATCTTCGTTTATGCCTTGCCTCTGCATCTAAAGTGAAATACAGAAGTAAGCCACACCCTTTTTTTAGCTCAATAGATTTATCTGGACACTAATAATAATCATTTAGTCCTGTGGAATACTGTTTGTGCCATATTAAAATTAAATAGGCAATTATAAAATAAATTATCACATGAAATAGTACAATGATATGTGTTTTACTATAGATACCATATACATATATACTAGGGGGCTTCACCTCCTGCTTGCTTCGCTTGCCACCCCCCCAAATCCTACACTCTATGGTGAAGAGGGGGGCTGAATGCACCCCAAGGAGATTCGGCCGCTCCTCCAAAACCCCCTCTTAAATGGTGATACAATGGGTGATCTGCATTTTGTGCGGCGCTTCGAACATTTTAAAGTCACTGCCTTGTCTTTCTTCTCCCCCAGACATCCTCAAACACTATTCAATATGTTTTTGCTGTTCCATTATTTCACCAAGTAATATTTTCGGTTTGTTTGCACAAATGTGAGCTTTACTCTCATTTTCTTGAGACTTTTGAATTTTCCTACTTCCATTATCTCTGACCTGCTCTGCATGTGTATCACGGGACTTGCTTTCAAAGGTTGTAAGTATGAGGTGAAAGTGTCTCTCTGTCCCTGTCTCTCAAAGATCTCTCTTCAAAAGATCACGTCTCGTTGCAAGTTTTTTTTTTATAATAGAGAGATATACAGTATACTGTATATATATATATATTGTGATATATGGCCGACCATTCATCCCGGCCAATACCCCCAGGCTGCCAGATGGAGCAGCATGGAGGTGCCCCGAATGCCAGCAGGGAATTATGGACATTCGAGTTTTCCTCTACAGCCTTGCTGGATACCATGGGGGCCACTAGAAGGCGCTGCAGGGAGGAACGGCGACTATTTGCCCAACACACCGGAAGTACGTCTGAGTCACATGGACAAGAGGAATGACGTGCTTCCGGGTTGAAGAAAAAGGAGTTTTTATCTGACCCGGAAGTGTTCCTAGTCACATGGACAGAGTGAGCGAAACACTTGCGGGTCAAGGACTATAAAAGACTGGGAAAAACACAAGAGCGTTGAGCTGAGCTGGGTGGAAGGCTGGCAATGCGTCTGGGAGTGGTGGAGTGTATTATTGATTATTGTGGTGTATTTATATGAGTATTGTGGAGAGAAGGGTGCTTGTGCACTATACAATTGTCCGAATAAAAAATTATTGGACTTTTACCTGGTGTCTGACGTATTGTCCGAGGGTTCAAGAGGACGATATTTATATACAAAGCATATATATGTGCTTTTCAGAACTTACCAGGGCCTATTAAAAATATAGTATTTGGTTTACACCGGAATTTCAAACATTAAGAAAAATTACAATACTGTATTTCAAAAAAATTTGTGCACAAAGAATAATTGAAGGCTATTTCAAATTTTCAAAGAACAAGGATAGGTATATTACCATTGTCCAAGGAAAATTTCTAAGTGTTGCTGGGTAACACAGCTAGTTCAATACATATAAATGACCTGGATAGGAATATAAACAACAAGCTGGTTAAATTTGAAGGTGATACCAAAGGAGGTGGAATGGCAGATAACTTAAAGTCAGCTGAATTATTACCGAGAGACCTGGACAAAATACAGTTGTGTGCGGATATGTGGTAAATTAAACTTAATTAGAATATTAGATAGATAGATAGATAGATAGATAGATAGATAGATAGATAGATAGATAGATAGATAGATAGATAGATAGATAGATAGATTATTAATCCCAAGGGGAAATTCACATACTCCAGCAGCAGTATACTGATGCAAAAAAATATTAAATTAAAGAGTGATAAAAATGCAGGTAAAACAGACAATAACTTTGTATAATGTTAACGTTTACCCCCCCACCCCCGGGTGGAACTGAAGAGTCGCATAGTGTGGGTTGAGGAACGATCTCCTCAGTCTGTCAGTGGAGCAGGGCACTGACAGCAGTCTGTCGCTGAAGCTGCTCATCTGTCTGGAGATGATCCTGTTCAGTGAATGTAGTGGATTCTCCATGATTGACAGGAGCCTGCTCAGCACCCATCACTCTACCACGGATGTCAAACTGTCCGGCTCTGTGCCTACAATAGAGCCTGCCTTCCTTACTAGTTTGTCCAGGCGTAAGACCAGAATCTAGACCAGAGCAGACCATTCACCCGAACAAAGCTGGCCAGTTCTATCCACTTAACTATTCCCAAATAACTTCAAGTCAAGCTTTGAAGATCCCTAAATCCTACTGTCTATCACACTACTTAGCATCTGTGATTCTGTATGTGAAGGAAAATTTTGTAATGTTTGTGGAAAATTTATAAGCCTCTGACTGTTTCCCGTGTTCTTGCTGAACTCATTTTAAATCTCAGTTCCCTTCATAGATTTAAACACTTAAATCAGGTCTCCTCTTAATCTTCTTTTGCTTAAACTGCAAACATACAGCTCTTTGAATCTTTCTTCTTAATTCATCCCCTATAGTCCAGGAATCAGCCTAGTTGTCCTTCTCTGGACTTTTTCTAGCATTTTTGTGGTTTTTTTGTAGCCTGGAGACCAAAACTGCACAGTGTACTCCAGATGAGGCCCCACCAGTGTGTTATAAAGCTTGAGCAGAACATCCTTGGACTTGTACGCCACACACCAGGGTGCTATATAACCTGACATTCTGTTTGCCTTCTTAATGGCTTCTGAACACCGTCTGGAAGTTGATAGCTTAGAATCTACTACAACTCCTAAATTCTTTTTATAAGGTGTACTTTTGATTTTCAGAACTCCTGTTGCGTATTCAAACCTAACATTTTTTTACTTTATTTGTGTAATACTTTACATTTACTGAAATTACATTTCATCTACCACAAATCTGTCCAAGATTGTATTCTGTCCAAGTCCCTCTGAAATGATCAGATGGACTCTAGATTATCTGCCAATCCACCAAGCTTGGTATCATCTGCAAACTATATGATTTTAGGGTATAGAGAATGTGTAGAATGCAAATCTGAAAATTATGCTTAAGCTTTTAAGACACTTATGGCATTTATCTTACTTATCTGGAATATGGTATATGGAGTTTTGGTCTCCATATCACAAAAAAAAAACATAGCAGCACTAAAGAAAGTCCAGAAGAGAGTGACTATGCTGATTCCAGGAGTGTAAGGTTAGCGCTATAGGAGAGATCGAAAAAGTTGAACTTTTTCAGTTTAAACAAGTGGATATTAAGACCTAATTGAAGTTTTAAAATTATGAAAGAAATCAGTATGGTGGATCTTATTTAATGCTTTAAATTATGTTCTTCAACAAGAACAGAGGAACACAGATGGAAACTTAGCATTTTGCATAAACATTAGAAAGTGCTTCATGCAGAAAACAATAGACACATGTACACAGTAGAACTTTGTGGATGATGTCACACATGTGGGTGCTTGGGAGGCAGCCAAACGGTCCAAATGAGAGTAAAAGTATGAGAGATGGGGGTTTCGAAACAAGCACTAATACCTTTTTCCCTCTTTTGGCAGAACGACAGATGAAAAATCATTCTCTTCCACTTCCGTTCTCACTAGATGACATCATTTTCGGTTCCCCCTAGATGACATCATTTTTGGCCTCCAATATTGACGCCATTTCTACCTCCATTGTGATGACGTCACTCCCCCCGCATTATGATGACATTGCTTCCGGCTCCACCCCGATGAAGTCAATTCTGGCTCACAAGGATGACATCACTTCAGGCTCAACCTGATGATGTCACTTCCATTTCCTCTGCCTAGTTGACACCATTTCCACTTCCTACAATAGCCATTTTTCTGTATAAAAACCTCCATGAACCATCGGTCATTTGTCGAATGTCTTTTTTGCAGAAAACCCTTTTCTTGCAAGCCAATTTTCATCTCACCGATCCAGACATTATACGGGGAAGCTTCCTCAAAGTTTTATCTTTGTTTTTTTTCTGTTGATTTCTTGGCAATATTCAAAACTTGACTCATACTTATTTTGGTAGAATTAAGTGAAAAGGACTGTCAAACTTTGTTGAGCTGCATAGGCTGTTCCTATCAAAATTGTTCTATTATTTTTCATTTAAAACACAAAAATGCCCTTCAAGGAAGAGGAAACCATAAACCCTCTGGCTTAATGAAGAATCTTTGTAAATGAAAAATGTATTTAAGTAAACAAAACAAAAACAAAAATATAGGAAAAAAGCAAAAATAAAAAAATAATCTGCCTTAAAAGCAATCCAAAGCAAACAGGTCCAAATCTAAACTCCAGAGACCAAATCCAAAGAAGCAAAATTTCATAATATCCAGAAAACCCAATCCGATACTCACTGTTACGATCCTCAATGACACTCTACTAGGACCGTTCTCATCCACCACAATATGAAGGTGGTCCACAGCGGCAATGTCATGCTGGCCCTGTCTGTTGGAGTATCACATTCAAAACACAGGGAATAGATTCAATTAACTCAAATACACAACACATAAACACTAAGTAAATGAAGAAGTATTAACGAACATTACATAAAAACAAAAAGCCCTGTGTTTTTGGGTGGTACTCGAAGAGATGTGGCATATCTCTAAGCTTATAGGCTGGCGGGGCACACATTGCAATCTATATATACGTGTGTGTGTATGTATGTTCCAGCATCACTTCTGAATGGCTACAGCGATTTTCATGAAACTTGGTACGTTTCTCATTGGTCGACTAAAAATACTGTAGGGTGAAATAAACCCTAACCCACCCCCTTCTGGGTAGAGTGGGGGGTTATCTTGCCGTCTTGTATGCATGTTATCATCCAGTTGACACTCAGAACGACCACCAGAGGGCAAACTGGAGGTGACCGCCAGCATTCTTTATGTTTGAGCACCACTGCGCCCCTGTTGCTTTTCAAATTAAATAGAGTCGGCCGGTTACGAGCGTCAACTGGATGATAACATACATACAAGACCGCAAGACAACCACATTATTGAGTCTTCATTGTTTGTTAATTTATTTTTATAGTTGTGTTTTTTATCATATTTTAATTAGATTTTTCTCAAACAGTTAAAAAAAAACACTTTATTTTCCTCCCAGGCAATGCTGGTCTTTATTATAAAAATGGCAAAAACTGTAAAAATAAAACTTGACAAAAAGCAGTGACCAAGACCCAGTTACATCTTTGCAGGCTTTGTGGAGATCACAGAGTTTCATTTGTTTAATTTGGGTCCTCTGGATTCAGTCCCCACCCCACAGCTAAGCACAGTCAGTTATTTCGGGAGTCTAGATGGTGTAAGTGTGCCTTTCCAGGAGCTGTTTGGCATGATTTTTGGGTTGAGATCCTGACTTGTGGCTAGTACTCTTGGTATATTATTCAGAACCCCAGAGTTCTGTAGTGAAAAAGTCAAAGTTCTGAACTTGGATGGATGGATGGATGGATAGAAGAATGGAAGCACAGTCAGAATGATGACTACTAGAAATGCCATATTCCTCAGGCATGCTTGCTTTAAGACCAGGTTTAGATTGCTGCAAATAAGCAAAATAATGGACTTTGAGGAGATCATTAGTGAGACAGCCTGGCTCATTAGCAGTAAAGATGACAGCACTATAAACAACAATCAGTATAAATATATTACAGGCAAGATGCTTACTGGGATCCCGTTTGTAGGCTATTAGAAGATAGAAATGCACAAGAGACACAGGAAAATGCAGTGGAACACTACCACACTTATTAGGTGATTAGAGAAGAAAAAGAGCGCAGGGAGATGAACGTCGAGAAGTGCCTGAAAGGTCAGCATTTCCTCAGTGCTATTTTTGTTACTTGTGTTTGACATTCAGTTATTCATTCATTTAATGAAAACTGGATCACACAAGGGATTTCAAAATCTCACGGGAAAGACTAATGTGTCTGGACAATACACTCCATTTGCATAGGTAGACAGCATTAGCTAAAAACCGACTAATTGTGAACTAATTTAATCCCAAATGACTTGATTACTTTTAGCACACATATGTAATACATTACAGCTTATTTTTAATATCAGGCAATGCTGGCAGTAAAATGCAACAAGCTGAGTGCATCATCTATATGCCCAGTTTTGTATGGTGTAGGAAACACACAAGATTACTCCAGCACGGGGTAATGGAGCCCAGTATCAGACACACCATAGAAACCAGTACTGAAAGGGTCCACACCCGTCTCAGAGCCCACTCACACACATCCACAGTCCCTGACACAGGTCAAAAAATGACTGCAATCTGTCCAAGAACATGTATTTGAATTACTGGAGGAACATCACTTAACACAACAGAATCTTCAAAGTCATATACCTGTAGAATGTACTCTAGAGAAGAAGTTAACACTATTGCATTTATTTTGATTATTATTAAATAGCCAGCATTCACAACTTTCAACAAGGCAGCCAGCAATGCAATCAGCTTGGTGAACAAATTTAATATTAGTCTGAAGGCTGCGGCTGACATAGTTGCCCCAATAAAGAATTACTACAGTTCAATGGAAAACTCAAAAGGGAGTGCCGCAAAGCTGAGCATAAATGGAGAAAAACTAAATTAAAAGTGTGCTACAAAATGATGATGGCTCATATAAATAAGACAATACATCGGCCTAATTAAAGTATCATATTTCTCAGACATTATAATTGACAGTAAAGGAAATGCAGGAATGATATTCTCAACTACTGACCATCTACTAAACCCAGCTCTACCTATTGAATGGATTAACATAACACTGGTGGTCACTGGTGTAACACTTTCACAGCATTAATAATGGAAAAATAATATGAACCCAAGTGAGAACATAACAAGCTTGGGAAATAAGCTCATTTGGTTGTCCAGTAACTAAGCTGATCCAAATTCTCCTCCAAATACTTTTAAAAGTTGTTAATGTTTGCACTTCAACTGAATGATTTGTTTTTTTTTCCAAATTCGCAAACCCCTGTTAGAAGAAGTGCTTCCAGTCTTCAGTCCGACACAACTTCCCTTTAAATTCCACTGTTGTCATCGAGTGTATGCTCCTATATAATACAGACTTCAAGGGCAGAGTTATTTGAACTTCCTCCCACTCAATTAACCAAATCATACACTTAATATCTTTGATTCAGTTCCTACAGGCTTTTTCCAAGGAGGCATAGTTAACTGCTCAATCAATTGTAGTATTTTTCAGACTCTTTAAAACCTGCAGCAGTCAGAACTCTGGTTAAGGAAAGAAAGCTACATTGACTTCTGTGTTTTTTTAGTAGTAATAACAGTAGTAGTTGTAGTAGTAGTAGTAGTAGAAATAGTAGAAGTAGTAGTAATACAAGTAGTATAAGCATTAGTAGCAGTAGACGTAGTACTACAAATAGTAGAAGTAGTAAGAGTAATAGAAATAGTAGAAGTAGAAAGAGTAATAGAAAAAGTAGTAGTAGTAGTAGAAGTATTAATAGCAGCAGCAGAAATAGTTAAAGTAGAAATAGCAGTATTAATAACAGAGGTATTAGTATTAGTTGTAGCAGAAATAGTAGAAGTAGTAGTAGAATTATAAAGCTAGTAGTAGTAGTAGTAGAAGTAATAGAAGTAGCAGTAGAATTAGTAATAGTATAGTAGTAGTATAAATAGTAGAAGTAGCAAAAGTATTAATAGTAGAAGTAGTAGTATTAGTAGTAGTAGTAGAAATAGTAGAAGTAGTAGTAATAGCAGAAGTAGTAATAATAGTAGTAGAAATAATAGATGGAGTAGTAGAAATAGTGTACATAGATATAGTAGTAATAGAAGTAGTAATATAAGTAGAAGTAGTAAAAGAAGTAGTAGAAATAGTAGAATTAGTGGAAGTAGAAGCAGTGGTAGTAGAAATAGTAGAAGTAGCAGTAGTAGAAACAATAGTAGTAGGAATAGTAGAAATAGTAGCAGTAGTAGTAGAAGAAGTAGAAGAATTAGTAGAAGGAGTAGTAGTAAAAATATTAGAAATAGTAATAGTAGTAGTAGTAGTAGTAATAGTACTAGAAAGAGTTGAAATAGTAATAGTAGAAATAGCAGCAGGAGTAGTAGTAGTAGACAAAGTAGTAGTAGTAGTAGAATCATCAGAACTAGTACTAGAAATATTATGTATTCTGAGTACATTGGACGTCTTGCTTGCACGTCCTAACAACATGTAATACGTGTAGTTCAGGATTTTAGACTAAATGATAATGTCAATAACTTATCAGTCCTTGATCTCTCAATCTTCAGTGTTGCATTTGATGTTGTAGATCATTGCATTCTCATAAACCATCTTATATAGTGGCTTGGCCTTTCTGGTTGCAATTTAAATTAGATTGAATCATATTTAACAGGTAGAAAACTCTTTGTACGCATTGGTGACAATACATCAGAAAAGTATGCTATCATGTATGATGTGCAATTAATTTCAGGCCCTTTATGATTCTGACTTTATAGTCTCCCATTAGGTTAGGTCATTTCTAAATGTTAGGTCAATTATCACAGCCATGCAGATGACAAACTGTTATACTGGATGTACTGTATCTATGTAGCACCAGATGACTCACAGTCGTCTCACTGAGCCTTTAACTAGTATTACAGAATGGATTATCAGTAATTTCCTTAAATTAAATCATATTATAACAGAAATTGTAGTTATTGGCTAGAGTAAAAAATGTGTGGATCTTAGTGAAAAACCTGATCAACTAGATTTGCAAATTAAGCTGTAAGTACAGAATCTAGGCATTATTATGGATTCAGAGTGCAATTTTAAATTACATATTAACTATATTACAAACTATTTTTTATTTAAGAAGTAAGTTTAATCTTGTATAGTATATCATGGCACGATGCTGAAAAGTTAACTCATGCTTTTGTTTTTAGCTGACTATATTATTGTAATGCACTCCTACCTGGAATACTAAGAATAGATTTAAATCAACTGCAGCTCGTTCAAAATGCAGCAGCAGCATCAGCACAAGAACCTTAACAATAAAAACAGAACATTTGGACACAGTCCTCCTGTGTTAGTATCACTGTGACTTTTAGGATTAACTTTAAAATATTCTTAATTGAGTCTAAGGCTCTCTGCAGTCTCACAGATTTCTATATTTTGGAGTGCCAGCCTCCACATCCCCTTAATCGCAATTTCAGATCATCAAACAATGGTTTTCTTTCTTTCATTATTTGAGTTTTCTCTTTCTATTGTAATCTGTATATGTTTATTCATAAAGCACTTTGAACTAATTATTCTAAGTGAAAATCTGTTATAGAAATTAATATTGCCGTTGAAATCATTGTTGGCCTGATTGTTGGCAATGCTATCTATTGTGCCAGGTATTGTGTCAGGTACAAAGAGAAACAATGTAATGTCATTAAAGGCCACAGCTGTCTTTCTCCATTTGAAAGACAATTTTAAATAACTGGTCCCTGGTATTTTTTTATAACTCCTTCTTATCTTTCATTATTTACTATTTTCTATTTTTCCATCCACACAGTTCTCTTTATTTGAGTACACTCTGTTCTAACGATGCCATTGTATGGAGATTTGGGATTCGCTATGGCTGTTAAGCTTAGGAGAAGTAGATGTTTAATACATTAATACACAAGTATACACCGTTAAAAGGGCCAAAAGTCCAAAGGTTACACCACTACTCAATTTGCAGAGTACATCCAGTTCTGTCCGCAATAATATGTGAGTGATGTCTACCATGAAAGTAAGCAACTGAATGGTAAAAAGAGAAATGTTTTTGAATAAACTTTACAAGGCAAAGGCTATTCTGTTGTTTCAGTGCTAATCTTCAAACAAACAGGCAAAACCAATTTGATAATCATAAAAATCCAATTAAAAGGATCTTCAGTTCAACTCAGTCACAATGAGCACCTCCCGCTAGATCTCTGTTTCTGAAAGCGCTTCCCATTGTCCACTATTACCAGCCATGACATTAGGTTTTACAGGCCTCCATGTCTTGAACGATCACATAATGCATCACTCAAGATGTCTTCCTCTCACCTGCAATGCACTGCCTGGGTCCTACCCTGCTGCGTCTTCTGTGATGAAATGTCGCCACATTTTTTGCTTTATTCATCAAACGACAGATTTCAGATCTGGTCCAAAGGTGCTTCTCACCATAAGTCAAGTGTTTGACATGTAAACGTGTCAGAGTGAGTAACATGAAATGCTACAGTGTGATCTATCAATACAAAAATGGCATTACACAGGTGGCATTGCTAGTGCAGTGGTTAACATGCTTGCCTTTTTAGCAGAAAATTTGGTGATAGATTCTGACTTTTTCTTTGATCAATCATTTTCCTCACTTCTTTTGCCATGACCCCAAGGTGCCCTATGTAAGGCCATATAGTCTCTGAAGTTATTTCTTGCAAATTTGGGGTTTCAAGCATAGTTTCTTAACATTACACCCTCAGTGCAACCTGCCTGGCACTGTTTCTCTGTCATAATTAAAGCTATAGTCTGCTAACCAATAGTTAAAGCCCATAGCTGAGTCAAATTACAAAACAAATTGAGATCACCAAAAATAAACACGATAGTGTTTTCAAATTTAAATTCACAGCAAACTTTTATGATACAGGGAAACACAGCTATATCTACGTGAATAAAGCTGACTTGGGATCTGTTTGTGTGCGTATTTCTGCTTGTTCTGTGATCAATCAAACACAAGTTTACAAACTTTCACGAAAATTAGAGGATAACTCAGAATAGTCCAACTTAGAATACAGAGTGCAGGGCGTTTTAATGAAGTGTCAGGTATGCTCGGTGAATCTGATATCGTCAAGTTACTGTAATTGCCTCTCCTTTATGATGTCCAAGGCTAAATACAAAGATGATTGGCTGGCGGTAAATGTCACTCCGGTCAGGGCAGCTCAGGGCCAGAACTTGCAACCACAATGTTAATGGAAAATTTGTTTAAAGCTTGTGGATTCCACTCATCCCATCAAAGTATCCCTTCCATTTCCAATGCCTGCTCTTAACTGTCTTGCAGCTGGACATTGTTAGTCAAACTGCACCCTAGACAAGCAAGCTCAGATGAGTCTAAAGTGAAATTAACAGCAAAGTGTTAAAATAAAACTTAAGCAACACTGAGAAACAAGTGAGTAATACTAATAAGATAGTAAATGTAATAGCAGTAATAAAAAGAGGAAAAAGAAGAGAAATATTAGAAAGCCCTAAATAGAGGTGTCCATTGTTTCTATATGTTAAGTCACGATTTCATTATTAAGTCTTTTAACTAGTTCAGGGCAGATGTCAACGTTTTGTCAAGCGGAGGGGTAAACGGTGACCAACCCACTATTGTGTTTTAGTTCAGCTCTTTTTGCTGGAAGGAAAGTTAGCTTCACTAGTTTGACTGAGATTCCCTGCACTCGTATGAATAGCAAAGAGCAAACAACAGCAAAAATGGCCTCAACATCCGGCGAGAGATCAAAGAAAATGGGCAAAGCTAAATACTCCATGGATGACGTTTTGCATATTATCACTGAATTGGACTTTGACTTGTCACTCTATGATTTTGATGCAAGTAATCAAAAAAAAGTGAGGTACTAGTATGGAAGTAACCCCCGAGAAAGACAGGAATAGTTCGATCAATCAGTCTTTATTCAGTCACAGATGAGTACATGGATTCCACGTTGCAAGGCAGAAGAGCAAAGTTCCCCTTTTTCGATTGACTTTTAACATCTTTCCACCCTCCCCCTTCACCTTACTTATCAATAAGCATAATCTAAGCATTTCATCTTGCATTGCGCAAATCATTTCCACTTTTTTGTGAAGATGGGGCCCAAAAGAAGGAAAAGTCATCTTTCCTGTGTCTAATGGACGATTTTCTAAAACTGGAAATTGTCCTTTATCAACTTACTGTACCCTGTCTTATGACAGACGTCTGTATGAATAACCTGCCGTTATAGCAAAATAGCTTTGTCAGTTTTTTTAACCCTTAGTAACTTGCAAGCAGTTCATTTTTTCTTTCACACCAGCATCAGCTGATCGGTCCCGAGCCTATCGTGGTGCTGAACACTTTCGTGTGGCTGACGCACCCACACAACATTTGCCTGGGAGGACCGCCAGTTACAATGACAAGAGGTACAAACCAGATTGTGTTGTACTGCGACTGCCGCTGCCGCCCCATGAAAACAGCCTGGAAGCCAGCTGGCCACCCGTGAGCAGCTTGAGCTGCAAGAGACTACAAACTGGTGGCCACAGCATGCAGCAACAGACACTTTGTGTTGATTTGTGTGTGAAACAATTGCTTTGTGTGCTTTTCAGAAAAAATGTTCAGCCCTCGAAGAGTTAATTGGACCATATTCAGGTTTTAAACATGTTTAGTTGGACTTTTTCAAGCACTTCTCTACATCCTCAGGGGAATCATGCATGGGAGTGTAAGCACCAATCATTACTTGCATTCTAGCTGGATACATTAACTCACAGTGAATGGTGGACAGGCACAGCTAGTACTTAATACTATTAAACTTTACCTTCTTCACAGCACTCTGGATTATATTTGAATTCTCTTTGCTCCCAGGTACCAAATCTGGTCACACTTTAGTTAGGTACTCTACTCTAATACATCTATTACTTATGTAACAAGGCCTTCTTTTGGTCTTCATAACTCTTATGAAACATCAGTAGACAGGTTATTCATCTCTATGCAAAGTGGCATATTGACATGGTGGAAAAATGACTTCTTAATATGAAGGATTTGCAGGTCTTATACTAAATATGTGATATTAAGAGAAATGCATCTCAGTTATGTAACCTCCGACTACTGCAAAATCAAGGTTTTTAAGCAGGGCACATTGCAGAGATGAATGAACACTTTACTGATACTTTTATGAAGACCCAGGTCAACAATTAGCTTTTTAATTTTCCATACTTTTCTTGATGCATCTCTCAAAACTTTAAGGGGAGAACTCCAGCATGAATTTAATAGGATTTCCAGCTTCTAACCCTTCTGATATCACAAGTATTATCTCTCTAGCTCACTCTTCGGAAACAATTTATTCTGAAAAGTTTTTTTTTTATTGTGGAAGGAAATCAAAATGTATAAAGAAGTATTTTCTAGAACATTATTTAATGGGCAATGAATATCGGCTCCACATGGCACTTAAATGAAACAAAGAATGGTACCAACAATCTGTTAGAGAGTCTTCAAGTAGAAGCTTGCTACTTGAAGGCAGTGTCCTTGTCATGAGCAGGGTCAGTAATGTATGGACTTCCTGTCATATCTCCCCTTATATAGGTCCTGGGATGGAAAGTGTGGGATGTGAGGGATGATGGCCGGGATCATTACCTGGCCTGGACCTCCTGCATGGAATGACAGGAGGAGATAGCTTATGAAGGTGTCCCTCCTGGGTTACAATGGCACCTTGGATTCCCACAAGGCTGTATGGGAACTGGTATTTGCCAGCTTAGCCCTGTTGGATTTGGGGGGTGCCATCAGGGGTACTGCAGGGACTGCTGAGCCCTATTATATATCCCAGGGCATAATTATGCAACACTGAAATTACTCTTGGGATCTTGAATATAAGGAACAGCTGCATCTCATTCAGAAAGCCAGAGATGGGAGGGAGTGGACGTTGCTTGCCTGAGGAGTGAAGGTGAAAATGAAGACAGAGAGAGAAGAGACAAATAAGATCGGAATGAAGGAAAAAAGGAAAAGCATTTTCCCCTTGTAAATAAAACATGTGTTGTGCTGCACTGGTGTCTGTTTTGTCGGGTGTTGGGTATCTGGAGTGCCCCCTGGTGGCTATAAGGGCCAGGTGTATGGAGCTGAAAGCAGCATCATTGTTCATCTTTAAACTCATCCTGTAGTCTGAGGGAAACAAAATGAGTGAAGTCAAGGACACTGTAATAGTCTTATTCTTCCTTGTACCTTCAATGTCAGAGCCAGGTAGCCACTCCCATGACTTGCATGTTTGACAGCATTTGTGTTCTAAGGAAGTGATCCTAGTGTGTGTCATAGTCACCTATTCCAGCTGTTTCATACAGGATACTGGAATGTGTTTCATTTCATGAAGTTGGGAACTAATTGTGTTCATTTTGGACTCTATAACATCATTATACTTGCCATTTCTTGCAAAGAAAATTGAATTAGGCATCCTCCCTTTTATAATTCCCCTCATTTTTACCCTGAGACTGATCATTGAGTCCTTCATTTTGAGTCATTGTCTGTATCATGTCATGGACCTGGTGTTCCTGAACACAGTAAGTCCCCAAAAATGACTTAAAAAATCCCCACAGGATGACCATCAAACCCTGGCTAGTAACAAGAGGGCAAATGCACAAATGAAAAATATTTACTATATAAAAAATACTCTGTAGCACACGGAAGCACCAAAGAGCACAGAAGGCAAACGAAGCCCCAATAAACTATACAAAAAAAGGCCAAAAGACAAAACACAGACATAATAAATCACATCACATTTGAACATCAAGGATCAAAAAAGAAGCCATAAACACCACAGAACTCACCAATGCCAGCACATTCAATGAACCACAAAGGACTGTGGATTTTCCTCAGCCTATATAGGACTAACGGCAGTCATGGGCAGATGTCCTTGCCTCTTGGGAGACCACTCACAAAGCACATGATACACAGAAAAAGATACATAGACACATATAAACTTAATGATCAACAATATTAACATAAAATTAGACAAAACAGACATAAATGAGGAATCTGACCCGAGCTGAAATTAACATATTGTTGTTTACGTGCTGCTCTGGTATTTTTGACAAAGTATCACAACTAGTTGCTGCTGTGAAAGTAGATGATATATGATTTGTCTCTCTATCATATAAAAAAATCCTGAGTTGAGGCAAGTGTTTTTTCAAGAGATGTTTTCAAGTCCCACGAGCCAAGACAAGACTTTTTTCAAATCCCGCGAGATGAGACTTTGGCCATGAGATTTTTTTCAAGTCATGCCCTCCTCTCAACCATATTCAACCACGCACATGGTCCTCTTACCTCTCATATGTGTGAATGCTTTTGAAAGACACAGTTCCTGCTCTCTCAGCTCTATAAATTTTAACGTTTTCCTCACTTTAAGTTCACAATTAAAGAAGATGTATTATGTTCAAATCTTATTAAAGAATTTCATCACAAAGTGTTATCAACTGAAGAAATGAGTACACAGGCAATCCTAACACTGAGAAACAATGAAGTCAAACAAATTTACGCAAAATTTGTTGATCGGTTACACAGCAAATTGGTTAAATGTGTATTAATAGACTATGCTGAAACAGTTGGTGGTGATCGTGCGCAAGATAAAAACATCCACTTACAATATCCCGAAAAATAACTACAACCGTTAACACCATCTGGTCTTCCACTGCACGAATTACTGTGAAAGAAGGATGTATCCAAGAAAGGTAATGTAGTACATCTTCTACGAGTAACATTAGACAATAAAGGAGATCTTGATATGCCATTCACATTAAAACGTTAAGAGTTTCCTGTTAGAATAGCTTGGGCAAAGACAATTAACAAATCTCAGAGGCAAACATTCAAAAAAGGCATTCTATTTAATAGAGAGAAAGAAACAAAATTCAGTCACATGGTAGTTATACGTTGTGTTGTCACGATGAACGTCCAAACACGGAATCAAAATTCAATACGATATTGACATAAATTTCATTAAAAAAATAGTTTCTACTGAAGTTTTACAGTAAAAGTGTAATTTTAAAAAGTATTTGCATGTTAATTTCAAAGCCAAACAGAATGAAATCGTATTATGCAACGAATAACTCTAACGCAACATGAAACATAATTTACTTTCAAATTATTACGTTTTACTATTTTTTAATTTGGTTAATTACTTGCTGTAATGTAAAATAGTTATATTATGCATATGTAACAATTCCCTTGAAAATAACAATCTTTTTAAATTGTACATCCGTATCCCCATACGCGAGCAGCAGAACCGCAAAGAGGATGGCGCGTAGTGCAGGCCCGGGGGTTGGTGAGCGAAGCGATCAGGGGGAAAAGCCCCCTAGTCATTTCTGATAAATGTCCAAGACGTCATGGCCAGCTTCACAACAGAGTCCACTACTTTACCACCAAGCTTGTCAGGTTCAGTATAACAGCTACCACTCATGGTAAGCTGCTTTTTTTGGCTTCGGGGGCCATTATGAGGTTATTGTTCAGGAGGCATATTGTGCATTGTATTGTAGGACACCTTACCAGGAGCATTAGAATGTAGGATATCTCAGATAAATGAGGGATAATGAAATTGCAATACTGCTTCCAAAGAAAACGTTGTCAGAGCTAGTCACAACATCATTGTTCCACTTTGGGGCAAATAAACTTTAAAGAAAATAAATGTAAACATTAACATATATGCAAAAAAAATCACGTATCCATGTATACAATGAAGGAGTGGGAGCTGGAAAGAAAACTTCATGAAAATCATTTGGAAGTTCTAGTTGACATGTTATATTGTAAGAAGACGCTATATAGCGCCTGACCCGACACAGATTGTACACAGGAGGCACGTGTAAAAGAAAAGACTTTTATTACTCTTCAGCTGGAGGGCACATCTTCCCCGTACTCCCCCCATCCATAACACAGTCCCAAACACCAGTACAGCACAAGCACTCTTCTCTTCCTTGGCACCACCACTCCTCCCTCGCAACCTTGTCCTCCTCCACCCGACTCTGGCCGATGAGTGGTGGTTGCTGGCTCCCTTTTATAGGTCACCTGGAAGTGCTCCAGGTGTTTGATCACCAAGCTCCGGCGGCACTTCCAGGTGTGACAAATCTGTTGCCCATACGGGCTCAGGAGTCCCAAACACAGCACCCCCTAGCGGTACCTGCGGGACCCAAGAGGGCTGCCCCCAACTCCAATTCCCAGGGAGCCCTGTGGGAAACCGAGGCACTACACCAGCCTAGGGGGGCGGCCATCTAGCATCCAGGGGGAGGTATTTGCACTGTCTTGGGTTGCTCCCCCTGAATACAGTGTGCAGGGGCGTCCCGGCTGGGCATGGACGCCAGCCGCCTGCCACAATATATATATATATCCATAACCAGATATGTGAACAATTCAAAGGCAAATACTGGACCTTTATAACTCACTCTGTATGATGCAAGTCAGAATTGGAGGAGACTTTGGAAATATTGTGTGCAAACTTGCCAGCCATAGAATAAAACATGGACAACAGTGACAGAAAAAGTCCAGAAAGGAGATGCAAGATGAATTCTAAGAATTTGGGGTTTGAGCTATAAGGGAAGATGGAAGAAGTTAAACCTTTTAATCTCTAAGAAGTAAAGATTGCCAGAAGACATGATAGGATTGCTCACAATTAGGAAGGGAAAAAGTAAACTTAATGTAATTAGCTACTTTAAATATGCTATTTTAATAATCAATTTTAATGAAGGCACGGGGGCAAAAACGGAAAACTTGTAAAGAGTACAAGTACAATAAAGCATTTCTTTCTCAGAAAATCGTTAAGCTAGGAATCAGTTGCCTAGCATTGTGAATGAAAGTAGCACCCCAGGGACCTTTAAATTTTGACTTTTTTATTGTTTTGGAAGCACTAGGTATATAGAAATTGAAGAGCTGCATTGGCCTGGCTGGTCTGTTCTCGTCACATCTTTTTGTTATGTTCTTAAAATTCTGCTTTAATCCAGTGTAACTAATTTCCAAGTCAGCATGCAGTAAGTAGCCTCTTCAGTTGCTTTCATGCCAAGGTCATTGGAGAAGTAGCTATAGTACTAATCCAAATTCCAGGCACAGCTTTATAGCAGGTCTTCAATAAATACAGCTCGAAGGCTTAAAACACAACCTCAGGTCAGTAATCATCAGAAGAGCAATGTTATTTTGAAAAGACGGAAAAAACAAAGCTGCAACAAATGGATAGGAAAGTTAAGCTAATTCTGTATTTTGTAGAAATGGTGTCCAGGACAGGCGTCCATCTCCAAGGACCTTTCAATAGAAAGTCACGAAGAGCAGCATTGGGCATAGATAGGAAATAACCATGTTGGAGGTTAGAACATTAAAACAGTTGTGACAATTACAGGATGTTGAGCCCTAAAAGCACATAAATCCTAGTCACCTAGATTGTCTCAGGATTTGACGGCCTCTAAAGTCCTGCTCTCCACACACTGCTTGGTAATTTTTTCCATGTGTCTGTGGTCCTCTGCGTGAAGAAAAACTTTCTAACATTAGTGCACAATCTGCCCTTAACAAGTTTCCAACTGTGTCCCTGTGTTCTTGTTAAAGAATTTATTTTAAAGTAACAGCTGAAATCCATTGTTGTAACTGTTTTCACAATCATCTCTTAATTTTCATTTGCTTAAACTGAAAGCTCCAACCTCTTCAGTCTCTCCTCATAGCTCATACCTCAACGTCCCAGAATCCCCCTTGCCACTCTTCTCTGGTATTATTTTGTATAGTGCCATAATCATACTTAAATTCATGGCCCTAGTCACATTCTCATGCACACACACATGCACCCTCTCTACCCTCAGTGAGTCTCTGGCCATGAGACAGCATTAAACCCAATTCTGAGATTACTTTTAGCCAAGTCCTGAAATCATCTTCTTGGATGGGATTGGCCTTACTTTGTTCCAAGACACCAGCCTAGAATTTCCTCTACTGGATGGAGTATTAACCACTTTATATGTGTATTATTTTAATTATTTTATGATTTTTCATGTGAAGATTTCAATTCTGATGTGCTGCAATGCCCCCTAGTGGTAGCATCTACTATTGTTGAGAAAGAACTCCTCGGAAAATGAGCTGAATAAGAAACCCCTTACTGGATATGTTGTTACTTAAATCTAGGTAATATGAAATTCATATTTTGAGCTTCAAGACAATACAGATAATATCTGCAGGCTCATGGAGTACTTCAATCAATGATATCACAACACTGATAGTGTTATGACTGTGACTCCCAAAGCACGCAAGTTCTAAAAGCACTTCCAAAAATACCAACTAGAAGGGAAATCCCATCAAAAACCTGGTCAGAGACAAAAAGGGCGCTATAGAATCTTTATAAAATAAAATGTTTACTATTAGAAAAATGCTTTGTATGTACATAAAGCTCCGTGGAGCACAGAAGGCAAAAAAGAGTTGCTAGCAAGAGCAATCTTAAGTCCAAAACACAATCCAAATGTGAAGTTAAAGAACAGAGCAAAATAGTCAAAACTCCAATGAATCAAATTAGCAATGGTCCAGCAAAAACACAAGTAACACTCACCAGCTCCATAGCACATTTGAAATGAATTGCCAGAAAGTGTGGGAGGGCAGTTCCAGGTGGTGACTGGCAGGTGACCACCCACAAAACACATGAAACACAACAAAGGCAGCTTAGGCAGACAAAGTCAACAATAAAGAATGATAACTGTAATCAACATAAATTAAAAAAATAAGAATGAACAAATGAGACATAAAACATGAATCTAAACCCCTGCCAGGGGATAAATCCTGGCTGAAACATAAGAGATAGCTGACGGGAGAACTGGCCACCTGTGGTGATGCAACCTTTTGCTAAACTCCTTATGAAACAACCTTAATCAAGTAGATAGTGCTGCAGAGTGGATGGAAAATGGAGAGAGGGGTCTACAATGTCACTCGTTTGGATGCTGATTCAGATAAGTGAAGGAGATGGCTAGACTACACATGGACATTGTTGGACAGAATAAATATGTCATCCTAGTGGGCTAAGGGTGTAAGTAAAAATTAGGAAAAAAATCAAATAAGATACAAGACTAACAGGGATGGAAAGAGGCTGATAAAAAAAAAAACAAAGTTCTGTAAATAAAGTCAAGGTCGAAAGCTTGAACGTATCCAAAGCAAAAAAAAAAAAAAAAATATATATATATATATATATTGTGATGCCACCAGGGGGTGTAACCCGAGCACACACAGGCAGGACACAGGTTCCACAGAACACCCAGTTTATCTATACTAATAAAAGCCACTGTTGGCCGCCATATCGAACTTTCCAACGTCACTAATTTTCCAACTTCCCGTGTAGGTAGAAGGCTGACCCCATTTTCACGAAATTTGGTAGGTGGCTTCCCTGCACTAACCAAAACCGATGTACGTACTTATTTCGGTGGTATGACGCCACTGTCGGCCGCCATATTGAATTTTCCAAACATCACTAATTCTCCAACTTCCTGTGTAGGTAGAAGGCTGAAATTTGGCAGGGTCATTCCTTACAGCTTACTTACAAAAGTTAAGCAGGTTTCATTTCGAAATTCTACGCGTA
>JANRMT010062861.1:38736543-38787826 GCA_026402145.1 Polypterus bichir lapradei
TCTGGCCACACTTCTAGGTGTGATGGAAGCATGACCAAATAAGGCAAGGCCGCACTGGAAACCAAGGGGGCTGCCCTTTATCTGCCCAGGGGAGAAACTGTCCTGATAATACTCTCTCCCCGAGTCCTTCCACTGACTGGGCATCCTGGCCACCCGCCACTATATATATATATATATATATATTTATATATATATATATATATATATATATATCTGCGGTGGGCTGGCACCCTGCCCGGGGTTTGTTTCCTGCCTTGCTCCCTGTTTTGGCTGGGATTGGCTCCAGCAGACTCCCATGACCCTGTAGATAGGATATAGCGGGTTGGATAATGGACCCCAACCCTAATTCCTTTGTTCTTTTACATTTTACAGCACACACAAAACCTATTATATGACTGTGGCAAATCAAAAGAATATGATCATTGTGATCACACATGGGAGCGTGCTCAGTGGTGACAGAAGTGCTGGCACTGGGCACAAGTTAAGATGGGACTTTTTCTGCCATTGCTTTCGACCCTTGTCACAGCAATTTCCAGTGTTATCTGAGAAATTTGGAGATCAATTAAAACCTCATAGATTTGTTTGTTCCATCTTAAATAATGGATAATTGTCTGTGTTTCCACTTAGTGGCTATGTCTCTGTCATTCCTAAAAAAGGCACATAATAAACATTTTTAGTAATAAAATGCATCACATTTGTCATTCCAATTGGTGGTGTATCATAAACATTAACACGGTTTTGCTTTTATGAATCCCATACCAAATGGCATATAACAGAGACACATGCATTGCATGGTGCACTGCAAATGTTAACAGTGAGGTCTACATCGATTATTTAGATTTCACCCCATGCTAGACAGGTAGCACAGCTAGTAAATGAATATGTGAGTGTTTTTTTTTTTAACTACTTTACATGCCTAATTTGAGGTCCAGAACATACACAAACAAAAATATATAAAAAAATAAATAAAGAAATGTGAGTAGCACAGACTTCTCAGCCTTGCTGTCTGGATTCAGACAGTGATGACTCTATTAGGGGACAGCATGGTGGCTCAGTGGTAGCACTGCTTGCCTAACCGTAAGGTGACCAGGGTTTGCATTCCAGGTCCTGCTTGTGAGGAGTTTGCATGTTCTCCCCGTGTCTGAGTGGGTTTCCTCCAGTAATCCAAAGATATGTATGGTTACGAGAGTTGGCGATGCTAAACTGGCCCTACAATGTGTGTGTTTGTGTACGTGTGTGTTCGCCCTGCAATGAACTAGTGCCCTGTCCAGGGTTTGTTCCTACCTTGCACCCAATGCTAGGTGGGATAGGTTCCAGCAGATCCCTGCGATCCTTAGAAAATGACTGACTAACTCTATTAGGACTCTATCTAGGAGCATTTTGTAACTTCAGGCTTCCACATTATATAATGACCAGTAACAGCGCACTGCACAATAACATGCAGTGAATACACTTGACTTGAGCATTCCTAGTTTTCCTACTCTTTCTCTGTACGTTTAGCATTCGTTTGCTCAGAGGTTGTTGTGCTTGATGTTTCCTGAGCAGCTCTTCTTTTCTCCACCCTGGCGGTCTGTTTCTTCTCTTCTTTCGTCAGCATCTTTTCGCGTTAAAACTGATTAAGTCAGAGTTTGTGTTGCAATTACTTAGTATATTTTATTTAATTTTTCACTTAAGCTGGCACTTAAGTCTTCAATCTGCCTCAGGAATGATTTATGATGTGAAGAGATAGAGGAAGTGACAGCGAAGGTGGTAGGGAAAAGAATGGCGCCCGTACGCATGCGCCACATGGCCACCCTGCTGGCTGGTGCTGAGAGTTGATTCTGCAATAAAATAAAATAAAAATAAGAAGCTGAATAATCTTGGAGGTCAATCATCACCCCAAAAGCGAATAGTAGACATCACGTAGTATATGTGTGGTGGCTCTGAGGCTAAGGATCTGAGTTGGTATCCCGAAGGTTGCTGGTTTGAATCCCTGTCACTGCCAAAAGAGATCCTACTCTGCTGGGCCCTTGAGCAAGGCCCTTAACCTGCAATTGCTCCAGGGGCGCTGTACAATGGCTGATACTGAGCTCTGACCCCAAGGGGTATGCGAAAACTAACACATTCCTAATACAAGTATAAATTGTATAAGGCGAAATAAAGAACAAAAAAAATTTCAGGTCAATAGGTCAAATGGTTTGTGAGCTACAAGGTGATTTAAAATCTTGGGCAGACAAATGGGCAGCCACAGTAGCGTATTATATAAGAAGATATCTACAATGGTCACTTTGTAAGTTTAACACTTAACTTCTCATAATAAAATGCACTCTTCATCGCTTTACGTGAAGCATGGTGTAATCCAACTCAGAAAGGTCTTTCTTGACTCATACAATCCAGGTCAAGATTTTAACTGCCAGTGACTCTATTCAGCTGCCAAGAGCCTATCCTGGCAACACGGGATGCACTCAGGAACCAAAACTGCATGGCCACTGCTGACATTTTGGTCTATCAAGTATTACATTTAATGAACAAGTAAAAAAAAAATAAAGCTCATGGGAAATGAAAAAAAGAGGTATACATTTTTCCAAATGGTGATATCCTTCTTGTCTTTGAACTCAGACACTTTCAATTTGCACATCTTTTTATATTTCTTAAAAGAGCCGGTTTACTAATTAACAGGAGTTTTTACATTTAATTTTTTTCAACATATTGATTTCTTCCCATTTTTTTCTCCTATAAACAAGCAGCCATAGCCAAGTCTTTGCAACATTTCACTGCCAGTAATGACAGCCTTCCAATCCTCAAGATGGCATTTTTAAGGTTTTGCTATTTTTCTTCTCCCTGTTGTCTTCCGATCACTTGATTATCATTTATGCTGTTTCATTCTTTGTGAATGCAGTCAAAACATATCCTGCCCTGGAGAGAGCTAGATGAGCTTTAGGATTGAAGCTGAAAGGGGCACAAGGCAAAGGAGGCTGTATCTGCCACAGATCTCTCCAGCAAATGGTTTTCATGGCTCAATTAAAAGCAAGTCACTTAAACAGCAATCCAGAAGGGAATATTCAATAAGTGCAAACAGAGCGAGAGTGTTTAGTTCCTGTCAATTACTATTCAGCATTAAATGTCTGCACTATAATCAGGAGACACGTACAAGATGCTTGAAATGCATTCAGCATGTGCTTTAATTTCTTAGTGAATGAAATAACACGGCCGGCTTATTAATTGTCATTTTTTTTATTTTTCCCCAACATGTTTTTGCCCCTGTTATGTAGTTAAAATAAATGCAACAGGTAATTTGTCAATTTTCTGTTACTCAATCTCTCACTCCTCCTTTGTCTCTCTCCTGTCCTTCTCCCCACCTCCTCACAGCGCCCTCTACCTTCTGTATGCTTTTCTCTTTCAATGTGTTCAATGCACACACATAACCATATTAAGGTGACTCAAGAGCGGCGTTTGGGGGTGGCAAGGGGGGCGACCGCTCCAGGCCCCAATCCTAAGGGGTCTGCGTGTCCTGTTCAAGCGGACTTGTCAAGTTATATTCTCCAGTTATATTTTGATAAAGACCACGTGTTGTCTTGCAAAAGTTTAGCTGAATACTGTAATGAGAAAATCTGTTGTATGTTAACATTATTTTTATTAAATTCGCGCACAGGTTTATACATATACCAGTAACAGTGTTTGACGTAACTGGCTCCACGTGGAGTTGGTAAGCCCTAGACCCCACACACCCCTCTGAGGTGACTAACCCAGTTAAGGCAGAAACCAAGTTTCTTGATAATCTAAATTAACATGGCAAATAATCTTCTGGAGTTCTCCTTTGGCAAAACGTTCCAACATCATTAAAACATCATTATCGGCCAAAGTGAAACAGAAAATAAGCACAATGCCTGTGATCATTTTCTTGTGTTTTATAAATATGTTTAGTAAAACTGATGCTGTATTTATATGGGGCAGAGCGGTGGTTCTGTGACTAAAGATCTGCGCTGGTACCTACAAGGCTGCAGGTTCAAATCCAGTTACTGCTAGAAGGGATCCTACTCTGTTGGGCCTTGGGGTAAGGCCTGTAACCTGATAAATTGCTCCACAGGGCTAATCTTGTGCTCTGATCCCCTAAAGGTTATACAAAAAGGCAATTTTCCTTCAGGGATTAACAAAGTATATAAAAAATGTATAGGTTTCTGTTACCAGATTGCGTGCAGAAAACTCTTTTCTGCTTGAAGGTGCGATTGAGTCCTGCAAAGGACTCACTATGTGTGCTTCTTGCCTTACACTCAGTGCTGTGGGAATAATATTAATGCAGGTAAGTATTGTATTAGTTTACTTTTAAAAAAAGTAAATGGACTACTTAACGTAAGTTACTTTTAATGCATTGCCCTACAGCCTTTGAGATTGTGTTGCTGAGTTTAGCAAAGTACGTTCAGGTCATCAACATAAATGTAGTGATTTCTGAAAAACTGAGACAAATTATTTTAGCCAGGAGAAGGAATAATGCAATTACCGGAACATTTGTCTGTGGAAATTTATATTATGGACGCTTCAACCTGCAGCCACTGAAAGTGTGTGTGAAGCAAATACATTGTACAGAGTGCAACGGACATGTGCAGACTACAAAACCTGAACAATAACACGCTTAAGGGTTTACATGGCCACATACAGTAAATGGGTTACTCGCAGAGAAATCTACCTCTGTTAGACAGGTCTCTCAGAGGCCAATAACTCATGTAAAATTCTCTCAACTGAATTAGGGTGTACAAGGCATTTTAGAAATCAGGCTTTTGTGAAAATCTGGTTATTGACGCATATGTAAATGTGCTAATTGAGTCACTTGTCCATGTTCTTTAACTGCTTGTGATATAAAAAAGTGCTACATTGGGTTCTGAAATGGTTCTATACTACTCATAATGATGCTGAATTCTTGAAAATCTTTCTGTCTATAAAAGTCTATACGTTTTAAAGAATTTTGGAATTGATTTGTTATGCAGATGATACTCAGCTCTACATAATAATAATAATAATAATACATTTTATTTATTTTTAGGGCGCCTTTCTAAACACTCAAGGACACCGAACAATAGACAAAACACAGATTATAAACAAAACTAAAATACAAAAATTAAAATCAGACAGAGCAATTGTAATCAAGAGAAAAAGCAGTCTTAAACAAATGAGTTTTTAGTTTAGATTTGAAAAGTGAAAATGATTCAGTATTTCTAAGCTCAGGTGGTAGTGAGTTCCAAAGCTGGGGAGCAGAGCAACTAAATGCTGTGCTCCCTATAGTGGTAAGACGGACAAAGGGGACAGTCAAGTGGATGGAGGAAGAGGATCTGAGGGTGCGGGAGGGAATGGCAACATGGAGGAGGTCAGACAGATATGGAGGGGCGAGGTTGTGGAGAGCCTTAAAAGTTAACAGAAGAATTTTGAATTGAATGCGGAACTTAACTGGAAGCCAATGAAGTTGCTGCAAAATGGGAGTGATTTGGTGAATAGAGGGGGTTCTAGTAATGATGCGGGCAGCTGAATTCTGGACCAGTTGAAGCTTATAAAGAGATTTGCGAGAAAGACCAGAGAAAAGGGAATTCCAATAATCCAGACGAGAAGTGTCACGGCTATGAACAAGGATAGCAGTGGTGTGGGGAGTGAGGGAGGGCCGAATACGATTAATGTTACGCAAGTGGAAATATGCAGACCGGGAGATGTTATTGATGTGGGACTGAAAGGATAAAGTACTGTCAAGGATGACATATGACATATCTATAAAGCCCAATTCTGTCCTTCCTCCTTCCTGCCTCAATGACTGTCTATTTGAGGTAAAATCTTGGTTTTCTTCTAATTTCCTCCAACTCAATAGCCATAAGTCAGAGGTTCTCCTCATTGGCTCCAAGTCTGCTGTATCAAAATCTAATCATTTTTTGCTTAATATTGATGGTACATCAGTCTATCCCTTCCCTCAGGTTAAGAGTTTGGGGGTTATCTTTGATAGTACTCTGTCTTTTGAACCCCATATCAATAATGTTACACGGTCATTGTTTTTTCATCTCCGTAGCTTTGCACGCCTGCGACCCTTCCTCACACTACAGTAAATAGCATCGCCATCCTTACTCATGCATTGGTAACTTCCCACATTGATTATTGTAATTTTGGTCTCCCACATAAGCTTCTCCATACAGTATACTCCAGGTTGTTCAGAATTCAGCTGTCCACATTATAACTCAGACCTCTTCCGTGCAACACATTACCCCATCTCTTAAACAGCTTCATTGCCTTCCTGTAAAATTTCGCATTGATTTTAAAATTCTTCGACTTACCTTCAAAGCACTTCATAACCTAGCTCCATTATACCTTTCTGACCTCGTACATGTTTATACACCTAACTGCACTATTAGGTCCTCTACATCTGGTCTTCTCATCACCCCCGCCCCCCCTCGTGCACGCCTGATCTCCAAGGGCATTTCGTCGTAGTGCTCCTCGTCTCTGAAACTCACTACCACAAAACATTCATTACACAGATTCCCTACCTATTTTCAAATCTTGTCTTAAGACTTACCTATTTAGATTAGCTTACACTACATGACCTAGGCTGTATTCTTATTGCTGTATTTTAAGTTCCATAGGTAAAGATATACGTATATGTGTACATTGATGTTTTTGTTGGTTTTATGATTTTATTTTCTGTACAGTGTCCTTTAGTGTTTAGAAAGACGCCTTGAAATAAAATGTATTATTATTATTGTTATTATTATTTTACTTGTGTCATCACTTAATCATTTATTCAGGGCAATTCATTTCATGATACCATACCTGTAGTCCACTCACGTAGTGACCCCCAGCTTCTGTCCCAATGCAGAACAAACATACAAAACTCCTAAATGTATTAAAGGGAAGGATGAACAAAGGGAGAAATCAAAACAGCCAACTGGCAGGAAAGACAACAAAACCTGCAACCTCTCAGGGTCAGACTAACAGGTCTGCAATGCCTGTCTGTCAGATATGTTGCCTGTCTTAATAGGTTAAATACTCTTGTAAACTCATCCCCTCTAAGTATCTCTCATTGATGTGCACATTTTTTTTGGTGGGTAGTGGCACAAATGGGGACAGGATTTGTTACATTTTAAACCTAGAAACACAAATTAGTGCCCAATTTTAGATCTGTGGGCACAAATGGGGACAGGATTTGTTACATTTTAAACCTAGAAACACAAATTAGTGCCCAATTTTAGATCTGTGGGTTTAATTTTCAAAGCTGTAACTTTGGGACCATTATAATACTCACAAACCTGACAAGAATGTATGTCCATGGCTGCTGATTATGTGAGATTATCAGAAATGATAATACACCCCTCTACTGCACATACATTATACCTTATCTACCTAATATAACACATATTAAGAAAATAAAAAAAGAAAAGGATCCCAAATTAAATAGAACGTACCTTAACAGCACATCAGTCAGTCATGTCAGTCATTTTCCAATCCGTTATATCCTAACACAGGGTCACGGGGGTCTGCTGGAGCAAATCCCAGCCAACACAGGGCGCAAGGCAGGAACAAACCCCGGGCAGGGCACCAGCCCACCACAGGGCACACACACACCTACTAGGAACAATTTAGGATCGCCAATGCACCTAACCTGCATGTCTTTGGACTGTGGGAGGAAACCGGAGCACCTGGAGGAAACCCACGCAGACACGGGGAGAACATGCAAACTCCACGCAGGGAGGATCCGGGAAACGAACCCTGGTCTCCTTACTGCGAGGCAGCAGCGCCACCGAACAGCACATCATTGTAAGGCTAATCAAAGATTGTTTTATTTTTTTCATAAAGTGTCTCTTTTGGATCAAATAATCAGGAACCCCCCAGAACTGATCCTCTGGTGCCATACCATATACAGTATGACTGTTATTTTTTGTGCATTAGACTTTCAGCAATGAATTATTAAAGTATTGTCTAGACCCCTGAAGTACCATGCAAAACGACTGCACATATGCCACATGTACAACCCCAAATCAGAAAAAGTTGGGACAGTGTGGAAAATGTGAATAAAAAAATAAAGCAGTAATTTACAAATTTCCCTTAACTTTTATTTCATTGCAGACAGTATGAACACAAGATAATTCCTGTTTTTTTTGGTCAACATCATTTGATTTGTAAATAAACATCCATTCTTGCCATTCAGGCTTGCAACACATTCCAAAAAAAGTTGGGATGGGGGCAATTCAGGGGTAGTAATGAGGTATAATAACTAAATAAAGATGTGATTTGAAACTGGTGATGTTAACAGGTGATTGCAATCATGATTCGGTACAAAAGCAGCATCGAGGAAAGGCCTACTCCTTTAGGAGCAAAGATGGGCAGAGGATCGCCAGTTTGCCACCAAGTGCGGGCACAAATCTTTGAAATGATGAAGAAGAACATTTCTCAAAGACAGATAGGAAGAGATTTGGGCATTTCTCCCTCTACAGTGCATAACATAGTGAAAAGAATCAGGGAATCTGGAGAAATTACCGTGCGCAAAGGCCAAGGGCGCAAGCCTAAACTGAATGGCCGTGATCTCCGAGCCCTCAGATGTCACTGCATTAAAAACCGTCATTCATCAATAAATTATATA
The DNA here is from genome assembly GCA_026402145.1 of Polypterus bichir lapradei. Lineage (NCBI taxonomy): Eukaryota > Metazoa > Chordata > Cladistia > Polypteriformes > Polypteridae > Polypterus > Polypterus bichir. The sequence continues at coordinate 38,745,128 of JANRMT010062861.1, forward strand.
ATTGTGTGGGCTCAGGATTACTTCAGGAAGTCACTCTCAAGCACTACAGTACGTAGTTACATTAGGAAATGCCAGCTAAAACTGTACTGTGCCAAAAGGAAGCCCTACATAAATAGTGTCCAGAAGCGCCATTGACTTCTCTGGGCTCGGAGGCATCTGGCATGGTCCATTGTGCAGTGGAAGCGTGTATTGTGGTCAGACGAATCAGTTTTTCACATCTTTTTTGGAAGAAATGGACACCGTGTGCTGAGGACCAAAGAGGAAAATGACCATCCAGACTGTTACCAGATACAAGTCCAAAAGCCAGGGTCTGTCATGGTATGGGGTTGTGTCAGTGCCTTCGGCAAAGGTAACTTGCACTTCTGCGATGGCACCATCAATGCTGAGAAGTATATCTCAGTTTTGGAGGAACAAATGCTGCCTTCAAGACGACGTCTTTTCCAGGGATGCCCATGATTATTTCAGCAAGACAATGCCAAACCACATACTGCGCGCATAACAAAGGCATGGCTGCGTAAGAAGAGGGTGCGGATGCTTGACCTGCAGCCCTGATTTGTCTCCTATAGAGAATGTTTGGCGCATTTTGAAACGAAAAATGCGTCAACGAAGACCCCGTACTGTTGCGCACCTAAAACGTTGTTTGCAGGAAGAATGGGACAAACTAACACCTGCAGCACTTAGTCACTTGATTTCTTCAATGCCTAAATGTCTTTTAGTGTCGTTAAAAGACAGGGGAACTGTACAAAGTGGTAAATGCTGTACTGTCTTTTTTTGAAATGTGTTGCAAGCCTGAATGGCAAGAATGGATATTTATTTACAAATCAAATGATGTTGACAAAAAAAAAACATGAATTATTTTGTGTTCATACTGTCTGCAATGAAATAAAATTTGAGGAGAATTTATAACTTGCTTTTTTCTTTTTTTATTCACATTTTCCACACTGTCCCAACTTTTTCTGATTTGGGGTTGTATTAAGATCTTCATTTTTGAGTAACAAAAACAAAATAAAAATAAAAATGATCTTTTTGCTTTCTAGGTGTTGTCAGGTTTTGGGTTTTATAGCAAAAACATTTACTTTACTGTTGATTCCTGCCTCCTGCTTAATTGTACTTGTGATGCCCAGCATTAGTGGACTGATATCTTGACCAGGATGAACCCCATCCCCTTACCTGTCTGGGAAGCTGACTTGATGGGATGGATGTTCCCTATCGCAGCCAGGAAGTTGGCATAAGATGCCAGCACACTTAGAGAAATGGATGGACTGGCATCCCAGTGGCAGTGGACAGAAGACCCTTACTCAGCCAGGGTATTGGATTGCTCAGGGTATGCTCAGACCAGCATAATGGATTGACCAGAGGAGACAGCCCTCAAAGACATTAGATGGGCCGGTTTCTGGGCTGGTGCATCCATGTTCACACCCTCAGGACATACTGGAAACTATAGTCCCCTTGGACAGCTTTACTGGGTTCCGTGGATGCTACCATTGGGAGCCGCAAGGGTTGTCTATAGCTGATTGGAGGGGCTTCTTCCTGACCTAGAAGAGCTTTCTCCATGCAATGCCCTGGCACCAGATGTATACCCAAGTCCTGCATAAAAGAGGCCTTCTCATCTCAGTTAGGGACTGAGAGTCGTTTGAGGATGAAGCGGACATGGGAGGAGTAGGGGAGAGGAAGAGAGTGGTTTATGAGGAATGTGGAAGGTGTCTGTACATCCATCCATCCATTATTCAACCCACTATATCCTAACTACAGGGTCACGGGGGTCTGCTGGAGCCAACCCAAGCCAAAACAGGGTGCAAGGCAGGAAACAAACCCCGGGCAGGGCGCCAGCCCACCAGAGTGTCTGTACAAAGTACCATCTGTAAATACAGTATGTCATATGAACCCATGACTGTTGTTGGACAATTTTGTCTGAGGTTTGGGAGTCTGTAATGCTCTCTGATGGCCACATACTGGAAGAAAGGAATTAAAAAAAGAAAACAGAACCAAGTCACGCTTTCAAACAGAACCCTTAGTATACAAAGCGATTGCAACTGTCCAGCAATGCATCCCTCAAAAACTACTCCGTCTGTAGCTGCTGGTGAGTAAGGCAGGATCAAGCACGGGTCAAACGCGTTCAGAAAGAAATCTCTCTGTCCAAAAGTTTGTTTTAAAAGTTTTAGTGTTTCGTTACATTCCATTGGGCATGTAAGGCCCAGTTTAAAACCGTGTGCCCTCCATTCTTTACGCACGGCAAGGCAGGTGACAAAGTGAGACTAATCTGTAGTCAGAGGGGCTAGAAATAGTTACAATATACCAGTTCAATTGAACTTGTGGGGGTTATAAGAACCTCCCATAGACTATGCACTAATATATAGGCAAACATTTAATATAACTTAAATAACTAGCAACACCATCTTTAATTCATGTTCTAAGTAAGCTGATAGAGTTTTGTAGGTTCAGCTAATAATAATAATAATACATTTTATTTGTATTACACTTTATATTTTAGCAATCTCAAAGTGCTACAGAGTCAAAACTAAGAGTCTATAAAAATACTTTAACAAAAAGTCTTTCTAAAGAGATGAGTTTTTAGGTTTCATTTAAAAACATCAGTCGACTGTAGTAATCAGGGAGGGCATTCCAAAGGTTCGGCGCTACAGATGAAAAAGCCCTGTCACCCATGGTACTGAGCTTAGTTCTGGGAACTTGGAGGGTGTTTATGTGTACAGAGCGGAGGGTACGTGAGGAAGTATAAGGAGTGAGAAGTTCCTGTAGGTAAAGAGGGGCATGTCCATAAATGCACTGATGGGTGAGAAGGGAGACCTTGTACTCTATTCTGAGCTGGACAGGGAGCCAATGAAGAGTTTTCAGGATGGGGGTGATGTGATCGTGCTTTTGCACCCTCATCAGGATCTTGGCAGCGCTGTTCTGAATATACTGAAGTCTCTGGATACTCTTACCGGGAATCCCGATGAGGAGTGCATTATAGTAATCCAGCCTGGAAGAGACAAAGGCATGGATGAGCTTCTCTGCATCTACCAGGGTGAGTGTTGGGCGTAGTTTGGCGATGAGCTCAGTGTCATTGGGAGGTCTTCTGAACATGGAAATATTTTTTTGCTCATTATATTGCATCCTAATACATTGACTGTAAATTCACAAAAGATTGTTACACGTCTCTTTTAAAGATGATGCCCTGCTTCTCTATAAGGTTCTTTTTTTGTAAAATTGCTATAAAGAAGAAAAATCAACCTCTCTACTACTGTATTTGATTTGTCACTACAGCCTGTGCCAGCAACAGCACAAGCAAAATTCCATTTTAGACTGGATGTCTGTCCATAAGAATCCACTATCACTCTCACACGTACGCAAACACCACAGCATTTTTAGTGTCGCCTGAAAAGAACACAATGTATGCTTTTGAACGAGTCTGTTCCAGCATTTCAGAGTTACAGTGACATTGCTCTTCGGTGTGAAAAACCTGGATTGTCGCGGCTTACTATGAAAGCTTCATTTTTTTGACACCCCCCCTCCCCAATGGATGACAATGGTGAGCATGCTCATAGGGGTCAAGGAACGGTCCTGTCCAAAAGAAATCATCTCACTGGTGCTGTGATGTGGATTCAACAGATCAGTGCTCTCTTTCTGTCTCCCACAGGCGAGCTACTCACCACGGAGTAGGAAGTGCATAACGCAAATGTGTTATTAGATAATAAAAAAAGCCTTGTCATAAATTGGCAGTCAGTGGCTTTACAGTGAAGACATTTTCATTCAGCTCACTTGGCTGTCAAGACTTGATTTTTGCTTTTACATTGGGAGGAAACAGCAACTTTTAGGACTCATTTTCATGCCCTAGTGGAGGTGAGTGCTCGCCTCTGCCACATAATAATAAACAGAATAAAGGAAGGTATAACAGAAAATGGTGAAGATTAAAAAATAAGATGGCTATCATTTAACAATTACTTTATCTAAAATAAAAATGTATCATTTTACTTGCTGTTCCTGGCACGTTTTTTCTAATCTTGACAGAACAGCTCTTATATTACTGGCAGTCCAATGTTTGGTTTCTGGAGTCAGACTTTAAAATTCTGTTCTTGAGTATGTGATTCAGTATTTAACTGAAAGATCTGGAATATTTTTTTTCTTTTCAATGCCTTTGCTCACATAAAGGCTGAACTCCAGACAAATCACTTACACGCCATTACTGTTTGTCCAGTGTGTGCGCTATGTGTGGTTTCCGAAGTCAGCAATCTCAATGGGCGGAAGAGCCCCCTCTACCCTTCTACTTAATCAAACTGACATGCAATTAGTCATGCAATCTAACTCCATTCTGATAGCAAAAGCTCTCAATGAGATTTGTCCTATCAACTGGACCATCGAACAATCAACTCTGGAAACTACATTCATTTTGATCATAAAAAAATGACAGGTAATTAATGAAATATAGGTGGCCATTTCTTCAAGGACTGCTAATACACTGAGCTCTGTGCTCATTAAGATTTTATTCATTAAGGTTCCTTTCAAACTAAGTTCTTGTGCGTGTCTCTAGCATCTCGGGTTATTCGCTTTTTAGAATGTTTGATAAAAACCATTTTCTACAAATTTATGAAGAAACTTCTGCCAGATTAAAGAGTCTGTAACACGGTCAGTTTTTCTTGTTCACCACGCTTTTGCTAAATCCCAGTGTACATTTTTTACCCAAGACCCAACTGAAATCAACTTCTTTTTTTTATCCAACTGCTCGTGTCACAGTAAGCCAGTATTATCAGCCTCGGTCCTGGGGACACGCTGTGGCTGCAGGTTTTTGTTCCAACAAGCTTCTGTTTTTAATTGAAATCCTGGGCTAATTAAGTGATGTGTTATTTCCCAAGTTCTGTGTTTTGGGAACAATATAGAAATTAGAAAACTAAGTTTGGTAAAAAAAAATATGTATATATTAAAATGTACCAAGCAGTTATACGGGAATAATGCATTTTTTTCTTTTAAAAATATTTGATTTTAATTCTATTTTTCTAGGTGTTCTAATTGTTTAATTAATCCATTATTTACTAATTAGTGGCTCTGATGCTAAACTAGTTGCAGCCTTTAATTATTCAGTGTTGTTTGCCAGCATGTCTGCTCTGCTCATTTTTAATTGTCATTAATAAGATACAACAAATTTGCAAAATTGCACAGAGAAAGGGCAAAATATAATGAAATCAACAAAAGAGAGTTAAGCAATTAAATCTGTAGCAAAAGCAGAAATATTTCTAAATGTCTTATAAATGTAACATGTATTATAAATGTAACAATCACGCTGCTGTGCTTTTCTGAATGTAGAATAAAAGAAAAATAATACCAGCTAATTAAATGAGATCAGTGTTATCAGGTGTTGTCACTGATTAGGAATCTGGTTGGAATAAAAACCTGCTGCCACAGGGGGCATCCAGCACCGAGGTTGGGAAACACTGCAGTAAGCCATCCTTTTTTGTGTTTTGTTGGGTGGTTTGTTCCTCTGAGTCTAAATGAACAGGCATTGTCACTATTCTATACTAAACTTCAATGAGCCTGACATTCCTACTGCTCTGCTTAGAGACAGAAAAAGGATGAGAAGAGATGACAAGAAATGAATCAATTTGTAAAGCTTGCAAAAAATGAGTTAAACAATGGGGAGTCAATAAAAAATCTGCCACCAAAGCATAAGCCCTACCCAAAATCAAAGTCAAAAAAGAATTGCTAAGATTTGAAAGTCTGAGTTCAATATAATCACACGTGTAAAAACTTTGATGCTATCTGCTGAGACAGATGGAAAGAGAACCATCGTATTTAAAAGCATTGTGTAGTTGACAATGCCAAGGGGATGCCCATGTAACACTTGGCTGTGGCAGATAGTTGGTCATTTCTGGATTGCATGTCTGTCTGGGGGGTTGCCAACCAAAATCCCGTGCTGTTTCGTCGTGTGGTTGGTGCGGTAATGCACTGTGCCAGTGTATGATCCCCGACCTGACCTGCCCTGTAATTGACATCAGACACTGTGACTTCTTACGTACATCCCATAACTATCAGGAGCTGTGTCTATGTGACCAGGATCCAAAAATGGCAGCATCCATCTCAAAAATGGCCTTGTGTAAATGATAAACACAAAAATGATCAGAGAAAATAACCAATATCCATCCATCCATTATCCAACCCGCTATATCCTAACACGGGGTCATGGGGGTCTGCTGGAGTCAATCCCAGCCAACACAGGGTGCAAGGCAGTAAACAAGCCCTGGGCAGGGTGCCAGCCCACCACAGAGCACACACACACACACCAAGCACACACTAGGGACAATTTAGAATTGCCAATGCACCTAACCTACAGTAAACCCACGCAGACAACATGCAAACTCCACCCAGGGAGGACCCGGGAAGCAAACCCGGGTCTCCTAAGTGCGAGGCAGCAGCGCTACCACTGCGCCACCATGCCGCCCAAATAATCAATATATCCAATAAAACATTAATAAAGGATGTAGAAAAAATGTGTGATAAGCATAACAAATTTATAAAAACACTTTGATTGTAAAACCCACATGTGTCATGAATTCAGGTTGAATTAAATTTAAAAAAAAAAAAAAAATTATTATTTTCTGAGTAATTTAAAGCTTCCACCTTATCTTGGGTGCTATAATGAATACTTTGGCAGTAAAGGCTTAGGCAGGAATCTTATATCAAAAATCAAAAAATATTCATGAGATTGTTTTTATTTTCACCATGATGGCATGTTTTAATGTGACACCACCATTTTGGGAGCTGACTGCTACGTGCAGCGTTTGGTCATCAGGAGGCAAGTCCCCTGGAAGTCACACTTGTAATCATCACTGCAGTCTGAGAACACAAGATCTTCATGAAAGGGAAACACTTGTCAGCTGTGTAATGTCCGTATAAATATAGTCGGTACAATAAATATTAGGCTTATTACCAAGAAGTACAAGGGTGTAAAATAAACTCCAAGTCAAAGAGCCACAGTAAATCCAAACAAAAATCTGAACCTAAACGGTTTGCTTTGGTTTAAAAATATACAGAACAAATTTTTGCACTTGTTATGACTTTAGAATTCAGTTGGTTACTATTTTGTATTGTTACTTTTTTATTTTATGTGCTTTTACTTTGTTTACTGAAGGCACTGCCATTTTTTGTTTATTTGTTGTTAGCAATGGGCACCATTGCAAATGCATCACCACTTGAAATCACGTTGAGTGATGTCAGTATGTCATCGCTATGTAAGATGGTGGTGTGCTATCGACCTTGTCCAACTTTCTGAAAAAATAACAGATTTTGTGTTTCTACAGTGAGCATTCAGAATGTTAAAGGTGTAAGATCTTAGCCATTCCTTGACTTTTGAGTAGTGTATTGGGTTTTGATGTTTTAGTTTTGTTTTTTCTTGGTTTTGATTTCAGCTGGTTTCAGACTTTGATTTTCCTGATCCTTTTAATACTTCAATTTTGCCTCTAATCGACACTGGCAGTATGTCAGCTTTAACTTTTTCAATACAAACACATACTGTAACTGCAACTAAGGGACTGGAACAAAAAGAAAACCAAAAACACAGAAACGAGTTCAAGATCAGGCATACCTATGCACAAAAATTTATCAAATTTAATAAAACCCAAATCAACAAAGCCAGAGCTTTTGCACAGTTTTTCTCTGTCTAAATTAATCCTTAGACTTTTTTACAGATAGCAGAGTGTTTTGTTGCTGTGCTTTCCCCTTTTGTGCCTGAGTAGGCGAGTAAACATGGAGGAAAACCCTTTTTGAACATTAGCAGGCCTCAAGATTGGGTGTAGATTTAGGAGGCTTGGGTTTTTATTGGGTCTTTTTCAGGAATTAGCTCATAATAATGTGTCAAATAATTTATGAAAAACATATCTAGGAATGCCCATAATGGATGCACTCAAATAAACACACAAAATTGCAGAAGGTGTGGGAAATAAGTATACCAAATAATGAAATGATGACCTCTCCAAAACAAATAATAAAATTAAAAATAATTTCAAGAACCTATTTAAGCCTTAAAAATAAAGGCTTAAATATCCGACAAATAGAAAATGCTAGAAAAGACATAATGTGACATGGCCTTCATCTGAATTTATTAAGACATAGATACGGGAGCCTACATTATGATCTCAAATGCTGGTATGCTGAAGATTCTAAGGATAAATAAGACAACAGTGGGAGGTCGAGCTTTCAGTTTTTAGCTGTTGAAGCTGTGAAGTCATCTGCCTGTTTATATAAGAGATGCCCATTTGGACTCAGATTTTAAATACAGGTTGAAGACTCACTGCTTTAGCTTATCATACCATTAGGGCTGCTGATTAGCTATGCATTTTGCATCTCTTTTTGTAGTCATTTACATTAAGCACACGGGTGACAATCAGTATGAACAGTTACTGACCTTTCTTTATTTTGTATCTCTTCTTGGTATCTTGCTGTGGCACTTAGTGTCACTGCTATAGTGCCAAGCTGCGACTCCTGCCCATGCTCTCTATGGTAATATAAGTGATATTAGGAGTGAAGGGATATAATGTTCCTTGTAGATCGCACTGAACACATTCTTCTAATATTATAGAATGCCTTTTGGCAGCCAGTTGGCCAAGGTCACGGGAACTGTGGCTTTGTTTGTCATTGACTGTGACTTTGCTATTAAAACAAGCCACAGATCCCAAGAGGTTCATTTTCTCCAGAATTGCTCTTCACTCCGTTTTTTTCTTTTCTCCTCCTCCACTGTCATCTGGCCATATCTCAATTATAATGTTACCAGACTTTATGTTATTATATTATTATAATTTGATTATGCTAATCATTAAAATTGCTCTGTTTCCTGTCTGTTCAACCTAATTTATGTGTTTATGTATGGAAAATTTAGCTGGGAACGTGTGCAGCTGCTCTGAATCTGTACTTAGTGAAAAGCACTATATACAAATAAATGAAATATTTTATATGGCTTCACTCATCATCACACGCTGCTTTAGAACATTATTATGTTATAGTAACATGGTGTGGAGAAATACTGCAGGCAATATTAAATAAATAAATTAAATACTATGAAATGTGACAATAAATACATAATAACAACACAAACTGTGAGTAGAAATAATTAAATGTGTCACGAAATATATTTGTTGTTGCTCATTTCTTTATGTACTGTACATATCTAAAGGTTGTCTTCATTTTGACAACACACATGGCATGAAATAAGCCAGGAACTGAAATGTCACTTTCACTCGTCAAAGTTGAGAGGGCGAGATCTAGCAAGGATTGTTTCTTGATTGGTGAATTGTTGGTAGAGCAGACATAAACTGTTGGCCATCAGGGGACACATTTACAGCAGGAGCTTCTAGAATTAAAGTAGCCATTTTGCACAATAATTCAGGGTGACATTGTCTTGCACTCTTATCCGATGCACACAGTCACAACTTTTGAGCATGTGCATGAGGCACAGGATTCCCAAGTCAAGCAAAGTGCATTCGTCCAATCTGCAAATTTGATTCACCAATCAAAAAACAGTACTCGCTAGAGCCCGCCCCTTAACTTTGATAAGTGAAAGTGACCGTTTTCAGTTCAGGGCATATTTCTTGTTGTGGTATCATTGAAATAAATGAATGAAGAAATAAATACATAAAGATATCCATCCATCCATCCATTATCCAACCCACTATATCCTACATAAAGATATAAGCAACAGAAATAGATTGTGACACATTTCATTTTTACTTGTATTTTGTGATGTTACTTATTTACTGCAACATTTCGCAGTACTTTACTTATTTGTATATTTATTTTATTTTGCCTAAAATATTTCTCCATAGCTTTGAGGGGCAGTTGTTGGCATTACTGCTTCTAAGCTCCAGAGTTTTCAGATCAAATTGTGGCCAACGCACTGTATGTGTGGAGTTTGCATGTTCTTCCAATGTTTGGCTGGGGTTTCTTCAGGTACTCCAGGTTCATCCCACAGTTCAAATAAGGTTCTTAGGTTAGGCAGCAAATCTAAATTTGCAGTTACCGTGGGTCTTTAAGTGAGCTTGCTCTGTGATGGACTGATGACACATCCAGGACTAGCTCCTACTTTGTAGCTGATGCTGTCAGGATGGATGGTACCCAGCTGGGATGCCCAGGAGGACCGGAGGAGGGCTTGTGCCTCCTCCAGACCATGAGGGGGCGACCGCCCTGGTTGCTTTGGGGACTACGGGTAGAGAGCTTTGAAGCTCAACCCTGTAGGGGCCCATGCTCACCGCCAGGGGGCGCCCCGATGCCTTTGGAGCCCTGGACCACAGCACTTCCGCCACACCTGGAAGTGCTGGGGGGATGAGGAGCAGGGACACCCGGAGTGCTTCCGGGGATACAGCCGGCACTTCTGCCACACAGGGTCGTGGCGGTGGAAGATTGCCGGGAAGCACCTGGAGCACATCCGGGGAATTATAAAAGGGGCCGCCTCCCTTCATTCAGTGCTGGAGTCGGGTGGAAGAGGACAGAGCTCTGGAGGAGAGGCAAGGAGGCGGCCTGAAGAGTAAGGCATACTTGAGGGCCTGGACTTTTGAGGGTGTTTGGTGCTGTGGCACTGGGTTGTGTGTGTTTACTATTGTAAATCGTTGTAAAATAAACGTGTTGTGGTGCATATAATCATGTCTACCTGTCTGTGCCCGGCCTGTTCCCCACAATGGGTACAAGGTCACTGGATGGAATGCCAGTTAACATATAATGCACATATCTATTTCCAAACTCACTTAATCAAACAGTCATTATAATATAATATAATATAATATAATATAATATAATATAATATAATATAATATAATATAATATAATATAATATAATATAATATTTGCTTTTATCCTTATCTATTATTTAAGGACACACAACAATATTTGTTTGGATGCTTTTGATGGTCCTGTTATTTTTTTTCACATTATAATTAATATCCATCTCTTTGCTCACTGTGTATTTGACACATTGTTCTCATCCATGTCATAATCTTTCATAAGGTAATTAGGAACACTTGCCTAATTTGCCAAGCTGCCGTGGGTGTTTCTAATCAGCCATGAATTTGAGTAGCAGTGTTAGAAGGCAATGTTAAATGCCGCCTCAGTATTAAAACAAATTTTGCTCTCTCCTTTGAATGTGTGCTGATTTGCATTTTTATTGGATAGATGTCTCTTTGCAGCCAAGTTTTCTTTTTCTAGAACTCACAATGGGACCCTGGCTTCTATGAAAGAAGTTTTATCAAATGAAAATGACTGAGGATTCAAGTTCAGGTCATCGTTTAATTTTATTCCAATAGCTTTTACAGACATGGACTTTCCTGTTCTTCCATGTGCACTTCTTTTAACACATTCGGTTATCTTTACTCAGGTGCACTCTGGGAAAGAACTAGTTTCTTAGGACATGGGTCAGAAACAACACCTATAAAATAACTTAACATTCCAAACCGAATTAATCAAAATCATGGTCACTGGCAGGGTGACTCTTAGCATTGAGTATGCAATGGGATATTTGGCACGACCAGGGTGAATAGAGATGGAGCACATATCACCATCACATCACACCAGTACCTTTGCATCATCTAGTTAAAAACCTGTAAGTACAGTCAGGGTGTACCAATTGGTATAAAAAGACCAATCTGCTGATGCCATAAGTCTCTATCAGATTCCTATCATTTTGAATAAAGGACTAAGAGCAATACCCCTCAGTATCTTCTAACATTTGACAGTGTTACAAAAATCAGAAGAATCCCTTTGGCATTTTTTATGTTTTCAGCATTTTTAAAATGCCTAATAGAGAAACTTTGTTTTGACATCCATTCAGTCAAGCACGCTCAGTTAAGTAACAGGTTAGTTGTCCACAATGTAGAGTGGGCCCTGAAATAGATGGAAATTTCACGAAGGACAAGATAGCTGTAGATAAAGCCATGGCTCTAAAAGGTACCAAAAGTAACAGAATGCACACTATTATTGCCAACATCTGGTTAGTACAAGAAGTCAAACACTGGTGGAGGGCAGTCAATGTGTTAAATATTCCAGAGGAGTACACGATAAGACCACAATGTCACTGCAAGTAAAAGGACAATCTGGGAGGAAGCATATGAAGACAGTGCTAGCAGTGCCTCTGATAGTGCAGGCACCCTGGGAGTTGCATTGAACACCTTGGCCATTTTAAAGTCTACAATAGGCTGAGGAGTGCAGGGACATTTGGGACAACCAAAGGGAGCTGTGGCCTGCGGTTGTTGTGGCACTTATAGAACTGCTACAGAAAATAATTATAGGGCAAAATAGGAAAGTTATGATGCATCATAGTTTTTTGATTTTTTCTTTTGAGCTCTTGAGACTTTACTTTTTTTATTTGTTTTGGAACTTTGCAGAGTTCAGTTTTTACTTTCATATTTTAGTTTAGTTTTGTTTTAGACTTACATTTTATCTTTTTTTTTATTTTAACCATGACTGAATCTTGGTTTTTCAGTGGATGCCGTTTTTCAGTGGATGTGTTCTCTTTGTCAAGTTGTCTGTAGACCCAGAAGTCGCATCACGCGATCTCGTCAACATAAAGGTATACAAGCCAGCACCACGGAAGGATCAGTGTGCAAGATTGTGGCTACATTCTAAATGAATCCCGAGTGCTTCTAAGTCGGGTATTTTTCTGCAATAAATCTTTGTCTAAGTTTGAAGATTTAGATTTTTGGTTTAGTCATTTTAGTTGTTTGATTTCTGATTTTGACCTCTGCTTGTTTCTCGTCTCATTTTTCATTTGATCTCTATCTCGTAGTCCTTTGTTCTACCTGCCTTTGCGGTCTGTTAGTTTTCCACTGTTACAGAACAAGGAAGTAGCTGTGGGTGGATTATAAAGCAGCCCTCAGCCAGAAGTTTCATTGAGCTTAGTAGTATCTGACTGGCAGTAGGAGCCAAGTCTGGAATGTTGACTACAGATGATTACAAATCCTTTACTGTTCCTCGACTTTGTCTTGTATTTTGGGTTAGGCAGCATGAAATATTTGGATTTGTGACACTTTCACTATGTTTCTCACTTTATAAGTTTGTCTGATGTCCTTGCCTTTGTTTATTTGATTCTGCCGTCCCGTTATGACCTTAGCTTTTTATTACTTTCAGGATCCATCTTTACTTTAAACTGCTGCTATTTCATGTAGTCAGTATATTATTTCACATTATTATTTCTCATCAATAAGTATTTTGCAGTTATCATTTTTATTGTTTTATTGGTGATTTCATCTCTGAGCATTTTTGAGTTCTCTTCCTGGTCTTATCTATTTTATTATTAGTAATGGATTTGTTGCTCGTGATGCGTTTCATAGTGGGACATCATGATTGTTGGTATTATTTATAATGACAGCGCAGTATTGCAGGTGTCCATGGTTTTGGAAAGGTAAATTGAATATGTGCAATAACTAATGTTAGTCATTTTTGAGAGTAAGAGCATTTTCATGTGGTTTTCTTGATTTTACAAATTGGATTTTGGTAACTGGTTTCCTTTTGATTTTCTTGCCTTTACCACTGATCATTTAAGTTATGAATTCTTTATGCTCTCCTGGCCATGCACATTATTATTGCTGATTGGGCAAGCATAGATATATGACCAGCTTTAGTATTTCTGCTGCCCTAGACCAACCTGTAAATGGTGCCCCTGTTCCGCCATTATTTATCTTAATACTAATATACTAATACTAATGATTATTATCTACTCTCTATATATAAAATACTAAGCCTAAAAGTGCAATGATTTTATGTGATTTTTTTGTCATGATTTAAATCAGGCTTATTTTAAAACCTAAATATATATGTTTGGTATCATTCTTTTCAGAATTTGTTGAACTTTAATGTGATGTTGTTAGAATTTTTGATTTTTATTTCATTTTTAAATTATAAACTAAAAAATATCAAGAACTTACATCCTGCGAAACGAGACTTTGTGCCAAAGGATTTAACCTCCTGGGGCTGGAAATAAAAGACAAAGAGTAGATGACAAAGACGGCTGCTGTACAGCCTTTTAAATGTTTGAAGCGCTGCGCAAGATGCAGATCACATGGCATGGCAGCAGCAGCAGCAAGCCAGCAGCTGATCGAGGAAAGAGGAGATAAAAAATTTTTTTATTTGTTTCCCATTGTATCACCGTTTAAGAGGGGGTTTCGGAGGAGCAACCGCATCTCCTTGGGGTGAATTCAGCCCCCCTCTTCACAACACGAGCGGCAGAGACACAAAGTGGCTGGCGTGTAGTGCAGGCTGGGGGGATGGCGAGCGAAGTGAGCGGGGGGGAACCCCCTAGTTATAGCAAATTAAAACACACTTAATACAAATAGTATTAAACATCCATCCATCCATCCATTTTCCATGCAATTCAAAAATGCCGAAGTTGTAAAGTGTATGCTGACCTGTTCAGTGATTAGGCAGAAACCCAGCCTTGGAGTATTTTTGTCTAACTCCATTAAATCAGGATTCACAACAGAAACATAAATCATCTTTCTAAAACTGCTTGTAATGGCAAAGCATTGTGCTTGTAAAATTATACAAGACAAGCAAAAAAAAAAAAAATAATACATGTATGTATCAGAAATCTGCATCAATCCAATGTTACAATTAGGATGGAAAATAGGATAAAGAGCAAACTTGCTAAAAGGGAAACTGCACTAAAACAAAAGCAGAACTATGACTGGGCATCTGAAAGAAATAAAGAAACAAGGACATTCGGTGTAAGGAGAGCGTCTGTGAAGTTAAGTGTAGTACCACACCGCTAGTGCACAAAAATAATATAAAACAATATAAGAGGGTCAGACAGTTGTATTGAGGCTGAGCGTTCATACGTTAGGGTCTGTAATGCCTAAAAAAGTGTTACCCCTCCCAAATTCTGCCCAACACACAGTTTGCCTAAAAGGTAGAGCTGGCCCTGAATAGATAAAAGCACAACAGCCACACAAAAAGCTTTGTCAGGATTTGGCTCTCTTCGCCTCTTTTGCCCTTGGCCTATTTTATCAGAGTCTAATATAAATAAAAAGAGCAACAATTAGGTAACAGAAGAAAAAACAATACAAAAAAGCAGGAAAAGGGTCAAAATCTCAGGAAAACATAAACAATCTCACAATCATTAGGGAGCTTGATAACAGGGTTTTCAAAGGTAGGATGTGCAGTGCTCAAGGACAGAGCGTTTATCAGTCTCCCATCTTTTATCTCTCTTGACACGACTGTCATCTGATTCATGATGTATGGCAACAGACACGTAGATGAGGGACCAAGAGCAAAATACAGGTAAAAAGAGCGGCTGAGGCAGAACCCTGCCCAAATCCTCTTAGACATTGATGTATCATTATTCTCCTTTCAATTTGCAGTTGGCGTTACTCTCATTGTTTGAGCCTCTTGTGTATTATTTTACTCTAAAATGTTTTCTTTTGTATTGTTTTAGCGTGCATAGCAAGAGCACCATTACAGATGAGCTAATCCATCTGACCTTGACTGCATAGACCGAAAAAGACTTTATGCTGTGTCCCTCCTCCATCCCAATTGGGAATGAGTTAAGTAACAGGAAGAGATGCAATGAGTGCCATAAACCAGAAATGTTCCAGAGCCAAAAAAATGTAGCACCCGTCATACTGATTCAGGGGGTGCAGCAGTTAGAGCTGCTGTCTTACAAATCCGACATACTGAGTTGAAATTCATAATGATGTCAGGAACCTAGGTATCATCTTCAAGTCGTCATTAAGTTTTCAAAAACAAATCTTCATGGTAGTAAAGTCCAGTTTTTACCAACTGAGGCAAATTTTACAGAAGGACTTGGAAACAGTCATTCATGCCTTAATTACATCTCGCCTAGTGTTGTGATGTGAAATTTTGCATACAAGTTGATAAATATATTGTATGTCTTTATTTGTAACTTAGGCAAAGCAATGTAATATTAGTGTTACATTAGTGAGAAGCATTCATGTCCCCAACCCCCAGTCAGGAAAGTGTATTTTATGATAAGGTTGGGGGGAAATGCCTCAAACCAGTTTGGCAAGTGTTTCTCTGCTCAAGTCTCTCTCTCAACCCCCGCAGGAAAGCCAGGCTGCCTAACTGCCAAGCTTTACCTTAACATATGGTTTTGGGGGGTGGCAGGTGTGAAGGTGTTCTATTCCTCCATTGGTCTGAAGTATGGCTGTTTGGAATTGGCTTGTATCAGAAGCCTTTAAGTACCATGACATCCTATTGGTTCTAGGGGTTGGACAGAACATCTATAAATTTGCTTGCTTAACCTCACTCTCTCTTACCAAACTGATGCATGAACTGAAAAGGACAACACAATGAAGAGCACGGCTTGGCAGCCATATTGAGACAGGCATGCGGCCTGTTCTGAAGAAAGCTGACCACAAATGATGCCTTAACTAGAGACATTTTAAGTAACTAACAAGTCTATGTCCTGCCTGAAACAACATATCACCATTTATCAGGTTGAATGGTTGCCAATATTCAAATGTACTTTGCACATTGTTATTATTTATGATTATTATCAATAATACATTGTTTAAATTGTAACTTAACTCCTGCTTGTCTTTTACTACACCTAATTGCCTGAGGTTATAGATGTAGAAGGGAAGGTGGGGAGAAGCTATATACTACAATACCTTATAAACAGTGGTAAGTCTGAGATTTGAGGCATTCTGACAAAGGCTACATTAATAATACAAAAGGGGAAAGCAGAGCAATATAATACTCTACCAAGACAAAACACCTAGATTATTGTAATTCCTTATATGTGGGTCTGCCAAAATCTGCTGTGTCACACCTTCAGCTGGTTCAAAATGCTGCAGCTAATTGGGTCAAGAAATAAAGATCACATCTCCCCATTTTAGTCTCTCTGCACTGGCTACCGGTGAGGGGGTCGCATTGATTTTAAAATCTTGTCATTTGTTTTTAAAGCCTTGCATGGTCTCGCTCCAAAGTACATCTGTGACCTTCTTCACAGTTTGCAGAGGGTGCAGACCTATAAATACTTGGGAGTGCAGCTGGATGATAAATTGGACTTGACTGCCAAGGTCAGAGCTGACTATACTTCCTTAGAAGGTTGGCATCCTTCAACATCTGCAATAAGATGCTGCAGATGTTCTACCAGACGGTTGTGGCGAGTGCCCTCTTCTACGCGGTGGTGTGCTGGGGAGGCAGCTTAAAGATGAAGGACGCCTCACGCCTGGACAAACGTGTTAGGAAGGCAGGCTCTATTGTAGGAATGAAGCTGGACAGTTTAACATCTGTGGCAGAGCGACGGGCGCTAAGCAAGCTCCTGTCAATCATGGAGAATTCACTGCATCTATTTAACAGTGTCATCTCCAGGCAGAGGAGTAGCTTCAGTGACAGACTTTTGTCACTGTCTTGCTCCACAGACAGACTGAGGAGATCGTTCCTCCCCGACACTATGCGACTCTTCAGTTCCTCCCGGGGGGGTAAACACTAACATTATTCAAAGTTATTGTCTGTTTTTACATGCATTTTTATTACTCTTTAATTAAATTTTTTTTTGTTGTTTTTTTTGTGTCAGTATACTGCTGCTGGATTATGTGAATTTCCCCTTGGGATTAATAAAGTATCTATCTATCTATCTATCTATCTATCTATCTATCTATCTATCTATCTATCTATCTATATGGCACCAAGAGCACTGAGGTCATCTGGACAACTTCTCCTTGTAGTGCCAAGATCTCGGCTGAAGTCGAAGGGAAGACTGGGCTTTCTCAGGTGTTGCTCCTAGGCTTTGGAATGACTTGCCTTTTCACATCTGGTCTTCATCTTCTATCGAGGTTTTTAAAAGTCAGCTTAAGACTTACTTGTTTTTTCTGCTTTTCACTGTGTATAATGGGATTGTGGTGGATGTTATACAGTAATCGGTTGTCTTATTGATCTGCTTCTGTATGATTGTTTGCATTGTGTTCACTTTAATGCTTCTTTGTATAGCACTTTGGCGCAACCTCTGCTGTTTTAAATGTGCTTTTATAAATAAACAATCTCCTCTAAATCTTGTGCCTGACACTTGACTGTATGGAGTGAGCACAGTCTCTTCATGTCTACATGATTTCTTTTTGGGGTATTCTCATTTTCCACCCATATCCTCAAGGATGTGTATGTTAAGTTAATGTGCACATTTATGTGTGCCCTGTGATGGGCTGGTATCCATTTGGGGGTTGTTTCCCAGACCATCCATAGCCCTGGACTGAATGAATTAAAATTGAGAATACAAACATCTCTACATCTTGATGACATATCTATTAAATGCTCTTTCATTGAGGTTAGACTGTGAATTTACTATTTGTATCTGTATATTTCAACATTTTTGAGAGAATAAAAACTTAAAATAGAATACAATTTAACATATTTTTGTATAGCGCTCTTCAGTGTGTGCAGGTGCAGACATACAGTATTCAAGTGACAAGTACAAATAATATGTAAGGTCCGCATTCCTTCAAATATTAAGATTACATTTACATTTCTAGTAATCTAATGCAAATTTTGGTAAGAACCTTTCCTGGATTTGATGTCTGTGCTTTATTGTATATCCAGGACCCCCAGACCCTCTTCTGACCTCTTGTGTAATTGTTCCAGACTTGCATCATTATGTGACAACAGCTTTTAACAGCAAACTGAAAAAGAAAAATAGCTGACAAGTCTCTTCTGACAACTCCTGAAACCCAGAAAGAGTTGATCACATAGGAATTGTGATTATCAGCATTCTAATCTATATGTATAGTAGGATAAATGTTTATATTATCATAGGATTTTCAAAACCTTCCAGGAGGCTGTTTTGTATCTAAGGGGTAAAATATTTTAAGTGGCAAATTTCCAGGCCATCCTCCAAGTTGTTTTATTTTCAAGCCCACTGTTGAAATCCTGTAGCCACCGTCTCTCCTCAATTTGTTTCAAATGAGGTTTGTATCTGAAAGGCGTGCAGACTCAAAGTGTCACGGCCTTCTTCTTTCTGTCTAAACACCATCCCCAACTGCCGCTATCCCCAGCCTCTTCATGCACCTAACCTTGATCTTTTCCTCTTTTTCCACCATTTACACTACAAATGACATCTTGAGCAGCTATTGCTTATGCACGCTTCAGAGCCTTTCTTCACGTTTCTTCCTTTCTTCATTTTGTAGTCAGTGCTGGTGGGATTACTTTTTTTCTTGCTAAGCACTTTTCTTCCTCTTTATCAATAATTCAGTCCTCATCCTGCTGTTGGAACTGCATCCTCTGTGGTATACTTTCTCTTCTCCTTAAACCACTGTGCAAACATCTCCCTGACACGGTCATCTCTGCTGCAGACCTTTCCTAATTCGGGATTCCATTCCTGTGATAAACGTCATAAAATTCAAAGAACCTGTACTTCTAGTTTCTCAGGTTGCATGCCATCGACTGTTTAAAGTATGAGCTGCTTGGAGGGGCTACATTGACACCACCACCCCTCCAGTGAACAGAAATGAAAGCCAGCAGTGCTACAGCAGTACTTGGTTCCTACTTCAAGATGGATACAAACTGTACATTGACATGAGACATGAAAGTAACACATTGCAATGCCAGAGTGGGGCAGTATGTAAGTGGGGCTATAATGCATTGTCTCCTAGTAAAGAAAATGATTTGAATCAGTGGTACCTGCAGTACACTAAATGACCACATGAGGCAATATACTGATCAGTTTGCTCTTTGATTGCGTTACCTGCCAACATTATCAGCGTGTCCACTGTGGGCGACTGTGGGACACCCTAACAAAGTATAATGGTGGGTATCGAGCAGGAGCATAAAAACTAAGTTTTTATTTTAAGAAATAAACACAGGGAGGGATAAACCGTGTTACTGAAGTACAAACTGTATTATGTTCTTAATTCGAATAGCAGAGATGCTGACTAGTTTAAGGCCATGTCTGTCATGGTTCAGCCAACACCTGGCTGGTGTTCCAAGTTGTGTTTCGCGTTTGTTTCATGTTATTTAATGCCATTTATTTGTATTAAGGTTTATTTTGTTTATTATGTACACTTTTCTTTGTGTTCATTTGTCCTTCTCCCTTGTGCTTTGTGGGTAGGGGCGGGGCCACCTGCCCATCACCACTAGGAACCACCCACAATCCTGTTTAAGGGAGGGCCTCCACATGATTCCTGGCGGTTCATTGAATGCACTGGAGTGGAGAGTGTTTGCTGAGTTACTGTGCTATAGCTTTGCTTTGTGTTTTTCTGGATTTTCGACCCTGTGCTTTGTTTTTGACTTTGTCTCTTAGATTCTGTTTTGGAACTGTGCTTTCTGATTTTTTTGAACCTCTGCTCCCTCTTGACTTTGATTTCTGGATTTCGAATTTGGAGTGTGTTATTTGATATTTTTGAACTTCTGCTCTTTTTCGACCACTACCTTTGGAATCTGTAATGGGACTTTGTTTGCTGTGTTTGCCTTGCCTCTTCATACATCTCCTTGTGCTCTTTGGAGCTTTGTGCTTGTACAGCCATTTTTGTGAAAATAAACCTTTTATTTTATCATCTTTGTCTCTTTGCGTTTCTAGATTAAGTACTATGATGGGTTTTTGCCCTCTAGTGAGAAATTTTGGAAGTGTTTTTGGAACTGTGCTTTTGAATTCAAGCAATTTCATGACAATGTACTTTTCCAGCGATTTTCAAAGATTTAATTTACGGTGTATAATCTTAGTGAGTCGAGGCAGTCGCAGCATGCTTTTGTGTCTACCAGTCTGTTACGCCCAGCAACTCAGTGCAACCAGACTGTAACTCGCCACGACAAAATCAGACTTGGTCTTGTCATAAGTTGTAGGGGCAGGCTTTTGTGCATATGGGAGCTGACAACCAATGTGCGTTTACCTAGAAATACTTTGCATATAATGCAGCTATGAGGAATAAGGAACATGGGTGTAATGGACCTCTCAAAAGAGAAGAGTTGTGTGTTTTATGTATCACTTCAGTGTGGAAAAAAAAAAGAAAAAAGGCCCAAGATTGTAGCAGTGCTCAGCATACCTGTAAAGCCTCTACAAAGGCACTAGCACCGTCAAGCAGCACGTTATTGGATCCCATAAAAAGAAGCAAGCTGACAACACTTTGGAAACGTGAAACTGTGCTAGATAGTTGTCATGCAGTCATCTAATTTATCACACCCTGCAATTTCTGTTTATCTAATCTGTCATACTCTGGTGACATGATCGGCTACTGCAGTCTTCAAGTCTGACATCTCTTTCAACTAGAAGTCTTGTAATGTGATATCAGCTTTAATGGGAATTCTAAAGAGTAGTCAGAATAGCTGGGTTCTGTAATGAGATTAAGGAATACCAAATCACCAAAGACCAAAAAAGAAATTCAAGAAACAAAAGCATGTTAAAAATTCACCCCCAGACACTTATTAACTTGTTCTCATTTTAGCAAGAGTGTTTCATTTATGAGACAAAGTTTGGATGTCCTGTCAAGTGTTCCGCCATCTTAAAGAGCTGTTGTTATGATATATTTATTTTGTTTATTCTGCTTTGGGGGTTGCTGGCAGAATTGGCACTCCAGCCACTGTAAGAAACCTCACACTGTTTCACTCCAAGTGTGATCAAGTGTGGTACTGAGGTGTCGCCTGTTGCATGGCTGAACTCGGGACCTAATTTGGGATCCTGAGGTGGTTTGTCTGTGGCGGTTGCAGCAATGCACTTCATCAGTACATCCTCTCAGCCTTCTGTTTCATTCCATGTTTTATAAGAAGTAAACTTTGTGCCTTCTAAGGTTTTTTCTTGTGGAAAATTAAAAGACCTACACAGCAAAATGAACACTGAACCTTTAAGCATCATCTTTAAGAGATGGGCATATGAAAAGATGGTGACGATTGAGTGAAGCAAAAGTTTGATTTATCAGTGGATGCTAAAAGGCCTACAGAAGTGGGAGGCTGAAGAAATGTTGGATTGATGAGGTGAGAAGAGAGATGAAGAAAATGTAGCTGATATGCATGATAGAAGTCGGTGGAGAAGAGAAGTTTGAGAGAGAATAAGATGGTCAACAAAGGGAATCCTGGAAACTAGCCATAAAACTGAACCGATTGAACTGATTACTAAGGTTTTTTATTGTGTAGAATTCATATTTTTTGTTTGTTGAAAATCTTTCATGTTATACTGCATGTCATTTTTCACATTGTTGCCATTTTAACCTTTGTTTGTGTACTGTTACTATGGGGTTCCTGTATGGATGACAGGGAACTAACAAGACAGCAATGTCAGTGCCATGGTCTTACTATTTTTCTGAGATTGTGATTCTAAACAAAGAAATTCAGTGTAGCTTTTTGAAACTGTCTGGTTAATGATTTTTACTAATGATTCCTGACTTTAAATTCCATTTAGTGTTTTTGTTAAGACATATTAGATGGTGCAATCTATAGGCTAGAAACAATAGATTGGTTATGATTACTTTTCACCTCTTGATCTCTTTTCAAATGAATCTGTCTACTTATTTTTCTGGCAGAACATCAGTGATGTAATGACATCACAAGTAACAAAAGTCAAATGCTTGTGACCAGCACTCTGCGCAGTTACTGTACATAACTCGGTGGGAGAAACATATCACGAAAAATAAACTAAAAATATAACTAAAATAGAAATACTGTAACATCCATGGACCATACTACTGGCACTTGGCTCTCTGGAGACCCTACTAAGTTGTCAAAGAACTAGTAGAAGAGGGATGAGCTAGGAGGAGAAATGCGCCATTAAATGAGCCCAATGGCAGAAGAAACACTAACCTGTTCAGATTGAAGTACTTAGAAAACTCTATCAGTCTTGGCACATAGCGCTTCACAAAACTTGGGAAGGATTATGGCATTGATCGGCTCACAGAAATGTGGAGTGAGAGAGGTGCTCAATCACACAAATGGTGGCAGAAGGAGACATGTAATGTGCACACAGAACACAAAAGTGAACCTCAGATTGGAGAGAGGAATGAAGTCTCACATGAGAAGCAAACATGAGATGGAGCAATGGAACTGGAGCATGACTAGGTAAGGAGGCACAGGTTCTGGAGCTATGTAACAGAAAATGTTTTTACTGTTCAGCATTATATGAGTGATAGCCCATTCCCCTATTGCCTTAATATCATTATTATCACTTTCTTGAAAAAAATTAAGCAAGACACGATTATAAAGTTATTGACAAACTGAAGCAAAAATAATAAACCCGTATAACCTGCTATGATGTGCCATTTGTTCCTATCTTCCTAGAATGATTGCTAGTCCAAGTCTGCAGTAAATCCTGTGCACCAAGCACCAAGTCTTCAGATTAATTCCTGATATTTTTTCACTACCTTCTCCTCTCTTTTTCAAATCCATGGTCTTTTTTCCTATTACCATAAGATTGCTTGTCTCCACTAAACCCATGGCTCTTTACTCCCTGGCCCACTATTACAAAGTGCTTATTAAAAGAATACTCTGCTGAAAAATTTTTTTTTTTTTAATAAGTTACTTACCTCATGATGTTTGTAGTGACAGTTGGGAAAAAAGTTTTGTTTTATGTTTTCATGGAGAACAGAGAAAATAATGTTTCTAACAAAACGGATGCCTATTGTGACCATCGGTAGACAACAGTAAGCACTATCAAAAATGTCCATGAAAAAATCTCACATTACTCACATCGCATAATCCATCAATCAAGTCATCCAATAATATGCTTGCAATGTTTAAAATGCATGCATTGTTTGCTAAAATATGGTTAAATAAATACTTCTGAAAAATGGGAAGTAGTCCACAAACAGAAAGTCCATTCACTTAGAAACACACTTTTCAAATGAAGACAGGATGTTTGACCAATGAATGTTCTGATTACTCACACCAAATAGTTAAAGTGGTGTCAGGCTAGAACCCCCACCAAATTACCCAGAAAGGGTGCGCACAGAGGTAGCCAAAGCTCTCACTAAACTAGCTATACTGGGCCAAAACGTGTTTTAGCCTTAAAAGTTCAAAAATGTTATTCAAAATGTCAAAAATTCATAGTTTCTCAAAGGGAAAGTGAAGAAACCTTTGGCATGAGCACATAATTGTCCATATGAATTTAAAAGCTCAAGAAAAGGAGACAAAAAAAGTTGCCAACAGGCAATCTATGAACAACAAGTCCAAAAACACAACCACCTGTTGGGGATCCACGCACAAAATACATAGAACATCAGAGAACAGGATAACACACATACAGTAGATTCAAATTAATAATTAAATAGAATAAATGAACAGGAAATACATAATTAGAAAAATAATAAGTGAACAGAACAATATTATAAGAAAAAATAGAAAACAATGAACAATAATGAAAAATGGACAAAGGAAAAATAAATTTAATCACAAGCTAGGGGATTAACTCAAGTCAGAAGACAAACATGAGAAGATCACAGCTGTAACTAGAAAGTATTTCCCTAATTCCGAAGAAAGTACCAATGGTCATTTGTTTTTAAAACTAAAACATGAATATCTGGATAGGTGCACAGCCATCTTACTTGTAAATAGCAAGCTGATGTCACATGGCACTACAACAACGACATGGCTGTGAAATTATGCCATCATCATAACAAAAAAAAAATAAATCACCTTTATGACAGTAACAGAGAAGAAAAATGGTGTCTCAATGACAAGAAGATGAGAATAATTTTTTAGTCAAAATAGAACAAGATCAAAACCAAAAAAATCAGCAAATGCCAGGTAACCAAAGCCCAATATGCCAAAGAGAAAGCAAAGTGGAAAAACATGCAGGAAAAATCACAACTCAGTAAAAGATTTATAGCATCAGATACTGCCTAGAAGTTTTGTGTAAGAAATCCAGAAACGCAGATGTTACTAATAGTGTGCCGCCATCATAAATAAAAGTGGTGATATCAGTCTTCTTGGTTAACAACTGCCCAAGCATCTGTAAACCACATGGCCGTTCCCAAGAACAAACACACAGAATGGCGGCACCCATGAAACACTACTCAAAATGAACACTAATAAAAATGAAGAACTGTTTCAAAATTAAAACAGAACTATTTTATTCATAAATCAAAATCCCAAAATAACGATACCATAACAAAAATAACTCAGAACCAAAACAATCATAAATTTAAAGAAAAATCAGAAAAAAATAAATTCAAACAAGGCAAAAACTAGTAACAGACCAATAGCAAACGGTAGAGTACAGTACAGTTACTACTGACTGTGCAGGACAGCTGATTATTAATTGGAATAAGTAGACTAAGATGTAAACTAAGAGACAGAGCTGAGATCAAAGCCAAAGAATCCAAACGCTAGGGCATACTTGAATTTGAAGCTGACATAAACTGTTTGAAATATCCACAAACGTGCACAGACCTGGAAGACCAAAACACTAACCTTTATATCTATTGACCTGTGTTGAACTTTTATAGCCAACTTTAAATTTCTGGGCCTGCTAGGCCAAAGGCCTGCTGGTAGTAGTTTGAGCTGGCTGGCCTTATCCTGGACAGTTCAGTTAAGGTCTTGGCTTGCTTTGTAGAACTTTCTATAGACCTCTTACCCCCTTTTGCCCTTGTGAAACTCCATCTCAAAACAGCAGGGAGTTGTTTAGAAGAATGAAAATGCTGGTCAGAAAGTGCTGCTCTCCTCCCTAATTATTGTTATCAATCAAAAAAAAACATGTCAAGAGATTTAAGCCACCATCAACCTTTTAAAATTAATTTTCCTGTGCTTTAAAATCTAACTAGGCCTGGTTCTGCAAATGCAATCGCCAATATTTCTGTCAGGTTTGACTCACATAAAGCTTTAAAGATGCCAGATCTCATTATTCCTTCCAAAAGTATTCTTGCTACTGCTTTTGTTACTTTGGAAGATGTTGAATGTGAAGCCAGTATCTCAATGGACTTCATTACTGATTTACTCTACTTACATCAAAGGCATATTCTGTAATCCTTGCTATTGTAGATCAATTTTTGAAGGCAGCTCATTTTATTCTTTTGAAAAACAAAATTGTCTGTCAGCTTCTGACCTGGTAAATATTTTTGCTCAACATGTATACTGTTTACATGGTTTTCCTTCAGAAATTAGTGCTGACAGGAAAGCACAATTTCACATTTTTGTAAAGAATATTTTCACTTACTGGTATCTCAGTTCATTTGACTTCATCTTATTGTTCAGAGTCTAAACGCCAAGGTGAGCTTGTCAAATAAGGTAATGAGAAATATCTATAATGTCATGTTTCATCAGAATCACTGTGATTGGCAGACTTTTTGGTCTCTGCACCATTGAATCTTTCAACGAGTAGAAATCAACTGGTTTAATATTATCCAAGTACAAGTTTATTTTAGTCTTACCAAATTTGTGGCTACACATAAAAACAAATATGTCAAGGAAAGTCACATTGGTGACATTGGAATGGCTTGTAGAACATTAGAACATTAGAAACATTGTGACAAGAAAAGACAGTTTAGCCTGACAAACTCGTCCATCCTATTCATCTTGTCCAGTGTTTCTTAAACTATAGGTCATGACCCTCTTTGAGTTTTGTGATGTCTGAACTTGGCTCATGCTGTGTCTTGAATTACAATAGTAAAGGATGAGAAAGGATCATAAACGGTTTCCAAAAGGCCTTGCAATGGGTCGCTACTATGAAGATGAGAGGCCAACAATTCGTGGCAATTCTCCAAAGGGGAAACAACAACGATTGCCAGCAG
The DNA here is from genome assembly GCA_026402145.1 of Polypterus bichir lapradei. Lineage (NCBI taxonomy): Eukaryota > Metazoa > Chordata > Cladistia > Polypteriformes > Polypteridae > Polypterus > Polypterus bichir. The sequence goes on from JANRMT010062861.1 coordinate 38,771,749, forward strand.
TTGATAGCGAGGTTGGATCCCCTGGATGGTGCACCACTGCAATTCCAGGTTGTGAAAACACATAAAAGGCAAAATTGGGTCGCAAGAACCACTGATCCAGAGTGTCCAAAATAACATCAGGTCGAGATTTGATGGTCCCGAAACTCCTATTCTTTACCATACCACTTGGTAAATTATTCCACGTGTCTGTGGTTCTTTGTGTGAAGAAAAACTTTCTAAACATTCGTATAAAATCTGCCCATAACAAGTTTCCAGCTGTGCCCCCCTGTTCTTGTGGCAGAGTTTCAACTAGAATATTTTGTAGTAATTCCTTTCATAAGTTTAAACACTTCAGTCATGGCACCTTTTAATCTCTGTTTGCTTAAATTTAAAACGTTTAACTTCTTCTATATACCCTAATAGCTCATACCTCTCAGTCCCAGAATCAGCCTAGTCACTCTTCTACATACTTTCTCTAGAACTGGTACTTCTCTAGAACCCTCTTTTTTGTAATATGGAGACCAAAACTGCACACAGTACTGCTGGTGAGGCCTCATCATTGCGGTATAAAGCTTGAGAAGAACATCTTTGGACTTGTAGTTCACACATTGTGCTGTGAAATCTAACCTCCTTTTAGTTTTCTTAATCACTTCTGTACACTGTCTGCATGTGATGAGTTCGCTATGACTCCTAAAGGGTACTTTTAATTTTCAGACCTATTGTGTACTCACATCTAACATTTTTACTTACTACATGTAATACTTTACATTTATTTATATTAAACTAGCCATCCCCCGCTGCTTCGTCCGCGTAGTTGTGAAACAGGACAAACCTTAAAAATCAATAAATAAAAAGGTACTGCTAGCTAAGTAGAGGCAAGTTACACTCCAAAACACAGAGGTAGACCAACTCCCCACTCCTGACGTCACGCTTCCCCTTCCCCTTCCCCTCGGCCTGCAGCCTCTGTCTTGGATTAGCGCGAATATATCACACCTGCAAGCAAACTATGATTCTTAGCGCGATGAAAGAAGTTGCAAAATCAACCGGAATATTCAAGCAAATTTCAGAAAAAAACCCGATCTAAATCCGTTAAGTAGTTCTTTCGTGAAAAGTGGACAGACATACAGACAGACAGACGTTGGATTTTATAAATATTTCATCTGTCACAAGTCTACCCGAGCCTGTATGCTGTCCATCTCCCTCTTTAACAATTTAGCTGATTCTATATTATCTGCCCTACTTCTTAGTTTGGTAACATCTGCAAAGTTGAGCAGTTTATTGATTATATTCTTATCAAGATTTACAATATGTTAATTTAAAAGAGGAGTCACCCAAGCAGTAATCCCTGAAGGATACCACTTTAACATCACCAAATTCTGAGACAGTTCCCCTTACCATAACCCTTTGTTTCTTGTGTCTGAGCCAATTTTGAACTCACCTACACAACACCTGCCTTGAATTCTCACTTCTTTTAGTTTGATCACTAAGATTTCATCAAAAGCCTTCTGTAAATCAAGATAAATAATATTTCTTATCGTATGTTTTTATTGCTTCCTCACAGAAGTCCAACATATTAGAGAAACACAACCTTTCTATTAAAAATCTTGATGGCTGTCAGAAAAGTTGCCCATAGATTAAATACAGTAAGAGTAGTGTTACTTCAAAATAATATTACTCAAGTAGAAGTAAAAAGTAGTCATCCAAAAAATTACTAAGAGTAAAAAAGTATTTGGTGAAAAGACTACTCAGGTACTGAGTAACTGTTTGATCATAATAAATGATTTATTTTTTAGAAATGTTGTAATAAGACAGACAAAAATATAGAATAATGTGCAAATTCTGCTATTTCCAAATAATAAAATAAAAAATGAGTAAAAATAAATATCATCTTTACAAAATAAAGATGCACAAATAACACAAAGTTCCAAATCTCAGTTTTTCACAACAAAGCTTTTGAAGCCAATACCTACAGTAGGTAACATGTATGTCTGAATAGTGCAAACTACTTACAATGACAAGATATACTGTGCACTGACAGTATAATACTGTATATTCACTTTGTGGTGTAGTGGGGCCGCGGCTTCAAAAAAAAAAGGGCAGTTTCAATTCCATAAAGCCGTGTCACTTTCCGTGGGTGCAATTGCACATCAGCGGGGAGTTAATGAGGTAGTTGGAGCGAGTCACACCTGCCATGATACTGGAGGCAACCAAGACGAAGGTCGGTCGAAAGGAGTTTGTGGCTGCTGAGTCTCCGCTGGCTATGCGAGCAATGGGTGAGCCAGGAGAATGAGAAGGAGGTGGGCTGAGATCAGGAGTTAGTCTGCATTTTAACCTCGGGTTTTTAACAGATTTATTCATTGATTTTTTCTTTCATCCCCACTTTTCACAATGATTTTTATGTATGTCTACTAGGACTAGATGTTTTAATCCCTTTGTAATGAGGACAGCATTAATTTCTAAGGTAGGATTAGAGGTGTCTTCATGGGTTTTCATCTGGCAGTGTTAATGCCTCCAGTACGACATATCAGCAGTTGTGTACCCTGGGGTCATTGGGTGTTTCGGCCTTTATTGATTTATATAAGTACTGTTTTTTAAGAACACTGCACCATTGACACTTTTGTTGATTTTATGTTTGTTTTGACTGGTTTTTAATAAAGCACTTGAGCACTTTTTCCATCATCCTCTGGCCTCAAGAGTGAATTATCCTCAACTGTCAGCTCATCTCAGTCATAACTATCGACGGTGTGGGTTCAGCAGACTCCCATGTGGGAAGAGGGAGTCTGTAGGGGACTGGCATCATCACACACTTGCCATCCAAATAGCACAGCTGATAGAAAATAACAGCTTGTGCACATACAAGAAGTCTTAGTTTACCATGACTGACTGTGTCTGTGCATGTTTAGTTAAAACGTGCTTATTCTCCACTCAGTGAAGTGATGGTTAATCTTCAGCAGGAGTTGGCTGTCAAGGTTCTTGCAGTGAAGCTTTGACCGTTTAGCAGTGAACAGGAGCCCCGCATGACTAAAAAGTCTCTTGCAGGCTGCAGACGCAGGAAGTTTGTGTGTGGTCATGTGACTGCATGGCTACGTCTGATTGGTGAAATGGAGTCATGTGATTATTGTTGCTATGTCTGATTGGTGAAACAGTCATGCAGTAGATCCACTGGTGACTTCCTTCTGGCAAAAATACATAGTGTAATGTGTAAATGGAAAAAAGTAACGAGTCGAGTGTTGCCCAATGTAGCGGAGTAAGAGTAGCGTTTCTTCTTCACAAATGTACTCAAGTAGAAATAAAAAGTATGGTGCAGTAAAACTACTCTTAGAAGTACAATTTTTTTAAAATGTTACTCAAGTAAATGTTACTACCCACCTCTGCTTAAATGTTGGACTCTTCCTTGTAAAGGAAGTCTAAAAAATAACTGAGTTTTCAAATTCAGTGGAATGATTATGGCCTGAAAGAACAATCGCAGGTTTCAGCTTGTGAGAGTCACACTGCTGTTCAGCATCTGCAGTATGTGACATGTCCTGATTGGGTTACTGTCATCATGTGAAGTTTCTTCTGGTTTTGTTTTAATTTCATGTTTAATTTTGGGGATGATTTTGTCCTCCTTTGGATCTGGTACTTGCTCGTCATGACATTGCTTTATCGATTATAATCTATGATTGTAAATTATTAGTTACCACTTCTTTTCACTTGTGGCAATCAATGTTTGGTACCTGTCCTACAGCACATGCAGAGCAAATAGGCTCTAACCTAACATTACTCGATTATGTTAACCTCTTTTCTAAGTTTTTTTTGGATAAAAGCATCTGCCAAGCAAATAAATATAAATGTAAATGATAAATTGCACCCCTTTACTAACACAGTCAAGCCATTACTTGAAATCCCTACCCCCAGACCTAATTACAACGTAAGTCTGTAATCAGTGTGTCAGTATCAAGCAAGGGGGGCGTTATGAGTTTAGAAAATTGTAGCCAGTCAAGGTTGACAACATATCAGAAAAGCTTGTGTGTGTGTTATGTTTACCCATTACAGCATCTATTAATGTTGAAAAATGCGATCATCATTGTCTTGAAATTTGATATAACTGGATGTGCTTTTTTCAGCTTAGAGAGAAAAAACTGCCAAACTCACACACACAATAGTAGAATAAATGTCAAAGATTTGCACTCAATCAACTCAGAACAATGCCACTCAGTGGACTGATAAGACTGTAGGCATACGATACCTAATGGCACAATCGATAACTACACTCTACTACTTTGCGATTAACCAATTCTAGGAATTTTTGGTTCCTCCTTATATACTCTTGTCTTACACATTTTTAAAACTACTACTTGTTATTCACCTAATATCATATTTTGCCTTCTTGCTTAAGTGTTTCTCATTTAGTGTTTTTGGGGAGTATGATGGTTTTAGTTTTTGTGTTTACCTGTCTTTGTTTTATTTAGATGCTTTTCTATTTCTTTCACGTTACTGTACACTTTGGTGTATTTTTCACTTTGTAATCACTTGAGCTAACGAATGTCTGGTTGGTATTTCCATCAACTTTTATAGATTCAGGTGAGTGAAGCCAGTTCTTTCAAGCCACTAATAAGATTTTGCAACGAGCTTCTTTTCAAGGTGTGTGTCAAAGGCTGAAAAGGTTTACATCAGGGGTCTCCAGCTCCAGTCCTGGTGGGCCCCAGTGGCTGCAGGTTTTCATTCTAAACCTTTTCTTAATTAATGACCCGTTTTTACTCCTAATTAACTTCTTTTGAAATTAATTTTAAGTGACTTGTGTTTTTAGGATTTGCCCCCTGATTTTCTTCATAATTCCTCTGATTTGCTTCATTTCTTTCCTTAAATGGCACCCAAACAGAAATGAAATGTGAAGTGAGGGAGCCAAGAGAAGACCAACTAAGTCATGGCCTCAAACTCCAACCAATTTCACTCTAATCAGTCGCTTAATTAGGAGCCAAGTGTCGTTAATTAAACCCGTTCTTTAATTCTCATTGTGCAATAGCAGACATTTCTAAAATTGTTCATTTTCTCTTTTCTAAGAGCACTGTTAAAATATTTTGGGGACCTGAGCAGATCAACAACCCTGAGACCTTCACCTTTCTTTATTTTCAGATATTGTATGATTGACATAGTTTGCTGGTTATGCTTTGTATTTCATTATTGTTAATTAATGAAAAAGAAACAATTAAGGGGTCTCAGTGTTGATAAATTAATTCAAAAGAAGTTCATTACGAGTAAAAACAGATCACTAATTCAGAAAAGGGTTAGAATGTAAACCTGCAGACATTGGGCCCTTCCAGGACTGGATTTGGGGACCTCTGGTTTACACCAAGACCTGGGGCCTCATGCATAACGGCGTGCGTAGAACTCGCACTATAACATAGCGTAAGCACAAAAGCCGGAATGTGCTTACGCACAGAAAAATCCAGATGCAGGAATCTGTGCGTACTCCAACTTCCACGTTCTTCCGCTACATAAATCCCGATCATCGTGAAAAGTAACACTCGTGCACGCGCTTTATGTAATGCCCCAACTCCCACAGAATTACGCCTCTTTGAATATGCAAATCAATATAAATCGCCCTTAAGCTCAGCCTTCTGTGAAAAGACAATGGGAAAAGCACGGGGGAAAATATAAGAATTTCAGCGAATACCAAGTGGAGGCAAAGAAAAAACATACTATTTGTTTAATTAAACCGTGGTATAATCAATAAAAGGAAGATGATCGAGTGACATAGCGTGTTGGAGAAACTTGAAAGCTCACGTTCACAAAATCACACAGTGCCGGAAATAAAAAAGAAGTCACATATCAAAGTCGCTGTGAAAAGGCGAGTTGTAGCCCACCGCCTGAGTGTCATATGAAAGTTTATTAGGGTACAGAGAAAAAAAAGGCACACAGTGGGGAAAAAGCACGAAATGTCAACTTCAATCTCGAAATTTCCACTTTAATCATGTAGTTTATTTTGTCATTAAAGTAGAACATCATAAACTTCATCTTAAAATCGTTTAATTAACCAGTTTCTCAAATCACATCGTAATTAAAGTAGCATGTTAAATGCTTTGTTTTGTATGTGATCTTCTATGTGCTCTATGTGTGTGAATCACTACTTGCTTCTTAAACCGGCTCTCTTCCTCCAACTGGACACAGAATCCATTACATTCGTGATATTACAGCTCTCTGAATAACTAAAATACTGAGATGTATACGTGATATCATTTTCATGATGATAGGAGTTAAAGCACGTTATTAAACATGGGTTTCACGGCGCAGTGATTGTGTGCGACCTACGATGAAATAATTTATTGCAGTAGCACTCAGGGGCGGCTCTAGGCTTGTGGTGGCCCTGGGCAGAGGAAGAATCGGTGGCTCCTTCACCCGCCCATGTCAATAAAGTAGCTTATGCACGGTGGATGGCCACGTCCGTTGCGGACACTGCATAGCCGCCTCGTGCTCATGACACAAGCATTTAACTTTTGCCGAAATTTGACACTGCATTTTTAGCTGTGTTGTTATTTTCTCTTTCTGTTTTATATTCAATATATATTGGCGTAACCGCCCCTGCAGTCCTTGCTTTTCTTTCTCCAAGTAACCGATCGCCACACAATCAGCTCTGTAATAGACGTTAAGCTATCTGTAAGCTTAGAGCGCCGATTCTTCAAAACGTTTAAGGAACATTGAAATATCTTCGTAGTAAATGTTTAATTATTCTATCCTTCACGACAGTCCCAGTGAAGAATATAGATTATTTAAATGAAGTTAAAGTTTTATCTGTATAGTATAATAAACATATATTGCTGCATTTCATCTTAAAAATGATATCGTCATCATATGTAAATACACGCTTTATAAAGTGGCTCAGGTTGTGCGATATTATAACTGTAGTGCAAGTTTACAGTGAGGTAATTGTACTTATAAGTACAAACAGTTCTACAAGGAGCAATTGATTGAGTGCATTTATAGTTCTTGGGATGAAACTCTTTCTGAACCGCGAGGTCTGTACAGGAAAGGCTTTAAAACGTTTTGCCGTGGCTGAGACAGCGTGTCCTTGAAGCTGTATACCGATAATTCTCTTTCCGATTACCTGCTGCTGTAATTAACACTCAGATACAGTGATATAAATATTCTGAGTGGTGCAGTGAGAGTAATATGGAAAAAGATGATCCGCTGTGGCAACTCCTAATGGGAGCAGCTGAAAGAAGAAGAAGGTGCAGTGAGAGTAACAACGCTAAAGCAGTTATGGTATTTGGAATACTATGGCTATTCCCTGGACCATTATATTGTTACAAGTTAATTGCAATCAGATGCATTACACTAATAAACAATATGCGGTTAGTTTCAGTGTATTTATAAAACCGCGTTAGGAAAATAAGGTGTGACCACACAGGAACAGTAGCACTGCTTTGACGCTGGGTGCCACCAGTCTGCAAAATCGAGCACAGAGCTTACATACGACAGGGTATGAGGTACCATGGAAAAGTGCGTGGCTTTACGCCAAGTGTAGGTTTTATACATCGCGATTTGAACGTGGAAAAGTTCTTACGCAACATTTCTGTGCGTATGCACCGTTTATACATGAGGCCCCTGGACTCCGGATCAGTGACTGAGGGGAAGTCTTCAGTTCAAAACCACAATATTATGGGAAGGCATTTACTGTTTTATAATGTGTGTGATTTTTCTGGAAGTAACAATTTACCAACATGTATTAACGCATGTTGCATATTTTGAGCATATAACTAGATAACAGACATGTGGATTATGTGACTTTCTTTCTTTTTTCCACGGATGCTTTTAACATCATTTGCCATTGTACAGCATTGATCACCATTGGGTTTTATTACAACTTATTTTTTTTCTCCCTCCTATACATGAAAACATAAAGTTAAATTTTTTTTTGGTCATCACTACAAACTAAATGGGGTTAAGTAACACACAAAAAATATAATTTTAGTGTAAAGTATTGCTTTAATTACTAAAATGTGTATGAAATTGTGGTAATTACTTACTTATTGATTAAAAACAGTTTACCTACTTTGAGAATTGAGCTGAACACCTTGATTTTATGAACTGGGAGTGTGAGCCCCAAGAACACGTCAGGTACAACTTCACTTCTAATCTTTGAAATCCAAAATAAAAATAAACCCTGAGTAACTGGATTAACAGTTATAGGTGATTTGATTAATTAATTTACATTACAAACTAGGGTCAAACTATGTATGTATAATTATGTGATATTTTTAGTTGGATAAAAATATGAATTGAGAACAATTAAATAGATTTGTCTCTAAAAGAAACTAAAATATAAACATTTAGTAATTTTGCATATTCATGCCATAAATATGGAGAAAGTTGTTTGCTGGCTGCATCAGATTTTTTAGATCTTCTCTACCCCTCTGGGTAGGCAACCGCTTTAGGACAATACTTCCCCAAAGATGTTAGGTGGAAGCTTCCCTGCAGTGTAACAGTGCCCCGGATTCCCGCAGGGCACCATGGGACATGTAGTTTTATACGACAGCCCTGCTGGGTACCGTGGGTGCCGCCAGGGGGCGCTGCAAGAGATCCCGGGGAGTCAGATTTTCCGCATAGCATGGAAGTACTACCAGGTCACAGGTATGAAAACCAAAATGTACTTCTGGGCTGAAGAACTTGAGTTCTCCTTCTCACCAGGAAGTGCTAGCAAGTCACATGAACGGAAGGGCAGAAGCACTTCCGGGTCGTGGACTATAAAAAGGACTGCTGAAGACCCAGAAAGCGAGCCAGAGTCAGGCGGAAGTGGACGAAACTTGCTGGGAGGTGTGGAGGAGATTTAGAGAGAGAATTGTAATTATTATTGGCAATTGTGGTGTTATTTGCCTGTTTATCGTGGCTGTGGTGCTTATGGCACTGTTTTGAGAAGAAAAGGAATTCAAAATACCTCTCATTGCTTTTACCCTGCATCCCAAGTGTCTGTCTGTTGGGTTTAAAGGGGCAACAGCGACCCCTAGCTTTCACAGTGGACAAAACACAAATCTTTAATGTATAGTAGGCTACCAAGCCGAAAACAGCAGGTCAAGAAAACCTGAGCTTATCCTGTATTATTATATTCAACAAGAGTCCTTTTAAAATCTGGAGCCCATTGATATTTCACAAATCTGTTATCATATTCAGTAGTCATGAAACCTGTTACGGCTCTAAATAAGGGGTCTTTCTGGAACCTTCGTGTGGATGGTTCTTTTGGAAACTGCCTGAAGAAGGGGTCTGAGTTGCCTCGAAAGCTTGCATATTGTAATCTTTTTAGTTAGCCAATAAAAGATGTTATTTTGCGTGACTTTGAATAGGATCATGTTTTTTTTACCATTTTAGAAAGGCTCTATTCAATAAGGGCACGCACAAAAAGGCAAGCTTCAAAAGGGCGACCTCAATTGGGCATGGCGAATAAAGGCATTCGTAGATAATTTAGTTCAAATGGCTCTGAAATATGTGAAGAGCAACAAAGGTGCAGATCTACTCGTAGTCGAAGGCTACACATTCAGAAAGGAGAAAACTATCAACGGGAAACACGTTTTGATATTCTTGCTTTCGCCTTTTTATACGTTCAATCATTGCCTTTATGTAATAAATTTCCTTCACAAATTTGTTCTAGAAATAGTTTGTTAGAAGTTCATGCATTAATTAATTGGATTTTTTAATATTCTTGCTTTCGCCTTTTTATACGTTCAATCATTGCCTTTATCTAATAAATTTTCTGTAATAATTTAGTTGCGTTTGCCTTTATTCGCTGCACCCAATTGAGGTCGCCCTTTTGAAGCTCGCCTTTATTTACGCGCGCCTTTATTCGCTGCGCCCAATTGAGGATTGAGGTCACCTTTTTGAAGCTCGCCGTTGTTTACGCGCCTTTATTGAAGGATACCTTTTAGGAATGCTTCCTTTGAAAAATTAAATGTTTATGTTTTTCTTTATTAATTTGTTTTTCTTTTTGTTTTGTTTACTTTTAACACAGATGTACATAAAAATAGTCACATCTTTTTCTGACACAATTGTGTTTTTTGTAGGCACAATTATTTTGTGGTGCAGTTGCCACCATTTTGTTCTGCAGAGAAAACATGAGAAATGGACCTGGAGATGAATGAAAGTTTTAAAGCTGGACAACATGGGTTAAAAACCAGATAGTCCATTACATCTGTTTAAAAAGCTAAAGCTCTAACCAAAATGAAAGTCAAAAAAGGATGGATAAAGTTTGAATGGCAGAATTCACCACAATCACACACGCAAAACATTTTAGGTTATCCATGATCACAGGCGGAAAGGGAAGTATCACACGGGTATTCAAACCATCACAGAGATGATGTCAAACAGTGCAACTTCCAAGACCATGCTCCCTAAAAACAGGGTGCCACCTCTACGTAACGGGGATCCCACAATAGCAGTGCCCATCTCAAAAACAAAATGGCATCACACTAGAAGCTCAAATAAAAATAATCAAAGAAAGTAATTTTGCAATATAGCCAATAAATCCAATTACGATATAACCATAATTTATGAGGTTCCAGACATCAAAAATACTTAAGAAGGGTTTATAAGCATAATAAATTTTTCAAAACATCTCAATCATAACACACATAACTAAAGAGGATAGACCAGAAGAGTGCTGCGTATCGTGTCACCATTGCAATCGCATGAAGGTCGGCTCTCTGAAGTTTTTGGTAAGTCCAGTTTATGAATAGATCCTTTGAGGTTTGTGAGCTCATTTTGTTAAGTACTACAGCTAAAAAAAGTTACTGATTCTGAATCTTTGACAACGCATTTATGTTTTTTTGATTCTAGCTTGTGAACGATCGATCAGGTTTTTTGTTTGACAAACTTGTTATGGTTTTAACACTTCAACCTTTTAGCTTTTGTTAAAGTATAGTTTACCTTAGCAGAATGGTTACTTGAATAGAGCATGACAAGAGGGAGGCCATAAACGCAATGGATAAAATAGAAAGGAGGGAGAAGGACCAGGAAATAAAAGGAAGCAAAGTACAAAGGACACAACTGGGAATGCTATACATACCTTTCATTAAGGGAAATGGGGAAAGTGTATTCAAAGTCAGAGATAAAGCAAAGTCAAAAACCAAAGAAAACTGTAATGTAACGCACACTTATAGTCATTTTAGATGCCCTCAAATTTGTGGCAGTGATGTGGTCAGATCAATAGCTTTTTATGCAGTCGTGTTAATGACACAGTTGAAAGAAACTTCAGGGACACTTCAGCTAACAACCCTTGGGTTGCTTGTGGCAACTGAGTCACACAATTCTGTTGTAGTAAAATAAAAATACAACTGCTAAAAACATTGACATTTGAAAAAGTTCATAAAAAAAGAATTTCAATTATACCAAAAGAATCTCAAGGCTGAAAAACCTATAACAAAAGTCTTATTTTTATGTAACAAAATGTATTTCTTTTAGAAGAAAAATTAAATTATCTGAATTCATGACAATAATATGCACACTGAAAAGACAGGGCCATATGCTTTATGGTTTTGGCAGTTTAGCAATTGACTCTCAGCCAAAATAAGAAAATGCCCATTTTAGAGATGCAGAAAGTGAACAAGGTAATTTTGCTTTTCTCAGACACTGGAAAGCCTTCCAACAGTACGGGATACATCTACAAAAAAAAGGACAAATATTCTGGGTAATAGGATCTTTAGGAAAATGTATAAAGTTTTGAACAAGATTACAGCGGGGGAAAACAAAGGGACATGCAGGAATTTATTTTTTTAAGATTTTTATTTTTAGCCTAAGCATTGGGTTCAAACTATGATATTGTTAGAATTACCGAATCACTGCTAGAAGAAAGTAGTGGAGAGGAAAACCATATTGGTGGCAAAACATCTCTCAGGACAGATGACATGATAGGAAAGGAATTGTAGTATAATATGTCAGAAATAATATTCAGACTCATAAGATCAGAATCACTGTGAGTCGAAATAGTGAGAAAGGAGACGAGATAGTGTAGTTTAACACAAATTCTGGTACTTCTCACAAAAGCATAATATTTAATCAAACAAGACATATGCATGATAAAAAGGATATAGTGATCATAGAGATTTTAACTTTACAAACACTGACAGTAAAGCCCGTCTTGAAAATGCAGAACAGGAGCTGAAATGATTCTCATGTTGATCAGTTCTTCTGAAGGCTATCAAAGGGTAATACCTGATTAGAACTTATTGTTTCTAATATTAAAGACTAGCAGAATACCCGCGCTTCGCAGCGGAGAAGTAGTGTGTTAAAGAAGTTATGAAAAAGAAAAGGAAATATTTTAAAAATAACGTAACATGATTGTTAATGTAATTGTTTTGTCATTGATGAGTGTTGTTGTCATCTCTCTCTCTCTCTCTCTATCTATATATATATATATATATACATAGCAAAATACCCGCGTTTGGCAGCAGAGAACTAAAAAGAAAAGGAAACATTTTAATAATAACGTAACATGATTGACAATATAATTGTTTTGTCATTGTCATGAGTGTTGCTGGCATATATATATATATATACACTCACACACACACACACATATATAAACATATATATACACATCATATATATATATATATATATACACACACACACATATATATATATATATACACACACACACATATATACATATATACACACAAACACATATATACATATATACACATATACATATCTACATATATACTGTATATAAACATATATATATATATATACAAATCTACATATATATATTAGGGGTGGGACTCGATTAAAAAAATTAATCCAATTAATTAGAGGCTGTGTAATAATTAATCTTGATTAATCGTATGTAATCGCACACAGGGCCGATCCTGGGTAGATGGCCGCCTTTGTGCGAATGTGGTTTCGCCGCCCTACGTACCTATTTTCTATTATGATATGACGGATATTACTATTACATGTACTACTTCAAACAGGATTAAGACGGTGTTAGGGTTAGAGTCGGGATGTATAAATAAAATTTAATTTCAAACGATTAGTTTTTATAAAAACTAAATAAAGAATCACAAAAATAAAAAAATCACATACATACATTAATTTATTAGTTAAACATCAAAGAATGATTCTCCTAGCTTTAACAGTAGCAAATTCATCTATTATGTTTAAATGATCCAGTTTTTCACAAATTTCAGATTCTATAGACAGAAGCACAACATCACTCAATCGTTGTTGCCCGATAGTGGAACGGAGATCATTTTTAATTATCTTGAGTTTTGAGAAGCTCCTTTCAGATGCTGCCACTGATACAGGCAACGTGAGAAAAATGCGTAATGCAATGCAGAGATTCGGAAAACAAACCCGCTTTCACGTTTTGTCTTTCTCTCGGACAATCTACAAAATAGGTAGAATAAAGGGCTAATTCAAATATAATAATCATTTTGTAATAATCTTGGGCCTAATTCACACAAGTGACATATACACAATACACACTAATGTCATGTCAGTGTGCATTGGGCAATAAGTAAACATGTAAAAGTTTGTAATTTTTCTGAAATATTTCATTAACACTTTGAGCCCCACGTGCGCCACCGATGGTCATTTTAAATGTAAAAATACATTGCCGGTGAAAACGTGGGCTCAAAGTGTTAAAAAAATCTGTACATACTTTCTCAATGAAACAGCATGTCATAGTCATAACGTACGTTTGTGTAGAACCACGAGTCCTGAGCCTTTGTGTAGTCCAAACAAATAGAATCAAACCAAACCAAACCAGCCTAGATTAGAAAGCCGGCTTATTTAATTGTTCTAAGCGACAGGCAGCTCTGCACACAGTGACAAACAGTCAATTCAGAGATCGCCGCAGCCCCGCTGTCTTTTGCCGCTTCTCTTGACTCGCAATCCCGTTGAGGAACGTACGCGTCTCACATGAAATCTATCGCCTTCGCGACGCAACTATGAAACATGCAAGTTGAACGTTGACTAAGGGACTACACACATTTAGAGTTTTGGTCGCGCGTAGTAAACACATGGTAAGCAATGGAACCGTTCAGACAGAGCGTGCGATGAGCCGGCAACCATCAAAGGCTTTTGCGCCCGCTCGCGCGAGCAAATCGCTATGTATGTGGAGTCCCTAATAGGCATCAGCGCATCGACTACAATACACGCTACACGCAACTTTGTCAAACTTTGCTCACTGCAAACGCCGCCGCTGCTATAGTCGTCGGCCGCCCTCAGACTTTAAAATTCAAAGGCGGACAGCCGCCGGTCGCAGCGTCGCCGGCTGCTGCACGTCTCCTCAACGGCCGCCTTTGAGTTTGGCCGCCCACGTGCGGGGCACGTTTTTGCCCGTCGCCAGGATCGGCCCTGATCGCACACATAAATTTGCCCCAAATCGCAAATGTGTTTTTTTAATTTAAAAGGGTTTTAGTGGGCGACAGAATCAAATAATAGACATGGACATGAATATTGTAAACTCAAGCTCTTTTAATTTCTGAAAAAAAAAATGCTTTTAAACTGCATTTGAATTCAAAACAGAAACAAAAATATCATCCCTGGTTAAAATTGAGCAGACTTAAAAATAAAGTGGTAGTTTAAGTACTTTAAGTACATTTTCAGAATGTTATTGTCTTTAAATAATAACCAAAATTTCAACAGAAAGTGCAGTTTTTCTTCTTAAAAAAATAAGTCAGAAACATAAAAGGTAATTTGACCAACTTAATCTTTAAACTCTGAGTAACCTTAGCCAAAATTATTTTGTACATTAGGCTAAAACAGTGTGATCATTGAACATTTTGTAATTAGATGTAATTAGAATTACTAACGGTCACGGAACTCCAATGATCCCCAGTAAGAGCCACAAAGTCCGCTTTCTGTAATGCATCTAATTTTGCTTGTTTGTGCACAAAACCATGCTTTTATCAAGGCTTTGCTCGGGTAGTTTTTTGAAATTAAATTTTCCTCCGATCAGGAACGCGCTTCATTCCGAGTGTAACATTTTTGTAGCTGTGATGTGTGCACCAGTGTAATCGATGTACCAGGAAATCACGCATTGACAAAAGTTCCCCTTTGCTTGGAATTGAAAATGTGATTAAATGCGTTATTTTTTGTTATGGAGTACATGCATCGAAGCTTCTCAGCTGTGCTTGTGCTAAGAATAGGAAAGATTTTAAAAATAACGTAACATGATTCTGCGTTAACTGCATATTTTTTCATACGTCTCAAACCAAGGAAATGCGAGGTTAAAATGAACCGAGAAGCACGCGTACATACTCAGTACATCCCCTCTCGGGAATCAAACCTCGGATGTAGGCGATAGAGGCAAAGGCAAATGTAGGCTTATTTATTTGAGAGTATGTAGATCGGGATATATATATATATATTCGCAGCGGAGACGTAGTGTGTTAAAGAAGCTATGGAAAAGAAAAGGGAACATTTTAAAAATAACGTAACATGATTGTCAATATACAGTAATTGCTTTGTGAGTGTTGCTGTGATCAAGGATTCGATTATCATTATTTGTTTCAATCAGGGTCGTATTTGTACGATGTGTTGTGTTCAAGTTACATTCTGTGTTTGTCAGTCGCTGTAAAGATTAAATTCTGTAATTACAGCCACATTAGCTCCACAAATGAGACACACGGGTTTACCGGCAATGTCAGTAAACATATACTCAGCCTCCCATCGGTTTTTAAAGGCTCTATTTTCAGAATCAACTTTTCTCTTCGGCATCGTGTGGGCTAGCTTCGCAATAACTTGCAGCAACGCGGTAAATGTTCGGCAAGGCAGCTGAATCGCTGCATTATGGGATCTGTAGTTTATTGTGTTACCAGCGCTTCATATACCCGGGCCATTAATAACAATAATACAGTATATAAAATGATCTCGCGGGCCGGATATAATTACACGCCGGGCCGGATGTGGCCCGTGGGCCTTGAGTTTGACTCATATGGACTAAATAGAACTTGAAAAGAAATATTTTTTGGAATGTGATCGCGCAAGTCAGTACATCGAGCCCGCGTGCTATTGTGGTTTTGCTTGTGTGCTTCAGTAAGTTACCGTCCCCTCGCTCTTACTTTTTTACCGTTCATCTAATGAATACACTGAGTATGGCTTTACCAAAACAATCATTGATCGC
>JANRMT010062861.1:38792826-38848152 GCA_026402145.1 Polypterus bichir lapradei
TCGCTCGCTTCTAATTGTTTCGCTGCCTTCTTAATTATATAATGCATGTTTTCTAAAGCGCGTTTTGTAGCTCTTCCTGGCTTTCTACGTAATGCGTGATTACGTGAGAGGCGTGATGATGTCATACGGAACTCCGCCCCTCCAGCTCAACTCCATTACAGTAAATGGAGAAAAGCAACTTCCAGTTATGACCATTACGCGTAGAATTTCGAAATGAAACCTGCCCAACTTTTGTAAGGAAGCTGTAAGGAATGAGCCTGCCAAATTTCAGCCTTCTACCTACACGGGAACTTGGAGAATTAGTGATGAGTCAGTCAGTCAGTGAGTGAGTGAGTGAGTGAGTGAGTGAGTGAGTGAGGGCTTTGCCGTTTATTAGTATAGATAGAGTAAAGGAAACAAAAGTTATTGATTCATGGTACAACAGCAATCACAGCATGATTAAATCTGACGCTAACTTCTGAAACACAGAAATGTACTGTAAAATGTTTATGAAGGGTAGATTTTTGATAATGAGGAAACACTTTGAAAATGCTAAATGTGAAAATGAACACAATCCAAACATAGATAACCGACTGTGTCACTTCAGATATATTCTTATCCAGGCCCAAAATAAACAAAAGTAGGGCTAAAAAAATTGGATAAATGTATGAGATATTAAAAAAGACTAAAAAGGTCACACAACCAAAACTTAAAAAAGATTCAAAAACCTCCAACTAGGGAATATCAGAAACTGCAACAAAGGACTGAAAAATGTTTGAAAGGTTAAGAGAAACTAATAAAGAATTGATATTAAAGCTAACACAAACAGCACACAATTTTTCAGTGTGACTCATGTCAGGTCAAGATGGAGAGCATGCACTGGTATAGCATGTTGCCGTACCCCCCACACGATGAAGTAGCTTGGGATCCTGGTTGGCAACCCCCCAGGTAGACGTGTCCTACGCTTCGGAAATTAACCTCTATCTGCGCAGCCAGGTATAATGTGGGAGTCCCCTTGGCCTGGTCCAACCACTCAGGTCTTCAACAATGAGGATCCTGTGAGCTGGATCACCCTCTGGGAATCGTGTCACATGGCCGTAGTGTCGTAATTGATGTTCCCTCACAATGCAGGTAATGTATCTCATTCGAGACTCCGTGAGCAAATGCTCATTCAACACAAAGTCAAACCAACGGTACCCAAGAATTCTCCGAAGAGACACAATGCCAGTCCAGTTTTCGTCACAGGTCACTGGATAGCGTCTATGTCTGGTAACCATATAGCAGAACATTAAGTTACTCTTACAAGGAGTAAGGAGTCCAAAGCAGTTACAAAAAGTTCCACAAGCACTTCCAAAAATGAAAGAGATTTACAGTCAAACCCTGGCTAGTAATGAGGACAAAGGGTTTTCATAAAAAAAAGTTTATATTCACAATAATTTAATAACAAAAGCAATCTCTGTAGAGCCCAAAATGCGAAAGAAATAGGCAATTCAAAGCAAAATAAAGGAAACAGGCAACTCAAAGCAAACTAGAATAGTTAAAAAACAAAGCGAAGGTCTGATTAACTCACCAATCAACACATTCAAAATGAACCATTAAGAACTGTGAGACGCTATGGATTTATAGGGCTTAGGGTAGTTAATGGTGGTGTTTGGCAGGTGGCCCCTCTTCTTGGGGCACCACCCACAAAACACATGGAACATAATGTATAAACAAAACACAAAAACAAAGAATAATGCACATAAATAACATAAATCAAAGAATCAAAAACAAACAAAAGAGACATAAAACACGAATCTGAACTTCAGTCAGGGAAGTCCCAGTTATTATCTATACTAATAAAAGGCAAAGCCCTCACTGACTGACTCACTGACTCACTGACTCACTCACTCACTCACTCATCACTAATTCTCCAACTTCCCGTGTAGGTGGAAGGCTGAAATTTGGCAGGCTCATTCCTTACAGCTTACTTACAAAAGTTAGGCAGGTTTCATTTTGAAATTCTACGTGTAACGGTCATAACTGGAACCTACTTTCGTCCATATATACGGCCATAGCCTGCAGCTCGGTCACCGTGTGAGGCGGAGTTGCGTCCCGCATCATCATGCCTCCCACGTAATTGAGTGCCCGCCCATATAAGGTAATATTCGCGGGTGAAGGACTGTGCTTATGCAAACGAAGATGAGATGGTCAGGGAGACACCCTGCCGTTAAATATTCGCAGGTGAAGGACTGTGCTTAGCATATTCATAAGTGCAGCTACTGTGGAAACCCTCTGACGCTGAACAAGCCTTTGTACACATATCAATAGGAAAGCAAGGTGTAAAGCTTAAGTTTAAATTACGTTTATAGACACGCTGCCGCTAAATATTCGCAGGCAAATCCACAACTTAATACCGGGAATGCCTGTTAAACATCTTAGATTCACGAGTACCGATTCGGGTAGTGAACACTTCGATGAATGAAACCTGTTATCTTTATAACGGTTGACAAATACGGAATATAACTTGAACACAACACATCCTCCAAATACGAACCTGATTGAAAGAAATAATGATAATCAAATCCTTGATGACAGCAACACTCATAACAGTGACAAAACAATTACATTGACAATCATGTTACGTTATTTTTAAAATGTTTCCTTTTCTTTTTCATAACTTCTTTAACACACTACTTCTCCGCTGTGAAGCGTGGGTATTTTGCTAGTAGGTCAATAAAACTTATTTATTACCATGCTAAAATTCTTTAAAAAAAATCTATATGAATAAAGCTGTAATCTGTTTGTCCATCTGTTTATTTGTTCACCAATCACACAAAAACGGATGAGCAGATTTTCATAAAATTTTACAAGTGGTTATATGGCACATCAGGGTGAGGGTTATAATGGAGAGGGCAACTGAAAGCCAGCATTGATGTTGGGACTGCAGTTCCCATCAGGCAGCATTAGAGGGCTGGGACTGGTGACAGGACACTGTTATCATGCACACAAAGTTTTGTAACAGCCAAAGTGAGATCTTATCCAATACCAGAGGAACAGTGTTTTCTTCTAATTTGGATACTAATTTTGGTATCTTGTTGGGTATGTCATTTGGTTTTATTGTGGGTTGTGTTTAGTTAGGTTGAATTTCCAAAAGACATTTTATTCCCTGTTTATTTTCATCTAGACTTGTTTCTCAGAAATATACAGGTCCAAAAGAAGTTTACAGAGTTGCAAAACTCATAAAGATAAACAATTGTTTCTTTCAACTACCCAAAAATGTTTAAAACTTAAAATTATTCCTTTTACAGAGTTCCGCAGATGTGAAATTACCATCAATTTCATGAAATTGTAAAAGGAAATTCTGCTGTTTCGCTATTACCGATTGTTTTGTGATTTTATGGCATACATAACCAACAGAGCAAGATTCAAGCTCTGGACAAAGTCAGCGGTGTTCTGGTTTTAATTATTTAACAGGCCGTCCATATTAACGTGGAATTAAACATTCGTTTCTGGAACCACACTAAATCAGGAGATACAATGAAGCAGCATTCCTGGTTCAAACCCAGCACAGAGTTTCGACAATTATGAAATCCTGTCATACATACAAAGAACAAATTCTCCATTTATGACATCATCAGGGGTGGCACGGTGGTGCAGTGGTAGCGTTGCTGCCTCGCAGTTAGGAGACCCGTGTTTGCTTCCTGGGTCCTCCCTGCGTGGAGTTTGCATGCTCTCCCCGTGTCTTTGTGGGTTTCCTCCCTCAGTCCAAAGACATGCAGGTTAGGTGGATTGGCAATTCTAAATTGACCCTAGTGTGTGCTGGGTGTGTTTGTGTGTGTCCTGCGGTGGATTGGCACCCTGCTTGGGATTGGGTCCTGCCCTGTGTTGGCTGGGATTGGCTCCAGCAGACCCCTGTGTTCAGATTCAGCAGGTTGGAAAATGGATGGATGACATTATCAGAGAAGTAATGTGGAAGACTAGCATTTCAGCCAGCAATGAACAAAGGGTCATCATTTAAAAAACACATAAATATATGCTTTTTTACTTTAATCCATTATATAAATATACCCAGGCAATGCCAGGTACTTTGGCTAGTCTGAAATAAATTAAAAGACTATGTGTATGAAAATAATATATTAAATAACAGTATGGCATTATGAGAGGCCAAAGCACTCTAATTTTTAGAACAGATGATGAATAAAGTGGGCAAACACAAAGAAAAGCATAATTTCTCTAGGCTGCCAGAAAGCTTTTTATACAGTTCTGCACTAATTTTGACACTAGACGCCTTTGTTATCAGAGTTACTGTACAAAACCGTCCACATAACAGAGCACAGATAAGAGGAGAAAGGGTTGAAGTGATCAATGAAGCCCTTCAGGAATTTGTCCTTGGATTGTAAACTTTTTAAAATTGTGAGATGTTACCAAATTTGGGGTGGGGGTTGGGGGGGGGGTGAGTAGCAAACACTAACCGATCAATAAAAATAATTCAAAAGACCTGGACAATCTTCAAAATTGGGTAATGCAGTTTTATGTAAAAAAGAACATGAATTACAATCTCCTGTATTACTTCTATTTGTTTTTGAGCTTATGGAAAGCTAAAAATATTGTGTTGTCTAAATTAGTTAGGTCTGGAAATTGTGAATAAGTTTTCATTTTAAAATATCATGAATATCATTTTCAACAAATTTCACTGCATTAATTCTTCATCTTGTTTTTAAGAGGTGCAGGTGGTATTTTGAAGATTCTATCTAAGCACGTGCTAAAGATTTAACTGTCGCATCTGGTGCATTGTGAAGTTAATTTATTACATTTCACAGCTTTTGCATATTACCACAGGTTGGCTTGTTATATTCTTTAAATAGGTAGTGGCAGTCAAGTCTAAGTCTGCAAAAATGAAAAGCAAACGTCTGTCAGCACTTTAAGGAAAGCCCTTTTGGGAAAGCTTTTTCATTTAATGATCAATGGAAGCCTCCAGCCTCCTGTCCTGTGAAAGAGTCAAATTTCAAAAGCTAAATATTCATCATTAGGTAAATACCGAACTTTCTCCCACTGTTGCTAATGCCAGTCATCCCTGCCAGTCCACATTAAACTCAATGCCATTCAAGAAGAGAACTTTTTAAAAAGAAGGTCATATTTTTACTTCTTGTTCATTTTCTGATTGTAAAATGAAAAATTGGTTCATTGTGCGGAATTAATTCAGCAGGGAAGATTTTACTTGATTGCAAGCATTTAAAAACTTTTAAATTATTCTCCATGAAGAGAAATGTACAAAGGATACACGCATTAAATCAATTAGATTTTTTGGCAATTTTGTGCTGGAGAAAATGTGCCCTGCATTTCAGCAATCGCTTTAGCAATTTCTGCATCTGACTTGGATCAAACTGAACTTCATGGAATCTTTTAGTTTTGTTGAGAATACAATTCACGGTGGGCACAGATTAAAATGCCAACATCCTACTTCTTTTCAGTATTTATGTGCTTTATGTGTAAAAGGTTCAATATGTACTATTCATTATTTGGACATTGTTTAAAACATATTGTTTTACTCTTTTTTGGTGAAATCAATACTTATTAAATTAACGATCTAATTTATCAAACTATACGAGAAGTCACTTAATTAGTCCAAAATAGAACACCTGTCTCGAGTCAAGGGGCTTCAATTGATTGTATATATTATACTACTTAGTCTTCCTCAGTGAACCATTACCCTTTTCATCACTGTATATATTTCACCTACAGAAGACAGAAATTTCAAAGTAAGTTGGTTATTCTAATTAATCATGGTGTGTTTCTTACAAGCAAATAAGATTTACTTTGTACACTAACAATAACGACCCAATAAACCTATTAACTCATGGCTACTTACCAAACTAAGTAAGAAATCTGACACAGTGGTGTGGTCAAGCATTGTAAAATAATTCAAGTAATATTGACATGCTTTTCCCAAAAAGAAAGTTAGAAAACTAAGTGGACAAGTTTGACTTTCAATCTTACCCTAAGTGGCCATTCATTACATTTTGGTCCCTATTGGCCATCAGGACAGCTTAATTAGTTAGAACATGGAATAAATCAGGTGTGGCCACATTATCTCTTGTATGTTCAGTAATTGTTACAAATTAGCTGTTGCTGGATCACTTTGGCCCGGGTTCGCTTTCCGGGTCCTCCCTGCATGGAGTTTGCATGTTCTCCCTGTATCTGCGTGGGTTTCCTCCGGGTGCTCCGGTTTCTTCCCACAGTCCAAAGACATGCTTGTTAGGTGCATTGGCGATTCTAAATTGTCCCTAGTGTGTGCTTGGTGTGTGTGTGTGTGTCTGCCTGGGGTTTGTTTCCTGCCTTGCACCCTGTGTTGGCTGGGATTGACTATAGCAGACCCCTGGGACCCTGTAGTTAGGATATAGTGGGTTGGATAATGGATGGATGGATCAGTTCTCCTAATAACTCCAACTCTGGATTAGACTGAGATCTGCTGATTGGGTAGGTCACCGTATTAAGTTAAATTTCCTGCCAAGATCCTTTCTCCACTCCAGAGCTGACCAAGTCTATTAGCATTAAGTAGTATATGGCTATAAAAGCCTATTTGAAGTTGGGACATACCATACAGAGTCATACAGGGACACATCTGACTGACCAAAGGGCTCAGATATCCTGTAGCATTTGAATGTTGCTTTACTCATATGAAGGGTGTCATATAAACACTTCCCACACACGTTATATTACTACACAAACTACTCTCCTTTCACTAGAATGGATCCAAAGATCAGAATTTCTCCTGCCATATTCTGCTTCTTTAATCACCATGAATCAGCAAGAAACAGGACTCGAAATTTTTATTTCCAGCGCTTTAGTATCTAGTGCAGTTGTCCTCAGGGTGATGCAACTGTACATTCTGGTGTCATGTGGAGTTGTTTATTAAAGTTCTTATTATTTTTTTGGGTTAGAATTATGATTATTTTATAGGGTTGAATGGTGCCATGATCCTTAGTGCTGCTGTCTCACATTTCCAGGGTCTTATTTTTAGATCAGGGCTCTGTTTGTGTGAATTTTATATGTTTTTACAGTATCTCTGATCGTTTTCCCCTGCTATCCTCCAGTCCACCACTCCCCCAATATCCTAAGGTTTGGTCTGATATGAGTGGGTGAAAGTGTGTGCCCTCTGAATGAGTGATGCCTCAGCCGGGTCTGGTTCCTGCATTGAGCCAAATGCTGCCTGGAGAGACATCAGTTTCCTGTTGCCCTGAACAGGATAAGCATTTTTGAAGTTGCAAGTATGCATGTGATTATATTACTCTTTTCTTATTTTGTTTTTTCTTCAAGATGTTACACATCAAAGAAATTGCTTTGTATGTGTGACAAGCAACCACGGGTATTGCCATTCCTACGTCACACAGTGTGTTTTCTTGCATGTGCACCTACATCAGCATATGATGTCACTGATTAAAATCAAATACAATAGTATACAGAACAAAGATATTTTATGTTTGAAATTTGTTTTCCAGAGGTTATACAAAATCAATGTGTTTCTAGAGAGTGTAGTCTGAGCTAGAAAGAATAGTTATTACTGTCTTTTGTTGAGGTTTTGTCCTTTAGTGTTGCCATATCAGTCATAGATTCGTAACAACCGTAGCCTGAAACAACAACATTCTTAGTTTTTTGCATATCAATTTATGCCACTCGAAAAAGAAATCACTTAAATCTGTTGATAATTTTGTTTCATAAGTCAATCTATTGGAGCCAAAAGTTGACAGAGTAGAGCACTCTCATCTTCTGCCATTTTGTCATCAGTTCAAGGCAACTCAGAAACAATGAAGTCAAATTAATTAACACCAAAAATGATGATCGGTTACACAGCAAATTGGTTAAATGCGTATCAATAGACTATGCTGAAACAGTTGGTGGTGATCGTGCGGAAGATGAAAACATCAACTTACAATAACTACAACCGTTAACACTGTCCGGTCTTCCACTGCACAAATTACCGTAGAAAGAAGGATGTATCCAAGAAAGGTAATGTAGTACATCTTCCACAGATAACGTTACACAACAAAGGAGATCTTGATATGCCATTCGTATTAAAACGTTAACAGTTTCCGGTTAGAATAGCTTTTGCAAAGACAATTAACAAATATCAGAGCCAAATATTCGAAAAAGTCTTTTTATTTAATAGAGAGAAAGAAACGAAATTCAATCACAGCCAGTTATACGTTGCATTATCACAATGAAAGTCCAAACACAGAATCAAAATTCAATGTGATATTGATGAAAATGTTATTCAAAAAATTGTTTTTACTGAAGTTTTACAGTAAAAGTGTAAGTTTAAAAAATATTTGCTTGTTAATTTCAAAGGTAAACAGAATGAAATCGTATTATGAAATGAATAACTCTAACGCAATATGAAACATAATTTACTTTCAAATTATTATGTTTTACTCTTTTTTATATGGTTAATTGCTTACTGTAATATAATATAGTTCTATTATGTATATGTAACAATTCCCAGGAAAATAAAAATCTGTTTAAATTGTATATCTGTGTCCCCATAGTCGAGCGACAGAACTGCAAAGAGGCTAGCGTGTAGCGCAGGTACAGGGGTTGGCGAGAGAAGCGAGCAGGGTGCAAAGCCCCCTAGTAAATAATATATAAAACATCCTTAAAGAAATACAGTAGCTCTTTGTGTGCGATAACAAAGATTACAATAGACAAGGTGTGATCAGACACGTGTCATTCAGATTGCTGTTGTGCTTGTTGTGTTGTTTATTGGCTGACTATAAGCTACACATTAATTTTGATGACAATCTAGAAGTTCAACTTATTTTGGTTCTTTTGGGTAATTATTCCACATATTGTTTACTTGAAATTTTATTTAATTTTTTAGGTTTCTTTTTGTCACTGTCTTAATGACATCATTCCGTGTTTTGTATTGCGTTTTGCATATAAAGATACCTTTCATTTGCAGCGTTGCTGCCATGTATCTGTTATTTGATCCTGTGCCGGATGTTATCTTGTTTAAGGATGATGGACTGAGGTAACTCCTCACCTGAACTTTACCTAAAATAAAAAGGTTGACTCCCTTACAAAAAAGGGCTCTAAAACGTGGGATTCCCTGTGATGCTGCTCTGGATAAGCGGATTTAGAAAAATGTATGTATGTATGTTTTTTATAAGGTTTCTGATTAAGCTCACAAAACAACAATTTTTGACTTTTCCCTGCAATACAATTTTCTGCTGTCACTTGACATCCTCTTGTTTAATGTTATGTCTTCTGGTTTAGCATATTCATTTCTTCCATTCTGAAGAAAATAAAATATAAGTACTGAACATATACTTTTTAAAATATGTTACTACTAATATAAACATATTTTAAAAATATGTTTTAAAATGTTATAATGAATGTTAAAAAAATGTTACTATATATTATATTTATATAAAATATGTAAAATACTAGGTCTAATATACTGTAAGATACATTTTGGAAGATATATTGCAATATATTATAAGTGTACTGTAATATACTTATAGACTACGAGATATCGTTTAGAATATATTTTACTATATTACATATATATCTGCTTATATACATACATAGATTTACATATAGATAATTGAGGTTTTTGGATTTTGTAATATATTTTAAATATATAATGAAATATATTAACATGATCATTCAAAACATGCATCATAGCTGTAGCTTATATTGATACAGTTTGTATCTTCAACCAAATCCCAAACATATGTAATGAAGTGATATCTTCTCAAAATCAAATACAAGATATTAGTTATTCTACTTTAATGCCTAATTTGAGTACTTATAGTGAGCAAAGGAAGGAGCAGAAGTTTAATTCACTCTTAAAAACAAATAAAGGAAATGCAATGTTGTAATGTGAACATATTTTTTGTTTTTATTTGAGCATCTCCAAACTTAGATGAATGACATGGATTACATTAATTACAGTTGTGACACTCAGGGCACGAACAGCCGCCCTAACCCCAACACAAACAGGCAGGACACCAATTGCCACACAGCACACGGTTTATTTACAAAGGGTTGCCTTCCACTGCACACAAACCACAGAGAACAACACAATCCCTTCTTGCCACCAGTTCTTTTGCCTCCACTCCTCTCCAGGCTTTGTCCTCTTCCTCTATTCTCTAGCCATTGAGTGGTGGTAACTGGCTCCTTTTTTAAGGAACCCGGAAGGACTCCAGGTGCCCAATGAGCTTCTTGTGGCAGCACTTTTGGATGTGGCGGAAGTGGTGCCAAATAGGGCCCTGTTAAAGTCCATGTGCCCCCCTGGTGGTGGCCACAGGCCCCAGCCACGTTCAGCTTTCATCTGGGGGAGAAATGGTCTTGCAAATACTCTGTACCCCGGTCTTTCCATACTCAGGTCGTCCCGGCTGGGTAAGGGCTCCGGCCATCCGCCACATAGTATTTCCTGAGACACACTGAGTAGCAACTGACAGCAACAGAATTTGTCTTCACCCATAAAAAATAAAAAAAAACTATATGGAAACTGAACACTTATTTTTATTAGTAACTGAAAACAACAATAAAAATAAATACTGTACACAGAATCATAACACCATGCATTTCCTGAAGAAACTCACGTGGCAGGTTGTTCCAAGCCTCTTAGAGAGCTTGCCACAGTTTCACTGCAGACTTTGGCTGTCTTTTTTGCTTCTGTCCCTGTCTTTTGTTTGAATCAAAAATTTCAAATTTTGACTCATGAGTTCTGAGCACCTGCTGCTATTTTTCTACACCTCAGTCTTTTGAGGGCAGATCAATTATTTGGTTTTATTTCCACCTTGGAGAAATGGCTTTATCGCTCAACTCTTCCACTTCTTATATGATTTCTCTTGACTGTGGACACAGGTCTGAGTTGATTGTGGAGTTTGCCATCTTTCAGTTTAAAACTGAAGTAAGCTGGATGGATTTCTCATTTGCTGCACCGAGTTTCTGGTCCTCAGGTTTTTTGAGCTTCTGCTGAAGAGCTTGCACAGCACATCTGAAACACCTCTCTTTCACATTGTGAATGCAGGGGTGACCACCTTTTGTCTTGTTGCTGTGTTCACTTTTGCCATGATGTAACATCTGCAGGGTACATTGGCACATCTACAGCAACCTCACCTTTTTTAGGATGGTGGTCATTGCCCAGTTTTACTCCCTCTACACAGATACTTCTGTTTCAGTTAATCACTTTGGCTCCACCCACACATTGATCTTTAGTACATATCTACTATCTAATCAAATACTAAAGTCTGTGTGATTTCGTGTGATTGGCCACTTTGGCTTTGGTGATGCAATGAAAGAGGAAGTGTAAGTCTGAGATGGACATGGAGGAATAAAGGCGTGTGAGCTATGCTGATAGAGTCGCCTTCACAGATGGTAAGTATAAAACCATATAGGGGGCGAGACAGGTGCCTAGTAAATAATGAAAGAGAATGAGATTCAGACTTTACAGAAACACACTCAAGAGATGGAGCACCAATTAAGAGACATTCACACACACATGTGAATACGGAGGGAAGGTGCTAAAGGTATAGAGATAGCAAATATTTTTAAACTTATTGTATTAACTGTCTGTGACAGGTATTGTGACTAGTTTGTCATAAATGCCTAATCAATGGCTGGGCTATATGGTTACAAATGTCTCATGTTTTTTTAACTGAAAAGCACTGTCTTACTATATTACTTTCTTCCTTTATGCAAAATCAGATATCTTATTATATTGTTTTCTCTCAAAAGGAATTTGTAGAACTCCAAAGTACATCCTTTTCTACTAGCACACTAATTCAGAAGACGTTTGCACATTAACTCTCTCTGTCCCTCATATATATAGACTTTGTGGGTGTAGGTGTATGCCAACACAAAACTGTGTGGTCATGGGGGTTCATGTGCCAGCGCAATAAGCACAGCCATTCCCCACTGACATTCCATGGGAAAACTGGAGACAAGAAAGAAAGGGAGAGCAGAACTGGGTGATCGTCTGGTTGCTGAGGAGAGGAGGCAAGGTGGTCAGGTGGCCCCGTGTAGAAGAAAGAGGAATGTCGCCCCTGGGGGCAGGTCACTATGATCCTTCAGTCTTTTAACAGGAGTGACCCGCCACTGGAGCACTGTTTACAATGAATGCTCTGTGAGGTTTACTGCTGCTAATACCCTCACTCTGGTACATGTGGCCCCTTCTACTATATCATATTGAAAGTCACTTAATTCTTTTATTTTAGCCATTCTCTCTGTTAATTACATACACATATAGTTAATTCTGTTTGAGTTTATGTTTTCAATAGCATTTTGTGATATTGCTGCTTACTAATAGGCAGTGACATGTGAATAGCAAGCGGAATGAATAAAGTAAAAAGTACTAAAGCAATTCCAACATTACTCTTTTTTCCATGGGACAGGCACTTGAAATACAGCAGATTGTTAAGAAGTTTAATTGAGGGAAGTTTACTACATCCAAGAGATGAACTATATGTTCGAGTCAAAGGGGCAACCTCTTTACTAGAAGAGCACAGAGGTTAGTGATAAATGCTGCAGGCCATCATCACGGTTCTCACTGGAAAAAAACTGGAACATAAAATGCGATGAGCTCCTGCTAGGCAGTATGCCAAAAAATCAAACGTCTGCACACTCAGCATGACCGAAACAGTAAATATGTAAATGGTATGCCTGGCAAAAGATTATGAAGCTCAAATAGGGAATAAAGGTAGTACAGGACGAGGCAAGGGTCTACCAATTGAGAGGAAAAGGATCCCACACAGGTTATCAGAGTACATAAGTGTATACCAGTGTACATCATTCAGGATATCAGTGGTTTCAGTGGCCTGGTGGTCATTCCACAGAGGTATCAATTGGGGGGGAGGCTTTTGGAGCAGCAGAAGGCCATTGTAGTATGTCCAGGGTTCTAGAAGGCAGGTGACAAGTCTTAAAAGGGATGGAGGGATGTTGCCCTTTTTAAGAGATACTTGTACTTTAAGGCCAAGATGAAGACTTAAAAAATGTATGCAAGGTATTTTTTTCTTTCATTCTAGAACAGTCTTCAAGAGTTCTATTTTTCCTTCCATTTAAAAATGTATTTATTATAACATTGACACACTATTTCCTCAATGTTCGTCTATACAGCATGCACAAACTGCTTTGCAAGATCTTTCTTTGATTTCCTTCCACATTTCTCAAGGTCCTTATGCCTAATTTATGTATTTAAATACAATGGTACACAGAGTGAAAGACTATTTCAGTCATATTTACAACCTTATGCCATCAACCTAAAACCCATTGTGAGAAAAAACATTTAATCAAGGTAATGGGAACATGTACGATAATAAATGAAATTGTGTTTAACCTGGCAATAACATCAGGCTTTACAGAATTACAAATGCCAAAGGAAAATTACATGAATAAAGAAAGGGTGGAGCAGTGGACAGTACTGCTGTATCATGGATCAATGTCCTGGGTTTGAATACCTTATCCATTTATTGATCAGGTAGTGTATACACAGTCTGTGTGGGATTTTCCTCCTACATTTCTAAAAATGTAAAGGGTGTGTGAGTAGGCCTTGTGATGGACTGGTACCTAGTGCAGGTCTTATTCCTGCCTTTTGGGATAAGCTGTGATCACCCATGGCACTGAATTGAATTAAGTGGGTTTGAGAATGTTATGTTATCAATCAACAAACAAATACAAAATTAATAATTAAGACCACACCATAAATAATACGTGCTGATACTAAAGTCATGTACTACAGAGACGTCAGCTAGTTGCATGGAATCCCCAAGAGTAGTGTCAAGATTAACCAAAGGCAAAATTATGAAAAATTCTATAAACTATAATAAGAAATAAATTAGAAAAGTACCTATATGAAAATCACATAATAAATACAATAATAATACAATACAATTTATTTTTGTATATCCCAAAATCACACAAGGAGTGCCACAATTGTCTTTAACAGACCCTGCCATTTGATAGCCTTGATGCTCTAAGAAGACAAGGAAAAAACCCCAAAAAAACCCTTGTCGGGGAAAAAATGAAAGAAACACTGGGAAAGGTAGTGGGAATAGGCGTGTGATGGGTGTCAAAAAAGGGGGGTAAGTACAATATAATACACAGAACAGAACACAAGTAATCCTCAATACAATACAATAGTGCTATAGAAATGTTACAAGTGCAGAGCAGTATTCAACAGTAGATGACATCTCATAATACGATTTGGATTTGGATTTAAGAGCCAGCAAAACAATGTTTTAGATTTTTTCTACACTAGTTGATAAAACCAAGTATGAAACATACTTTACTTAGACTTTCAAAAATCCTAATATTAATTTTGAAAGTAGAAGCTGAAAGCATCAGAGGTAACCCACAAAACTGGATCTCAAGGTGGTTAACCAGCAGGAGACAAAGACTACCAATAAGAGCAGATTGCTTCCTTGTGGGGTAAGGTCATCAGTGGAGTCCCTCTGGGGTCTGTCGTAGGACAGTTACTGTTTCTTTTTTTAATTAATGATGACATAGATATCAGTAGAGTTAGCAAATTTGTGAAATTTGCAAATGATACTAAAATTGGAAAAAGGTGCTGAAGAGACAGCCAAAAAGGTGCCACATGTAAGCAAAAGGAACATCATTTATAAATATAAGATGGAAGACAATGTCCTACAGGTGGCAATTTCTGAAAAGGATTTAGGAGTTTGAAATTGTTGATTTGAACAGAACACATTTTCATCATCTAAACAGTATGCAGAAGCAAATAAAAGGCAAATAGAATGTTTGGTTATATTGTAAAAACTGTTGAATACAAATTGAGGGGTGTTTATACTTAGATATGCTAAGTCTATATAATGCACTAACGAGATCACATCTAGAGTACTGTGTGGAATTCTGGTCACTACGCTGCTAGAAAGACATAGCAGCACATGAAGCTGTGCAGAGGAGAACAACCAGGTGTATTCTGGGACTTTAGGACATGTCCTACTGTGACAGGCACAGAGAATTAAAATCCTGTGTAGCATCAAGCAGAGGAGACTGCATGGAATCCTAATTCAGGTCTTCAACATTCTCAAAGGCAGCGATAAAGCAGATCCAGTAGAATTCTTACACATAAACAGTGAATCACATATTCAAAGACACCAGTGGAGATTAAGGGGAAGTGTATTTGGGGCTGAGGACTGGAAGCACTTCTTTACGCAAAGTGTTTTGGGAATCTAGAAGACTTGTAGTTAAAGCAGAAACCTTGATAGCCTTTACGAAGTATCTGGATGAGATATTGGAAACAAACAAGCCCAATGGACTGAATGGTCTCCTCTCATTTGCTGAATTTCCTGTGTTCCAAATACTTCCCAATAAACTATGATCTGAGCAAAAACTTTGTTTGACCTTTCTACTAATTTCCCTTGCAAAGTGAATGAAAATTGTATAACCCTTTATGCAAAACCACAGACAAAAACAATCAGGCTATGTACTATCACATAATTACAGTAAATGAAATTGTGAAAATGATAAATGTGAATTTAAAAAATGAGTTGTACAAAGTAAGCAATTGATTGCAATGTATCACATACATCATAATAAATAAATGAAAGTAGAAAATGAAATGGGATTGCAAATTAATCAATCATTCACAATAAAATGCTTATTTGAGGCAGTGAAGTCGTGGAGATGTTATTTTGGAAAAACTATGGCTTCTGTCAGAATATATTGTTGTGGTGTGAATACTGCTGAGTGACTGTTGTGAGCTGTGCTCACTGCCGGCACCCGTCAAATTGACTTAATTCAAATGAATATTTTCATTCTGATTTTCTTATCAATACATGAATATGTATAATTAAATCACTTGCTTCTACAGAGCTCACTGTACGTAAATTCATGAATTAAGGCACGAAACATGAATAATACACACTAAGCAGTAGTAAGCTAGCATATGGAATGCATGGAGTATCTGATTGATGTAAAGGTACCAGACATACTTACTTACCAACACAATAAAAATCTTCCCTTGGGTGATAGTTACTTACTTACCTAGTAAAACTTTGATTTGATTGGCACACAAGGACTGGACATACTTACTCAATAAAAGTCTCAGGTTGATTGATACTTTACTTATCTATGCAGTAAAAATGTTGTGTTGACTAACACAGAAGGACTAGACTTATTTATTTACCCCATAACACTCTCACATACAGTCAGCGTAGTTTACTACAGCTTTCCTCGTCCTGTAAATGAACCCTGGGACTTGCACTCTTTCTCCTATCATATATTGGACATGCTAACAATCTACCCACCGAAAATAAAGACAAACCAAAAAGAAATGTCCATCCATCCATCCATCCATATATATATATATATATATCCAAATAAGTAAATGTAAATTTAAAATATGTGCGTTTTTGTTTAGTTTTGGTTTTTATAAGTGGGGAGTTAATTTCTGACCTTAGTTTTCATTTTAGGTTTTGTTTTGTGGACGTTGGTTTTGTTTTTTGTTTACATTTTTTTTTCATTTACTTGACATCATGTTGTTTGCGTGTCATCAGATTTGTGTTTGCAATATCACAAGAACTAGAATTAGTAATGTAACTGGTAGTTACAGTAAAAATATTGTGGCAGATGGTAGCGTCAGTATTCCTTGGTGGATTTCTCAAATAACATCATTTTTGGTAACAGCTTGTTTCCCAAAAAGAATAATGATGATGTCATGGAAATAATGATAAAATAATTAAAAAAAAATTATAAATACTCAAAATTTCAAAAAATGAAATTCCTAAAAGTTGCTATTGATAAGAATTTTAAATATTTTACTGACTGCTATCAGGCTCTCTCAAGGTGGAATGGAGAGCACAATGGGTTCTTAAAGTAACCAAGAGAAAGGCCTGTTGTGATTAGGAGTCCCAAACATAGCAAAATACCTCTTTAAAGGATCGTAAAGGTAGGGCCATAATCTAACCAGCTTGTCCAAGGAGATTCACCCCAAGTCCAGCTAACCTCAAAATTACTAACTGCAGATTTCCGGCCTAACAGACCCCAAGCAAGCTGACGTGACAAAGTAAGAAAAAAAAATCCCAGAATATAGTAAAAGTCCAACAAGGAGGAGGGTCACCACCAACCTCCAGATTGTGCACAAGAGTGACAACAAAGACTCTTTACCCATCAATCTATTTGGAAAAATAGAAAAATGCAACCAAAATGCTTAAAAGAATTGCCTAAAAAGCAGTTCTACAGAAAACAGTCTAAATCCACAATCCAGAAGAGAAAACCAGGGGCAAAACCAAATTAACTCAAGAAACTAGAAAATCCAAAGAAAATAAAAATACTAAGAACTCATTCACAAATGATATTCTCCAGATTTGAGCTTACTTAGTAGTGGTCGTAAATAGCCAGAGTGAGGGCTCAGAAGCAGTTATGTTAGGGTGGTCCTGCCTCTTGAGGCTCCACACACAGAGCACAAGGAATGGAATGGTTTTCTAAAGACACAGTACACACATTCAAACACAATTGAAAATACACAACAATGTTAAAAATAATCATTCAAAAACAACAATAAAACATAAAACTCTCAAAAGTACAGATCCATATAACAAAGATGAGGTCAGAACACAGAAATGAGTTCAAAACTAGGCAGTCAGCAGCACAGCAACCAAAACAATGTTCTGAGACAAAAATCAAAGTCGAGAAATGAGAGCAAAAGTAAGAAAAAGGTTTGTAGCACAAGCAAAGATTTTGATTTGAATCTGTGAGTTAATCTAAATCAACACTAAACTATAAGGTGAGAAACAAAGTTCACCACTAGAATACTTGAGGTGGAAAACCCCCCAATCTGAATGTCAACCCACATAAAAACAGCAAGAAAATTGTCAATGCAAAAGAATCCCAACATGCTTGGTTTTTTCATCACTCTTAGCCTCTCATTTTTATTCTGCCACTTCCCTCTGGTCACTCCCACAACATGACAGTACTTCAGTAATACAGTAATGATAATCTATCTCTATATATAAAATCCTAAGCATAAAGGTGCAATGATTTTGTGCAACGATTTTATGTGACTTTTTATGTCACGTTTTTTTGTCATGCTTTAAATCTGGCTTATTTTAAAACCTACATATATATATATATATATATATATATATATATATATATTTGGTATCATTCTTTTCAGAATTTATTGAAGTTTAATGTGATGTTGCTAGATTTTCTGATTCTTATTCTGTTTTTAAATTATAGAAAATATCAAGAACTCACATCCCGCGAGATGAGAATTTGTGCTAAGAGATTTAACCTAACCCGGGGCTGGAAATAAAAAACAAAGAGTAGATGACAAAAACAGCTGCTGTACAGGCTTTTAAATGTTTGAAGCCCCATGTGAGATGCAGATCATGCGGCATGACAGCAGCAGCAGCAAGCCAGCAGCTGATCAAGCAAAGAGGAGGTAAAAAAAACCTGTATTTGTTTCCCATTGTATCATCGTTTAAGAGGGGGTTTCAGAGGAGCGACTTCATCTCCTTGGGGTGTGTTCAGCCCCCCTCTTGACAACAGAGGCAGAGACGTGAAGTGGCTGGCGCATAGCGCATAAAAGGGGGGTTGGTGAGCAAAGTGAGCGTGGGGTAAGCCCCCTAGTAATAATAATAATAATAATAATAAGAAGAAGAAGAAGAAGAAGAAGAAGAAGACATTTTTTTCACCTATCTTCAGAGGCATAGCAACAGGACAGGCAAGATGAGGGGGCCACGAACTGGGAGAACCAACTAACCTCTCCCCCCAATAGGTGTCCATTTACATAGGTATTCATCACAACGAGAAATCTGTGGGAACCCCGCCTTGAAGGTTAACATCAACACAATGCAACAACAAAATCAGAAATCCCCCTATAAGTGGTCCTAATCTCCATTGTGAGAGTCTTTGTGATGAGCATTACCTTTTTTGCAGGATTAAATGTAATCAGCACCATTTTCATAAACCTTGAAAAGATTACATTTCTGGAAACGAAATTAGACTGACCGAGTTTCTTTAGACAAGTCGTCCATTTCTTAATCTACTGTAGTCAGTCCCTCCAGGGCCTACTGTAGTCAATTTGTGGCCAAAACTGCAGCACCAGTTCAGCCATAGGGTGAGTGGGTAACAGCGAACCAGGGGCCTAAGAGGTCAAAATTTAGTCCCTCAGCAGTCCTGACTCTATCACTGTTGCCTCTGGTGAGAGAAATATTTCATATTTAAAGCTGAATAAAACTTACTTAAGATCTCCCGTATGCCAGGAGAGGCTTTCAGCTCGAACTCTAATTTTAAAACAGGGCAAGTGTTCGGAGGTCTTTGGACCTGGAGGACATATTGGCAGTAGCCAAAACTCACAAACAGCAATTTTGAAAGTTACAGAAATACCTTTATGAACAACTTAAAAAAAGTGCACTTTTACTTTATTTCTTATATGTTACAATGTGCAATTTGTATTTTTTTTTATAACTAGGTGCACCTTACATTTATTTGCATTTTTTCACTTATTTAGATTTTTAAATTTTACTTTTCATTAATTTTCTATTTTCTGTATAATGTATGGTGACGTAGTGGTAGCACTGCTGCCTCGCAGTTAGGAGACCTGGGTTCGCTTCCCGGGTCCTCCCTGCGTGGAGTTTGCATGTTCTCCCCGTGTCTGCGTGGGTTTCCTCCGGGTACTCTGGTTTCCTCCCACAGTCCAAAGACATGCAAGTTAGGTGCATTGGCGATTCTAAAATTGCTCCTAGTGTTTGTGTGTGTCCTGCGGTGGGTTGGCACCCTGCCTGGGATTGGTTCGTGCCCTGTGTTGGCTGGAATTGGCTCCAGCAGAGCACCGTGACCATGTGATCGGATTCAGCAGGTTGGAAAATGGATGGCTGGATGTATTTTCTGTATAAATGTTGTGTTTGGGGTGGCATACTGGTAGCGCTGCTGCCTCGCAGTTAGGTGACCTGGGTTCACTTCCCGGGTCCTCCCTGTGTGGAGTTTACATGTTCTCCCTGTGTCTACGTGGGTTTCCTCCCACAGTCCAAAGACATGCAGGTTAGGTGCATTAGCAATCCAAAATTGTCCCTGGTGTGTGTTTGTGTGCGTGCCCTGCCCAGGATTTGTTTCCTGCCTTGCACCCTGTGTTGGCTGGGATTGGCTCCTGCAGACCCCCATGACCCTGTAGTTAGGATATAGCGGGATGGATGGATGAAATTTTGTATTTACTGTAGTGTTTTATTTATATAATCACAAAATTAAAATAATAGATTTGCTTTTATTAACTTCTCCCTGCTGTTCTTATTCATTTAGACTTTGTATTAAAGTAATGTTAGTAAATATTACCAGGTCGAGGCTTGGGGAGAGTGGATTGGAGGGCCTCATAGAGTTTTTTGCCTGGGACCCCAAGAGTCCCAAGAATTGTCTGTGGTTATCAATGTGGAACTGCTGTCATGTTATGGAAGGGGCCGGGGGAACTCAAAAGAAGGATGGGCCGGAGGTGGACACCAAACTGAACCCTGTAGTTGCTTTCCTCAGAGCAAATTGACTTTACACCTCAAATTTAGATTCAGTTATCTCTGGCAAAAATGCCATTTTAAACTTTAGCTAAACTTTACTTGTGGGCTTTACTCCATCTCACTCCAGGCATTGAGGCAGCTTTATAAAGGCTGTATGGAGTATAAAAAGTATTTGGTGAACCACCTTTATGTTATCTGTATGTAGAGACATGAAATTAAAAAAATGATACTTGTTAAAGTTCAAACAAAAATGGAGTCAAACAGGCAAATAAATGTCAGCAATACAAAATGGCAGTGAAGCCACTTGAAATTCAAAAACACAAGCACAAAGTCAAAAACACTGCCTGTACATCAGTCGGGACTGTACCCACATCTCCCTGTAAAGTTTAAGCAGAGAATGCACAATACTTTCTACATGCAGAGAACAGAAGAGTTAGGATTTTTCTTAAAAAATAAGGAGCTTAATCTTCCATTGTTCTTCGCTTATCATGTAGTGCTTCAGTGTATGCAAAAGGCTTACATTTGTCTCTTCTAAATTTCAACAACAGCCATCTACTGTATAAGATCTGTGGGTCTAGTCCCTTTAGAGAAATCTGATTGGCCAGTTTGGCTTTGGTGAGACAAAGAAAGAGGAAATGTGAGAGTGGAGGGACGAGGAGAAGTAAAGACGCATGCTTCAAAGATGAAAAGTGTAAAACTGGACGGGGGGCGAGAAAGGCATCTCGAAAATAATGACAATGATGACATTCACCCACATGCAAATCCAGAGAGAAGGCACAGAAGGTACACATAGGGCAAAAGATAGCAAATATTTTTAAATTATTCTTTTACCTGTCTTTGACAAGTACTGTGGCTAGTAATGTAATAAAAGTCAAAAAGGTTTAATATTCAGTTTCTTTTCTGACACACTCAAAAGGGATAACTGTAAATACTGTATATACTGTATAGCAGGGTTCCAATGGAACAAGCCTGTTGTGAAGAAGAGTCACCCACCATCAGAAGCTCTGTTAGACACTCAGCTGACTGAGCTCTAATTTGACAGTTGGTTTCCATGTTGTACTTGGGATGTGGACTCAAGTTTGCATCATGGGAGCCCAATATGCATGACATGTGAACGGAGAAGAGAAACTTGTTATTACCAATGATTGTTAGTTATGTCCTGAAATGATGGAGGGTGTGCTTACTTTATTACATGACTACTGTATATATACGCTGACAATAGTTAAATATGGCACTTGATTAGGTTAATGACACTGTTCATTTCCATCACTGGTTCTGTCAACGTTTCCTTTATGACCCCCTCTCACTCCATACGCTGTCAATATAACTTGTTATGTTACAGCCAGGGTTTGTTTTATGGCTTATATACAGTATGTTGTTTTTTAATTGCTGTTTCTGCTAATTAATGGTCCAGATGACGCTGCAGCGGTCAATGATGGATAGCTTTTCAGAAAGTGGCTTTTCTGCCTAAAGCTGTTTACAGAGTGCCTATCCACATATAACACAATCCATCCATCCATCCATTATCCAACCCGCTATATCCTAACTACAGGGTCACGGGGGTCTGCTGGAGCCAATCCCAGCCAACACAGGACACAAGGCAGGAAACAAACCCCAGGCAGGGTGCCAGCCCACCGCAGTATATTACAATCCGTATGTCTAAAATATATATATATCTTACCTGATATCCATATCTGATTTATTGTGCATTCCATCCATAGCATGACAGTAAGACTTCTATGTTCAGCCATAGGGACTCCCCAAATTACCACAGAAAAATTAGTAAACTAACTATCAGCTTATTAATAAAGATGTGCCAAGTTAGAAAAAACAATTGGCAATACGTAGTTAAACGTAAGCACATAATTAAAAACCATGGAGTCTCATAGTGTTTCATTATTATTATATTAATGCCAAAAATTGCAATCAATTGACAAATTATGTATTTGAATAGTTTTTTACCTTAGACGAGAAGCCAATACTTTTTTTTTCTTTTTGAGGTGGGGGTCCAATCTCTGCCACATCGGGACAACCCACAATTTTTTTTTTGAGCTCAAAATAAATTGTCCAACATTCCATTAGGTTCCAAAGACTATTTGGGCAATGCCAATTCTGGGACACCAATTACAATCCATGATACTGACATCTGGAGGGGCTTTGTTTCGCACAAATGGACCCATTCCCAGTTTTATAACCTGTTACCATAAGTGCACTCCCATTCATTTTCTAAACTTACTATTAATATTACATGAATGTGAAGATCTGCATCATGGCAAAATCAGGCACATGGTAGGAACCAGCAGTGGAGAACACTCATACACCAATTCACACTCATTAACGGAGTTAGAATTTAATGTAACTTCTTTGCCTTTTAGACAAAGGAGGAGACTGTTGTTATTGTAAGAAGACATGCAGACTTCACACAGACAGCAATATCACATTGAGAGCTGTGAGGCAGTAACACTGAACACTGTACCACTGCACTACTATAAATGAGGACATATGAGGCTGCAAGGTGGCACAGTGGTTAGTCCTTCTGACTTCCAGCTCCAAATCCCTGGCATGAAATCCTGGCCCACTCACTGCTGATGTACTGTAGAGCTTTTGCATTCTTCTTGTGTCTGGTAAAATACAGTTTTCCTCCCACTTCCCAAAGACAGTCCCATTATGTGTGAGTGTGCACCCTGTTAAGAGTTAGCTGCTACTTTGATCACAGTGCTGCTGAGATCAGCATCAGGGGCCTCATTCATAAAACATTATAAAACACCAAAGAGCAAGTAAAAAAATATGATTTATAAAATTTAGCATACACACATTTGTATGCAATTTACCTTTACTAATCACAATCAACTTGTAAATTTTAGTACGTGAATATTGCCATCCTGATACAACTATAGAGTATGTGGACTTTGCTAAAGAACCTCATACATATTTAATCACGATGCTGCAAAATCTTCAATGGCCAGTAGAGCAACCTCCCACCTCACACTTCCAGCCACTGTCAACTGCATTTGAGAGCCTGTATGGCACGATCTGCGTGGCTTTGAAGCTCCTGTCCTCTGTGCTCTGGGATGGAAGAAAAGTGTAAGCGGGTGACCTCTTTATTACTTGGCACATGTACAGTAACAACATGATTTCTGTTACAATGAATAGTAAAAGCCATATAAAAAACAGAAGGTTCACTCAGTTAGCGCACCAACAATCCAGCCATCATGTACAGCACTTTCAGCAAGTCATCTGATCAACCCTACTTGCTAGATGTCCTTATTGCAATATACATGCTGCCATTTGCCATGATTCGAATAGGAAACCTGGATATTGCTGCAGAGTTCTTTTTTATGTTGGCTTGTGCAACAAAAACATATGGAAACTAAATATAGTGCCTTGTCGGTCTTGATGGAGTTGGAGTTGAAGCCTGGCTGAGCTTTTCCTGATCTGTTGGCTAGCTCCCTTCACATAGGTGCCTCTTGCCAGAAAGCCAACCATTGTTAAAACCTGGATATGAACTGGTGCAGCCTGACTTCGGACAGTCTGTCTAAGTGAATGGCTCTTGAAAGTCTAAATCGGCTCATAAGCCAGTCATTATCATTGGAAAACAAAAATCTGGCATGTCCCTAAAAGCTCATTCCCTTCATATATGACCATTTGCATAGCCTTCAAGCAGTGCCAAACAACCCATCAGGCTATAAATAGGCTTTAGGGCATG
The DNA here is from genome assembly GCA_026402145.1 of Polypterus bichir lapradei. Classification (NCBI taxonomy): domain Eukaryota; kingdom Metazoa; phylum Chordata; class Cladistia; order Polypteriformes; family Polypteridae; genus Polypterus; species Polypterus bichir. The sequence continues at coordinate 38,816,965 of JANRMT010062861.1, forward strand.
AGATCTGTAGCTTTGTTTACACGGGGAGTGAATCCTGCCTGTGTTTATACTGCCCTTGGGTTTCTAATCCTAAGAACAGGTAGCCAATATAAACTGACAAAGCAAAACAAAAAAGTTTTTAGTACAGATATGTAACCTTGGACCTCTTAAAAGGCATCTAAAACAGAGTCTGTACATCGTATTCATCACTTTGAGGTTTAATAGGTTTGCCATATCAACACACATTATAATAATCACTTGGTGATATGACTTATTATACGTGTGAGTAGTCATTTATGTGGTTTCCCTGCATTTCCCAACTTCATCAATGGTGTTGTCATTTCACATTTACTGTAAACTGTTGTGTACGGATGGGTCAGAGTTGACGTAAATATACCCAAGTTCTTCCACAAAGTTTTCTTTTATAAATCCTGACGTTTCGTGGAAAGTTGCATATGCACATTTCAAGTCTCATTTAGTGTGTGTTCAAGTTTTATAAATCTGTCCACAGCCCTCCACAACCTGAAGCTGGATAAACTGAGGCTGAGAATGTATGTGAGTATTAACGTTTTTAAGGGAATTACATTTTAGCTTGATCGTTTACTTTCAGTTCTGTTCCTGTACAGTTTGGTCCAGATCTAATTATGCAGATCCAGATTGTCTGGATGACTTTGATTTATGCGGGGATGATTCCAGTTCAGCGTGAAGACGATTCTTCATGTTGTCAGTTCGCACACTTCTTGATGGTCCCGGATTTTTTGGGTGATTTTCTATGTAATAAACTTAACAAGTTATAGCGTGATGAAAATGGCATAATTAGATCTGGACCACCCTATATTTAGTCCTGTATGTGTGTGAATATGCAATGTAATTATTGCCCAGTGTTTTATTTCCTGAAGACTATGTGAGAAGATAATTGAATGTTTTTGATTGTAACAGACAGTTGACTCCTCCCGGACTGATTCCAACTGTGCATCTGATGCTGCTGGACAGACTTCAGCTCATTGCAATGCAGGGACGGACAGTCACGGTCTTGGAGGGCTGTTTCTTAATTTTAAGCCAATTCTTTCGATTTTTGGAGAATTGCGATTAAATATTCTGTAGTTTTACACATCATTTCTTTCTTTTAAAGTTAACAGAAATGACTAGGACTGTAATAATATGTTAATTGTACGTTGTGTTTTGCTGGGTTTTCATTCAAGTTACATGAAATCCTTAAAATCAGTACAATTAAAAAATGAATAGCATCCAAACACTTCAATACATCAACATTTTGTCTTTCTATTTTACCAAAAACATTTCATTAAAATCTGCTAGTTAATAGTGAGCCTGCATTCAGGTCAAGCTGTCCCCACTTTGGCTGATTAGCAGTTGCTAATTGGTATTGTTGCTTGTGACTAACTGTTATTTACTTGCATGTCAATACAATTCTTGACAAATAAGTTAATTATAATGAAACTGAAGACTCTGCTAAAAACTGTGGCATCAGTAAGCCATCCTTCTAAATTTTAAAGGGAAGTAAAAATAATAATTTCTAAAACCAAATTCCAAAAAAGTAGGTCAAGTTGTCAGTTAAACAGTTGGGTTTATTTAAAATAAGACTGAGATTATATTTTTAGAAATGATTGGTATCCTAAGGTTTCAGCCACTGTGGCCCTTGAGGGACTAAAATTGTCCACTGCTACAGTGTAATAATTAAATTCAGAAAACAATTGGTATGGATTGGTCCACACAGTCCTTCCACGTAAATTTCACTTTAGTGATACTGTAGGGGCAGAAGATTTTACAATACAATACAATTGATTGTACTGTACAAAAATATACAATCGCATGCCTTAACTTATATTTACTACATACAAAAATAAATGAGTAAAATGAACAGGAAATTTAATCAACTGGACAAGTTAAATAATATTTAATTTGAAACTAAACACACTGGGTCAAATAAAGTAAACATGCTTCAGAGACAGACAGATTGGTAGGGGTGTCTTAATGCCTCTGTGCACGTCGACCTTTACAGATCTTGGTTCGTTCATTTCTTTCTACTTTTTCATCCAGCATGTTCTCTGGTAGAGCAAACAAGTTGTCAGCTGTCTTCAATTATAAATTTCTTTTAGAAGTGTGTGTATACACACAAGTATGGAGTATGCCTCTGTGTGTGCACACATGCATATTTAAATAAATTTATGATGCCCCTTGTCTGTAGCCAATGGACATTGACTTCTCTCAGAGCATCTATGATTGTCTGGGCCGACCCTATGCTCCCATGTCACTTCTGGGAGCCTCTCTGACCTGTAACTGTCGATAGTCTTATACCAAGATGAGCTGGGCAAATGAGGACACAAACTTACAGCAAGGGGTAGGTGCAAAAAAGTGGCAAGTTCTTTTATTAAAATCAGTCAACAAAAGAAGTGTTCAAAAGTGCGGTGATCAAAGTCTTCAATAAATAGCCAATAAATAAATAATCCTATAAAACTAATTTGAATGTAGAGGTAAGCATATCCATGGAATAAATAAATCTGATAAAATGAAGTCAAAAATTCCAAAGCAGGAAACTGTCTTAAAATAATGCACAAGCACTAGTGCATTGTTCTAAAACCAATGTCTCCTCTGCTTACCCTGCATGGGACCTTGTACCAGAGGATATGCCCAACTGACAGGCACAGCCAAACGTATTCACAGGCTTGGATCCCTGGTGTCCCATGGGCTCTCAGCAGGGTGCTGCACTGATCCTCACTCCTTCCGCTCTCCCTGCCATTCCTTGGCTTTACGCAAGAGTGAGTGACGGCCACTCTGGCTACCCCAACAAAAGTTCAGTCGAATGGCCCTCTTCAGTTCCTGAGCGATAGCCCTACACTCCACCGAGGGGCTCTCCTCCCGACTGACTGCCTTCATCCCCTCGCACACTGGTGTCTCCCAATCCTACCCTTGTTCATTTTGGGCTCTCTCACTTTCTCTCTTTCTCTTTTTAACCTCTGTCTTGCTCTTTTTTATTCTCTATCTGTCTCTGTTTCTCATCTTGTCTTCTACTGTGCAGTCTCCTCTTATATTGGCTTGCCTAATTGGGCGCACATGTGATACGCTTCTACCTCCTAAATAAGAATGAGGAACCTGACTGATGCGCACATTCGTACGTGCATGTGCGATTAGCCAGGCACACTAACCATCCCTGGATCAAAGTGCGCTCACACATACCCACACCCAATTGGAGCTTGCACTTGTGATTATTTATTTAAAATAGCACTTCACCGCAGACAATTCATCACAGCATCTGATAGTCATGAACCAACATGGACCAGGGTAAGTAAGGAGATAAACAAGGCTTTCTGTGCAAGAGTGTAGGCAGAAGTTTATAAACAACAACAAACAGAATTAAATACATTTTTAAAATCATATCCATAAAACCAGTTTCTTTGGGTGTGCTCTATAAATAAATATTCAAATAAATAACTAAATACTGTTAAAATCCAGTAGAAATCCTTCCTCTGGTACTCCTTTATCCATCCTTCAGAGCATCATGAATCCCTGTTGTGTAGCCCATTGCATCCCAATCTGTGCCAGGCAGAACTGAACTGCCATCTTGGTTGGTGCCATGAATCTCTTAAACTGCCACCTGGGTCAATGCTCCACATCTCACCTCTAGCACTAACCCCCTATCTTTTATCCACCCTTACATCCATCAGGCGTGTGTAAATTATAGTGCTGCTTACCCGGTAATTACTATGATCAAGTGAGTCTTCACATGCATATTACCAACAAGTGCATAAAAACCATTAAAGCAATCAATAAATTAAACCTTCAAGACACCCCCATGTCTGTTGATTACACCCTTGTAATCAACAGGCATTTAAGAAAGCCATGCCCCTCACAGAATGTGAGCACCCATTAGAAGATAACCCAATTCCAAAGGAATGCTTTTGGCATAAGAGTACGAAGACATCATTCCTCTTAGGCTTCCACTGGTGCTTCAGGGTCAGTGGTTTCCAAATTTACTCATAGGGGTCCTCTGTGGCTGAACATTTTTTCTACATTTAAATTGATTATTACCTTATGTATGCAAGCTATTATTTCCACCTTTCAATGGTTTTGTTTTAACACGTAAATTACACAACAGGATATTCAAAATTTTTTATGGGAATGTACCAAGCATTTGTTTATGGTACATAGAGATAATTTAAAGTTTTTTATCTCATTTGTAAGATTTCCATCATCATCATCTTCATGCCACTTTTCCAGGGAATCGTTACCTCGCCAGAGGATCTGACACTGAATTAACTGCAGCATTTCAGCATTCACTGTTGTGGGCCTGAGTCTGATCTGCTTGTCATTAATTGTCATTATTAGGATGCCGAAGAGGTGAATTAATATAATTGATCATTGAATCCCCAGGTTTATTTTCTCCAGGGATGCTGCTGACTGGAGTTTTTGTTTTCCTCTCCACTGTTGTCAACTGGCAAATTAATTCATGGACAGATCATATCAGTTTCCACATATGTCAGTCAGTGTCTACTTCATTTTCTTGTGTTTTAATAAATCAGTGTATCTGTCTGTTCTAATTCTGTATTTATTAATTTGTCAAATTTATACTGGCATTTTATATTTGCATTTATACTTGCATGTTTACCTGAGAACTTATCATAGTGCTCTGCTCCTGCACAAAGTGAAGAGTGATTTACAAAAATAAAGTGCATTGAACCAAATTTATAGGAAAATGACAAAGGAGTTAAGGAATACAGTAAAATATTCATATTTTTATAAATGCAAATCACACACCGCTATGAATGCAGAATAAGCGAAGAAAAATAAAAGACCAGCTAAATAAACAATGAAATTAAACATTAGAAAAAATAATTGATTGGGACAAAAACACAGCCTCAGCGGTCCACATATTTAAACCTGACAATCACTGCTCTATGGGCAATATAATACGGTATGAGGAAAGTTGTGGAAAGCTAAAAGTAAATATGTCAAAACAGGGAGAGTTCTGTTTGCTATTAAAGAGCTGGGGTCAGAAAGCAAAAGAAAGATCGGTCCTTTAAGAAATATGGGAGCTCAGGAATTCAGGTAGAGCTGGATCTGCCAAAAGGTGTCCTGATGGGCAGGAAATGGGACTTTCTAGGGGCATTCTCTGGTTTGCCCCCTTACACAACTTCCAGGGGAAAGAGAATAATGGCGGAATAGGCCAAAGAATCCACGAGCTTTGAAGTCAACTACAGTAGGCACATTACCAGAAGGGGCTTGTGCAGAATGGGAGATTACTGTGGCCGGTAGTTCAAAAAGATAGAGAAATTAAGGGGCTGTTTAGCGGTGTGGAAGAATAATTTTCGGGTAACATAACGTTCATCTTAAAGATAGCATAAAGGCTTAATGAATGTTAGAAACCTGTTCATGCACACCAGGAAACCAATTTTAAAGTCAAGTGAGCAACAAAATGTACACTGAAATTAAAGAGCTGGCTTAGGAAAAATACTGAAATGGTCAAGTAATGAAGAATATACCAGAAGAAAGGTTGATGTAATATACAAAATGTACAGAAGGACGACTAAGAGACTGTTATATGCACAGAAATTTCAAGTGTGGTGGCGCAACTCAAAGGAATAAGAAGAACCAGAATATAATATAACAGACTTTTATTTTATATACTGTATTTACTCGTGTACCACGTGCCCTCATGTAAGATGTGCACCCTAATTTTTACAAAGAAAATCGGGAAAATGGTTTTGCCCTGTGTACGACGTGCATTATGATTGTATAAGAAGCGTTTAGAGAGAGAGAGAGAGCGCAAGTGCGTGAGCAAGAGAGAAAGAGCGCGAGTGCGCAAGCAAGCGAGCGAGAGAAAGAGAGAGAGATATAGCAAGCGAGTGAGCCCAAGCAGAAGAAGTGAACATTACAGAATTACATTTCCTCGTGTATGACGCGCACCTGATTTTCTAATGATAATTTTCGGGAAAAAATGTGCACATGGTACATGCGTAAATACGGTAAATCATTTGGGTGAAAACCAACCAGAGTAAAATGTATGCATTGATTGACACTGTATATAAATTCAGTAGTTTATAAAATTAACCTCTATTCTTTGTTTCTCTGACCATTCTGTTCATTCTGGCCAGGCTGTAACAGACTGCTTTTGAAGAATGATCTTTCCAAGGCATTTTGCCGAGGAGTCATTAAAAGATACAATGAACAGCTTTTCTCTTGCCTGATTACTAAATTGTCCTGTTAGAGGATGTTTCTTTCTTTAACAAGATATTAAGTTTCTACCACAGAGGTGAGTAGGGAGAGTATTTCTGAGAGCAGTGCTCTGTATTTCTTGTGTTATTACTCTACTTTTTAGGTTCCCCATTATATACATATAGCCTCATTGTTATTTTGTGTTTATATAAATGCCATATTTGTCATAAATCTCATATTATATATTCGCTTTGCTTGCCAGCCCCCCCGGCCTGCACTACATATCCACCACTTCATGCCTCTGCCGCTCGCCTTGTGAAGAGTGGGGCTGAACGCACCCCAAGGAGACGCGGTCGCTCCTCCGAAGCCCCCTCTTAAATGGTGATACAATGGTTAAACGGTGATACAATACCTATTTTCTCGATCAGCTGCAGGATTGCTGTGGTATCTGCATCTCGTGCGGTGCTTCAAACATTTAAAAGCCTGTACAGCGGCTGTCCTACTCTTTGTCTTTTATTTCCAGCCCCCGGCGGAAGTCTCATCTCGTGGGATGTGAGTTCTTGATATTTTTTAGTTTACAATTTAAAAATTGAATAAGAATCTGAAAATCTAACAACATCACGTTAAAGTTTGATAAATTCTGAAAAGAATGATACCAAACATATATATGTAGGTTTTAAAATAAGCCCTATTTAAAGTGAGACAAAAAAATGTGACTTAAAAAGTCACATAAAATCATTGCACTTTTAGGCTTAGGATTTTATATATAGAGAGTATATATATATATATATATTACTAGCAGGAGTACCCTGCGTTGCCCTGAAATCTATAACCGGTGAATTTCCCAAATGAAAGAAACAGAACATAGAAATAGAAATAACAGTTTTCTGATTGACATTTTATTGTAAGTTCCTCCACTCTGGATTGTGTCTGCTGTGGCGTTTCAGACGCCCTTGAAATGGACTTTCTTCTGGAATCTGAAGTGGACCTTCCAATTCTACGTCTGTTTTTCGGTGGCATGGGTATATTAGCGAAAAACAGGACAATTATAATGTGTTACATGGTATTACATACGGAATAAGCACCACAATGAGATGAATTTACGTTATTTACAGTAAAATATGTCGGAAAGCAAACAAATAGCACCAGTCAGTCCAAAAGAGCAACACTGAAATCGTACTGTGAGTCGGACTGGTGCTGCGTTTGGGGAAAATGGCGGGGAAGGATGCTATCTTTTTAAGGTGAGTCTCTGTTCAAACAAGCTGGCATATAACGGATGTTGGCGAAAGAAATACAGCACTATCAGTGCATGTGGGAGTGTGACGTGCATAAATACGGGTGTGTGAGCTGGTCATGTGCACTGGGTCATTCACGTTTTACATCCATAAGGCAGTTCCCCTTCACCCAATCAAAGCAGTCAGCCTTCTCACACTTGGACAGTTCCGCCATCTCTTGGCAATTTAAAGAAACATGGGTAAAGAGCGATGCACAGAGACCAAAGCTGCCGCTAGATGGCACCGCGGTGAACGTCTGTTGCAACGTGTGGCCATTGTGTCGATGATAAGTATGGGGACGTGTGCCGAACGTTGTGTCAGTGAAAAGGGGCCCTGCGGGTCTCCACGAACATTTTTCCCAACCAAACATACCCCATGACCTTCTCCTGGTCACAAAGGAGCCCCATCCCCAGTTTGGTGCCGATCGGATGCCCGGTGCAGATTTGTATGGCGGACAAACAAACATACATACATACACACATACATACATGGACTCTGCTTTATATATTAGATATAAATATACACACACACACACACAATGCCCTCCTTTGGGAAAAAAAGACACATTTTTCCTTGATTTACCTGTCTGCTCCACAGTTTAAAATCACAAATCAAACAATTCAGATGTGATTACAGTGCACATTGCAGGCTTTCATTTAAGTGTATTTACATATATTTCGGTCACACCATGCAAAAACACTTTTTCTACATGGTCCCCCCATTTCAGAACATAGCAATGGTAGGCGTATTAAAACAGTCATATTTAGTTGCTTTGTTGCATATCTCCCTATATAAAGGTAGAATAATAAAATAAGAAATATACTGCACTAGCCTCTCTTTAAGGAAAAATGTGTCTTTGTCCCAAACAATATGGACGGCACTGTACATACAGTATGTAACAAGCATAAAGAAATGAAGAGAGATATCTATAAAGACGGAACTAGCTTAAGGCATCTTTCAATTATTTTGAAATGTGAGGGCCTATAATGTAAACATGTGCAGGCTAACACCAAAGGGGGTGTGCACAAAGCCTGACCAAGGAATAGGATCCAGCAAATGATTGATAATGTCAGAGGAAATCAGCTGCCGGGCATTAGTGGAAGTTGGCAAGCATACACAAACAGAAAAGTGAGACCTTGAATATTTTTCCTGCCAGAAATCTAAAAATGATTTTCTGGGTCAACAATAATAATGAGCTAGAGCAGAAATGTGGAAAAGGTGCCTAAGCAGGAATAAAAAAATACCACTACAAGACTGAACCTTTAGTCAAATATGGAATAATTCAATAGAAAATTAAATATCAGCGGTTGCATTAACTAAGCATTACAAAGTCAAGACTGGGGGGGCAGTTTAGATTTTATATATTTAAAATGCTCAGGCAGGAAACATACAGCATCCATATCACAACTCACTTAGCATATATTTTTTCTTTGTTTTAAAAAATGTGAAACAATTGTATTTAATTGTTTTTCTTCTTTATGCTAACCTCCTATGACTCCAGCATTTCAAATGTACAGCTTCACCTCCTTCCTCACCATATTGCAAGTCTAGTAAGCCACAGGGCACAATGGGGATTGCCATCCTGATTTCACATGCATAGATACTGGCCAGCCATTTACACATTTTCTAAATCGCTAACCTGAGGTAAAAGATGTTCACAGCTCCAGTAGGCCCACATGCTCTGTATAATTTAGGGTACATAAGTGTCAAATTGCAAAGTTTCTCTTCAGATTAAAATGTAACAGGCAGAATATTACAAATTACAACACAATATTGCAAAGGCATTTAGATGTTATATTTATTTGGAGTATTTTTTGATTGTAATGAATTTCCAGTTATTAATTCATGGACTTGTTGTGGGTAAATGGAGCCTATCCCAGAAAGAAAATACACAAACGTAGGAAAAAGCCAGGGATGGGATACCATTCAAGCAAAAGGTGGCAGATATCAAATCCCATCCTGTATGCACATTATCTGCTGAAGCGTACCATATACACATGTGAATTCAGGGCATTTACTGAACCTCAGTCCCTTGGAATAAATATCTATCTATATATATAATTAACTAAGTTGCCCGACCATGGGATACACACGACAGAGCCCCGCCCACCAACTTTAACCCTCCTCCCGCGTCATGGGATATGCACGACAGAGCCTCGTCCGCCAACTCTAACTCTCCTCCTGCATCCACCCTCGCTCTCGAGGCATGCGCACTGCCTGCTCATGTGCCCACACGTGACACCTCACCAAGCACAGCCTCAGTCGCTTTCGTCTCTGCTACAGTCCACATTCACCTCTGAGCCATGTTGACTTTTCATTGCTCTTTTCGGCTCTGGCTGCTTTTCTATATATATAATCAACCAAGTCACCCGACCATGGGGTACGCACGACAGAGCCCCGCCCGCCAACTCTAACCCTTCTGCCGCGTCCACCCTCGCTCTCGAGGCATGCGCACTGCCTGCTCATGTGCCCGCCCCCAACACCTCACCAAACACATGTTTACACGCTGCATACAGCGATTCCCATCCGCGACAAACATGCTTCTTCTTAGATGGTTCTGCAGGAACAGGGAAAACCTTTGTCTACAAAACCCTGATTCATACCATCAGAGCTAGGAAGCTAGGACCATCGTCCTGCTTCCACTTCAAAACCGGTCCCGCCCACACGCAGCCGACACAGCATTTCTCGATTCCTATTTGTACTCTTCCAAACCCCTCCCCATGCTGCCAGCGGCTCCTCTTCAAAACTGGTCCCGCCCACAAAATAAAACAAACTCTACATGCAGCGAAAATTTACTTCTCCAGCTAGATTCCATGCTCAGAACCATCAAACCCTTCGCTAAATCATACAAACACATGCATGAAATCGCTCAGTCCAATCCAACAGCATCTGTACGAATGCTTTTCGAGGAAAACCCTAGGCAGGATTTACGATGATACAATGCCCCGAAATGTCACACCAATGTTGCAGCGATTTTCGTCAGAGAAGATGGCGAACCGCCTGCCGAAAGGGACATTTGCATCTGTCCCATAGGCAACTCCTGTAAACAGATTTCCACGCTCAATATGAATTGCGATCCTATGGTTTACCCACTTTTATTCCCTTACGGAGACATTGGCTGGCACAAAGATTTACAACATGTTCCCAATAAAAGAACCGCCAAGCAAAGAAGGCTTACTCAATGCCAATTTTATGCGTACAGATTAGCAATGAGGAATACATTTAGTATTTTGAGCTCCAGCGGTGAACTATTCCAACAGTACGTCGTAGATGCGTATGTTAAAACAGAGGGCACGCGTCTCAACTATCTCAGATTAGATCAACAAGATTTGCACGTCGAACAATACAAAGGACTGTCAGACGCACTGCAAGCAAATGCTGAAAATAACAACGTACGTGTAGACAAAATGATCATATTACCGTCCACATTTCCAGGAAATCCAAGATACATGCAACAAAACTAGCAGGATGCCATGGCCATAGTATGTAAATTCGGACAGCCTCATTTATTTATCACTTTCACATGTAATTCTACATGCACTGTCGGATACCCAAAGACCAGAGCACAGACCTGATATTGTAGTACAAGTCTTTTGGATTAAGCCGCAGGAATTACTTAGAGACATTCTACAACAACATCTTTTTGAGGTTGTTATTGATTATATTTACGTAATCGAATTTCAGAAGTGCAGCCTTCCTCATACCCACATGCTGTTTACTCTTCACAATAATTCTAACAATCAGTCTTCAGCCACGGTCAGTTGTACGGGGCTTTTTCTAGGGTTAGATCTTTCGACTCATTATCTGTTGTCACCACCAAAACACCTATTCACAACTGCGTCTTTCAAGAAGTATTTATTTCTTCTTGATTTCTGAATTCCTTTCTCACCGTTTTCCGTTCCTATTCTTACACCGCTGTATGCTACGGCAGGCTTCGGCTAGTGTATACTATTTTGAAATAGTCAGATATGCATGTGGGTTTATCCAGGGTTCTGCATTAAACTAAACTTAAAGTGAGGGGTAGGAGGAGAAGATCGCTCCCTAAAATGGGACCATGGAGAATAAGGGGAATTAACTACATGCTGTCAGCAGCCGGCATTGCGTCAGGATACACTTATGTCTACTTGCATTGCTCATTGGCTCACCCTGCTTTTAGCTTAGCTTTTTAAATTATTTTCTTTTTTGAACAAATGAAAATTTGCCTATTCTGCATACATGCATTTTAATATATGTATGTTCCTTGATTAAAATGTCAATTAATTATAAACCTACACAGCATAGTTGCCAGTGTTAAATAAACTCTTATAGTGGTAAAGCAGCTCTTGAAAAAGTGTATAAATGCTTAGAAATTTTACAGCGTGCATCTAACTAAGAAGGTGTAGATAAGACTGACTTTAAAGTTGATCAAAAACAACCACTAAACCAGGCAACATTAACAGGAGGCTGTCAACTACTGTAGTAACTAACTGAGTTTACTAATTGTGTAGGTAGCTCCTGTAAGAGGGAATTGTGAATAAGGTGTGATAAGCGTTACCCATATCTCGACAAACAACCCCTGAGGTTTTATCAGCAAAAAGAAACAAACAGAAGTACAAAGCGTTCTAGTCTGATGTTGGTACTGAATCTTTGGGGGATGCCCCAGTGGAAAGTGAAAACCCCAACTCCAATGATGAATTTGCTTCCAGCACTACTTCTGAGCATGCAGGAAAATCTACAACCGCTCTGCCGCTAAATGTCAATCACATTCGCAGACTTGTCTGATAATCTCAAACCACCAGCTCAATTGGTACTAAAGTGTCCACCTTCTGTTACAGGTGGCATGGCGAGCAGCTCTGCAGATCATAGTTACATCTGTTAGCTATGTGGCTGGAATGCAGGTTGTTGAAGATGTGATGTTGGTCATAACTTAACAGAGGACAGATTCACTCGTGGATTCAGAGACTGGCAATGCATGCTTCGGGCATATTCAAAACATAAGTCAGTTAAAATTTTCTTTAATATGGATTGTAAATATCAAATACAAGTTATCACAATCTATTTACATTCTTACACATTAACCACGACAGTAAAACACTCTCTCATCTCTGTGTCCCACTTTTTCCACCAATCCATTCCCACATTTTCATAACAATCTTCTCATCATAAGAAAATTGGTTCATTAACTGACATTAATTAAATGAACAGTCGTGAATTTACGGCCATATATTTATTTGCCAAATGCATTAATGGCCTCCTGTCACTCACCGTTAAAGGACCTAACTCACCCCTATAAAATGAACTCTGGGCAAGTCAAGTCAAGTTAAGTTGGGGAGCATGCACTGGTACAGTGTGTTGCCGCATCCACTACACGACGAAACACCTCGGGATCCTGGTTGGCAACCCCCCAGGTAGACATACGGTCCAGTCCCACCCTCTGGAAATGACCCTCTATCTGCCGCAGCCAGGTGTTACGTGGGCGACCCCTTGGCCTTCTCCAACAATGATGATCTTATGAGCTGGATCACCCTCGGGTAAATGCACCACATGGCCGTAGTGCCGTAACTGACGCTCCCTCACAATGCAGGTAATGTGCCTCATTCGGGACTCCATGAGCAACCGCTCATTAACACAAAGTCAAACCAACGATACCCAAGGATTTTCCAGAGAGACACAGTACCAAAGGAGTCCAGTCTTTGTCTCAGGTCACTGGATAGCGTCCAGGTCTCACAACCATATAGCAAGACAGGAAGCACCAGGGCTCTAAAGACTTGGACCTTCGTCCTTTTGCATAGATATTGGGAGCGCCACACACCTCTTTCCAGCGACCTCATGACCCCCAATCCATCTACTGACTTCATAGGAAGAGTCACCAGAGACATGAACGTCAGTTCTGAGGTAAGTAAATCTCTCGACAAGGTCGACACTCTCTCTGCAGATAGACACACTGCTGATGGCTGTGCCCAAGAGATCATTAAAGGCCTAGATGTTGGTTTTTATCCAGGACACTCGCAAGCCCAGACACTCAGACTTCTCGGTCAGTCTCTCGAGCGCCCCGATCAGAGCCTCCATTGACTCCACAAGTCTGGGCAGTTCATTTCAAATGGCCTTTAGTGTTTGGTAGAATTGTAAGTATTGAGCTTTTTGTACTGTAGGAATTTTTTTGGTCTTCAACTTCTTGTGTTTCTAGATTAGGGATACTCTTTTGGATTTAGTTTTTTTGGGATTTAGTTTACTTGGATTTGACAACTTCTTTCTGCTCATTAAAACATTTTGTGTGTTTTGACTTTATTTTTTATAAATAACATTTTTTATAATATTTTTTGAACTTGTCTTTGCCCCAGCCAGAGTTGACATGTCTATCTCTCTGGAGAGACATATTCCAAGGTTTTTATTGACTCTTCTGCAACTACTTTGAACTGCCAGACTTCCTTCCTGAGGAGTAGTTAGGCCTGAGCCCTCCTATGTTCATGAGACCTTGCTTGTCTTGAGTTGAGATTTTGTTTGTGAGCTTCTTTGTTGGCTTCAGCCCTTTATTATTCTGACTGCCAGAGCAAACACAATACTTAAATGATATCTGTATACAACTCATGGATGACAATGTTTCAACAAACAGCCTTAGCCAAGTTCACTCTGGGACTCCAATGATAATATTAAGGACTAATGGCCCCTACAAATAATGGAGTCATTGCTAGCATACCTGCCACATCGATAACTTGCAGCTCGATTTCCTGTTGTGTGCTATTGTGGTGTAGCTGCAGTGACAGTCCCTACCAGGCCTCCTTTTACATTTGTGGAGGACGGCTGGGAGCCTTGCATTTGCGAGACGCCCCTGTGATGGAAGGACTGGGGAAAAGGACATATTTGAGGCAATACCTCCATCAAAACACAAGAGGGCAAACCCCCCACCCCCCCCCCCCCCCCCTCCCCCCCTGGATTGCATTGGGGGCAGCTAGATAGACCCGGAGCCCTGGACTGCAGTGATACCAGAAGAGGACCGGAGAGCACCTACCAGGTGCACTATAAAAGAAGCCGCCTCACTCCGTTCAAGGAACCAGAGTTGGGTGGAAGTTGAACAAAGCTTGCTGGGAGGAGTGGAGGCGGTAGAAAAGAGAAAGAGACAGAGAAAAAAAAGAGAAAGAAGGGACTAAGCTTATTTGTTGGTGATTTGTGCACTGTATGCTAAAAAGGGCAAGAAAGGAATACAAAGTGTGCTACTGTTTCACTTGTGTGGTCTGCCTGTCTGTGTCCAGGTTCGGGGAGTGCTATGGCCCCCGCTATTTTCCACACATTGTATATAGAAGGAGTTTAAAATTTTGAAAATCGCCAAATTAAAGCAAATCAAAACTTCAGAGTTTTAAAGATTCAGTCACTGTTTCTTTTATCATTTTTAATCACAGTACACCTGCCCAGCATTACCTGCCACTTGCTTCCATGTCATGTCAAATACTACAAACCCTATAAAACTTTATTAAAAGCTGAAATAATAATCCAATTGTCCATGGCCAATTACATCTAGCTGCTTTGTAGTGTATGCATACTGTATAATGTCAGCCTTACACTTAATTTTCCACTTCATTTCCAATTATAGCAGCCACTGGTATAGAGACTGCGCTTCTCCCATGCTGTTTTTAACATTTGGAAATAGGCTTTGAATATGCCATAATGGTTTTAAAGGAATTTATCAAAAAACAGAAAAGGGAATGAACATTGTGAATTCTCTGCACCTTTAAATTTGACTACACAAACAGATGTACAGGATCTTAAAAATCAGTAATGCTCCACATGGGAAAAGACCTGCACTGGTATTATTATTATTGGCTTAAATATAAGTACCACTGCTTCAGTAGGCTTCACCAAAACTGCAAATAGACATATTTATTATAATTGCCAGCCAAAAAATAAAGAAAAGAATAACATCAGCATCAAATTATCACTATGCATATTCTTTGCTGCAGTCTCTAAACTGTACATTTTATTTTTTGATAGCCCACTACACTGTATTGGCCTGGTGTGAATGGTCATGGGTATGTGTGTAAGTGTGCCCTGTGACGGACTGGCATCCTAGACATTATGTGCTTGATGGTGTCATCTCTATGTGTTTTTAATAAAAAAGAGGACATAAACAAAGGAAGGATAGGAATGCTGCAGGATTCACTATAAAGCATTTCACAAGAGGAGAAATGAAACATGACTCTGTTCTCATGATTGTTTCATCTCTCTCCATATACTGTTAAATAATTGTATCATTGCATGTAATTTTTAGTATACATCCAATATATAAATATACTGTATATATGAGTATTTTGTAATGCATATACCTGTATATATATTTACTGTATATATACATATATAGTAATGCATATAGTAATAATATGCATTTCTTTTGTCATTCCAACATATTGCACATCACAAACAATTGTAATAAAATACATTACTACGAATGTTGCGATGTGCGATCAGTTGAAAATACAGAGACGTAGAAACTGGATAGACACACAGACACATATTTTTTATTAAGGTGGGGATATATATAAACTGCTCAAAAAAATTAAAGGAACACTTTGAAAACACATCAGATCTCGATGGGAAAAAAATCATGCTGAATATCTCTACTGATATGGACTGATATGGTAATTTGTTAGGAACAAAAGGATGCCACATCGTTTGATGGAAATTAAAATTATCAACCTACAGAGGGCTAAATTCAATGATACCCTGAAAATCAAAGTGAAAAAATAATGCGACAGACTGGTACATTTTTACGAAATGTCATTGCAGCAACTCAAAATCGTACTCAGTAGTTTGCATGGTCCCCACGTGCTCCCAATGAGATGACAGATGGTGTCCTGGAGAATCTTCTTCCAGATCTGGACCAGGGCATCACTGAGTTCCTGGAAAGCCTGAGGTGAAACCTGTCGGCATTGGATGGACTGAATCGTAATGTCCCAGAGGTGTTCTATTGGATTGAGGACAGGTGAGCGTGGGAGCCAGTCAATGGTATCAATTCCTTCATCCACCAGGAACTGCCTGCATACTCTCGCCACTTGTCGTGCACCAGAAAGAACCCAGGACCCACTACACCAGCATAGGGTCTGACAATGCGTCCAAGGATTTCATCCCAATACCTAATGGCAGTCAAGGTGCCGTTGTCTAGCCTGTAGAAGTCTGTGCGTCCCTCCATAAATATGCCTCCCCAGACCATCACTGACCCACCACCAAATTGGTCATGCTGAACAATGTTACAGGCAGCATAACGTTCTCCTCTGCTTCTCCACACCCTTTCACGTCTGTCACATGTGCTCAGGGTGAACCTGCTCTCATCTGTGAAAAGCTTAGGGTGCCAGTGGTGACAAATGCCAATCGAGCTCCATGGTGCCAGACAATAAGCACAGGGCCCACCAGAGGACGTTGGGACCTCAGGCCACCCTCATGAAGCCTGTTTCTGACATAAATGGCATTGCATATGATGAACTTTGGTTTTAGTCATCTTAAGTCTTATTTATTCATTTTCGCATCTCTCTGACTGAGTTATGACAGTGGCATCAGCATGTCAATATTCCGCAGTCGATAGTTGTCATGGCTGTGACTATATTGTTTATGATAGCAATGTCCATTGCTAGCGCTGTCAGTCATCAGTACCCAACCCGTTATATCCTAACTACAGGGTCAAGGGTGTCTGCTGGAGCCAATCCCAGCCAGCACAGGGCACAAGGCAGGAAACAAACCATGGGAAAGGCGCCAGCTCACTGCAGAGCAGACACACCCTCACACCAAGCACACACTAGGGGCAATTTAGAATCGCCAATGCACCTAACCTGCATGTCTTTGGACTGTGGGAGGAAACTGGAGCACATGGAGGAAACCCACGCAGACACGGGGAGAACATGCAAACTCCATGCAGGGAGGACCCGGGAAGCGAACATGGGTCTCCTAACTGCGAGGCAGCACCTCTACCCACTGTGCCACTGTGCTGCCCTGCTAGCACTGCAACTAAACCAATTAAATTAATTAAAGCAATTAAAAGTACCATATCTTTTGCACCATATTTCCCTTGTTTGAATATCTTTGGTTATTGGGAAGCGATATGTACAATTTCAAAGTCTAAGTGGCAATCATAAATGAACACATTCGCAAGGAGCATATGCCTCTGTTGGATACTCATGGGCATGGCCACACTGTTTACGGTAGCAATGTCTATTGCTAGCCTTGTGATCGAACAACGCCTGGATGTGTGATATCATCACATTAAAGATGGTGGCATGCTACCTTAAGAATCTAAGATTGTATCTGTGACTCAAAACACAGTCTTTATTAATATTAGGGACAATAAATTGTATGTTAGGACCTTCTGGCTATTCCTGACTTTGTGTTTTTTTTTATTTTTGCTTTCATGCTTGGTTCAGTCTTCCTTCTTAGTATCCTGATTCCTACTCATTTTTTACTACAGTCTTATCGTTTTTTTCTTCTATATACTGGTAAGAGTCTCGAATTCCCTTTGCTGTCTCTGGACTCCATCCTGACAAAGGTCTTCATAACATTATGCTGACAACAGTGCCTGCAGAAAGGTTGTATGTCACACTTTACAGTTTACAAGTTCAGGGAGGCCAGCACAATAACACCACAGGAGTGCTGGTCACTTACATGACATTGTAACACCACGGGTGTCAAAGCCATCTACCATTTTAAGAGATAAGGAACCTTTCATTAGTCACTGGGTCTCGACCGAGACATCTGCAGCTACAGTCACAGCGTCTATTTGTAGTGTGCTGTTAATATATTAAATAACTAGTAGAATATGTTACTGTGATTTAAAATTTAAATTGGGAGGCAGATGTATAGCATATGGCCAAAAATTTGTGGAAACCTAATCATCACACCTGTATGAACTTGTTGGATATCCTGTTCCAAAACAATGAACGTTAATATGGAACTGCATTCCTTTTGCAGCTATTACCGTCTCCACTCTTCAGGGAAGGCTTTGGAAAGTGAGTCTGTGGAAATTTGTGCCCATTCAGCCAAAACAGCATTTCAGAGGTCAGGTTGGACAAGAACACCCAGCTTGTTTCATTTCATCCTAAAAATATTCAACAGGGTCAGAGCTCTGTGTTGGCCACTCAAGTTTATACACTGTGGCATCCGGCCAGGACGCCCAGGAGGACCGGAGGAGGGCTTGTACCTCCTCCAGACTGAGGGGGGGTGACCGCCCTGGTTATGTTGGGGGCCATGGGTAAAGGGCTTGGAAGCCCAGCCCTGTAGGGACCCGTGGCCACTGCCAGGCAGCGCCCCGGTGCCTGAACAACCCTGGAGCCCAGCACTTCCGCCACACCAGGAAGAAGACAGGGGACACCCGGAGGGCTTCCAGGTGCGCAGCCAGCACTTCCGCCACACTGGGGCGTGTTTGCAGAGGAATGCCGGGAAGCAGCTGGAGCCCATCCGGGTTCCTATTTAAGGGGCCGCCTCCCTTCATTCAGCAGCGGAAGTCGGGTGGAAGAAAGACGGAGCTGGAGAAAGGACTGGAGGCGGCCAGAAGGTGATTGGACTGTGTGGCCTGGACATTGGGGGATCGGTGCTGGAGGCACTGGGGGTGCACGTAAATAACATTGTAAATATTAGTGTAAATAAAGGGTGTGTTGGGTGAACTAATGATGTCCGTCTGTCTGTGTCTGGGCCAGCGTTCACATCACATATGGACTTAGCTTTGTGCACAGGGGCACCGTCATGCTGGAACAGAAAAGGCCTTCACTAAACTGTTGCCACAAAGTTGAAAGAGCACAATTGTCTAAAATATCTTTGTATGTTGTAGCATTAACAGTACCTGTCACTGGAACCAAGGAGCCTAGCGCAAACCCTGAAAAACAACCCCAGAGGTTAACGCTCTCCTGGCATCTGCCAATCCCAGATTCGTCAATCACATTGCTAGATAGTGAAATGTGATTCACCACTCCAGAGAATACATTTCCACTCCTCCAGTGTCCAATGGCGGTGCGCTTTACACCACTCCAGCTGAAGCTTGGCATTGTGCTTTCGTGATCATAGGCTTGTGTGCAGCATCTCGGCCAAAGAAACCCATTTCAAGAAGCTCGCGACACACAGTTCTTGTGCAGTTTTTGCTTCAAGTTTGGAATTTTTATGCAGTATACACTTCATGACTCGCCAGCCTGGCTCTGTGTGTTTGCGTCTTCTAACACTTCATGGCTGAATTGTTGTTTCTTGACAATAACAACACTTTCAGTTGACAGGGGCAGATTTGGTAAAGCAGAAATTTCATGTATTGACTTGTGGCAAGGGTGGCATCCTATGACAGTGCCACGTTTAAAGTTACTGAGCTCTTTAGCATGACCCATTCTACTGTCAATGACTGTCAAAGGAGACTGCATGGCTGTGTGCTCAGTTTTATGGACATGTTAACAATGGGGCAGCTGAAACACCTCAACTCAGTGATTTGGATTGGTGTCCACATACATTTAGGCAAATGATTCAGAACTGATTTTTTTCTGTATTTATGCAGCATATAGTTTTTACATGAATATATACACAACCATATATAGGAGTTTTAGCTTGTACTGAGGATACAAAATGCTGTATGAGCCATTAGATGTGTGAAGACTGGGATAGTAAAAGTCCAGATTAGAGCTGAGATCCTGGAAATTATTACATTTTCTGGGTAAAGGCCTTGTTATCAAGCTCAATATGATAAAAACCTAAAAAGAATTAGATGATGGTGACCCAGGGACTGAGGAAAGAGGGTGAAGTAAGAATTGTATTGTCTATTGGGAAAATGTTAATCATATTGGAGTAAAATTATGAAAAGGGAGTATCTACCATACCCTCCTGCCAGTGCAGTTCAACAGCTGAGTGCCATCTTGCGGAACGTCATCAAGCCATTGAGCCTTTGGACAGACAAAACCTAAATTATGAAGTTGACATACTGCATTCACTGCTGTTTCTTTCCAAAAGTTAAATCCATACTAGAAGTTAAGCTATGTGTTATTTTTCTCCGATGTTCAAGATTTTTGTATTCTGCAGCTGAAAACTCAACTCAAAAAAGACATGCCCGTGAAAAAACAGCAACAGAAATGGCACAATTTAATTTATTAATAACTGAAAATAATATGGAAACTAAAAAGTAAGCAGAAAATATCATGCAGCACCTTAGAGAAACCAAAATCTGAACATCTATTAACAAGAAAAAGTTGAAATGTGTGCTCAGGAATTTTTAAAACACAGACTCATAAGGCAAACCATATTGTCAAACGGCACACTACCTGAATAAAGCATATTCATTTGTGTGTTCTTGGTAGTCTGGTCCTTGTTTTCAGAGTCAGCAGCAAAACAAATTTAGCAAGGAGTCACTGGGTTTTCACAGGAGAGTAAAGCGTGATTACAACACAAATAATTTAGAAGGTACAGCACATGTGAGAGAGTGCATATGTCACAGACTAGAGCAAACAGATCTTCATCTCATACAATGCAACGTTCAACAAGCCCCAAGCCAAGCAGAGTTTGTACCGTTTAAACATGTGTAAGATGGTACCTGTAAGCACATGGGCCAACCGAAACCCAGCACTCAGCATTCTATATACTGACAAAGGTCACGAAACATCCACTACATCAGATAGATCAGAAATAGTTTAGATAAAATAAAGCAAAATTCAACAATACAAATCAACAGTAAGCATAGGCATAAAAACTCAAGAGTGACTCTTCTGTAGCTTAGCCTACCACTGCAAGCCGCTAACAAGAAATAACACCATTAATGTAATGTTGGTTTAATATGTGGCAATAAAAAAACTTCTGTGTTTTCAGTGTTTCATTTGGCTCATTTTTATTACAAAAAAATTTTATGTGGACACCTGTATTAAAAACTATATATATTCATAAACATATGTTTTTTAAGAATTTGCATAGATGAAAACTTGCCTGGATGAGTTTTCTGGCCTCTGCAGATCCCCCATCATGGTGCCAACCATGATTGTTTTGTCAGGTTCACCATAATAATATGCTAAGGAGATCTTACCAATTGTGCCACCACTAGTAACAAGCCTTACAGGTACCATTGTCCAATACAGCAATGCATGAACAAACACTGTGTTATCTGTCAGCGATACTTGTGAGATGTCAGCACCATTCCCACATCAGCATTTTATGATCTGATGCTGCAAAACATAAAAACGCCTAACATGGGTGTTTTACTTGATGTTTACAATTGACCCATGCAGCATCTTCTGGCTCAGTAAATTGTTACTTTACTCTCTGAGTTTCAGGTCATTTCTTACTCAAGTGTTTCCTCTTTTGTTTGCCAGTTTTGATGTACATTTCAACACTACAGAAGGGGTCAAATGTTCTTAGTCAAAATGTTGTGATTCACTGCACACAAAAATAACAGAAATGGGTGCAGGCCTCAAAATATCCAAAACCAGACCAGTACTCCCCTGGGGCCTCATTCATAAAACTTTGTGTGGATTTGATTGCGAAAATACTGTATGTGCATGCCAAAAAACAGGAAAATGCTTACTTAAAAAATATTCACTTTTATAAAACCACATCATCATTACAATCATCTTGTAAATGTGTGTTCATAAATGCCTTGATGATGATCAGTCTCATAAATCAAGATGCTGCAGATGTTCATTGGTTAGCAGAGCAGCATCCCTCCTAACACATCACCACCTGCATTCAAGAACATCTCCCTGTGCTCCACAGCTGAGAGAACAAGATAATGCGGGGCATTATTACGCCTCTCCTCTGTATTCTGGGGGTCAGGAAAAGGCGTAAGATGCTAGCGTGTTAGCGGGTAGCCACTACCACTTGGCACATATAATGACTTGATTGCTGATACAATGAATAGCACAGCCCATATGAAAAACTGAGGGTTCAGCCAGTTTCTTTACCAACAAGTCAACCACTACACACAGCACCATCACATCTGCCAAAGCTACTTTGTCTCAAAATAAATGAATTATGGCTTGACCCAGGCCACAGAGACATGATGTTTGTCAGTTTCGTCTTGGCATCACAGATGCCTTGTTTGTTAATAGAATGTAACAGCTTACGGTTGGCAAATGAAGGTTCATTCTTGTTAGATGTCCTTATTGCAATACGAGTGCAGTTAAGTTCTCTAATTACATTAGGAGAACTGGACATTGCTGCAAACTACCTTTTTATGTGGGCAAAAATGTTATGTTTTATGTATGAACACTCAAATTGGATGTAGCTTCTCTGAAGTCAACTAATGGCTTCCAGCACAGTGGGCATAACGGAGTGAAGCTTGGCAGAAATATTCCTGACCTGTTGACCAGTTCCAAGAGAAATGACAACAGGTAGCTGATATAAACTGATGAAAAGCCAAAAAAAGTTCTTCAGTGCAAATACGCAGCATTGGCCCTTTTAAAAGGGAACTAAAATGCAGTCTGTCCATCAAATTCATAACGTTTGAGGTTTAATATATTTGTCACATCAACACACATTATAATAACCGCTAGGTTATATGAATTATTACATGCTTGTGTTGTCATTTTGCTGGTCTGGCTGCGTTTCCCTACTTGATCGAGGGTGTAGTAATTTCCCTCCTTTCCCGAAATGTTGTGTATGCATGGGTCTCCGTTGCTGTAAATATATGTAAGCTTTCGCATCATGTTTTCTTTTACAAATAACTACATTTATGTTGGAGATTCCATGGGCATATTTCAAGCCTCTTTTTCTGCATTTATAAGCTTTCTAAATGAGGTCTTTGATCTGGGACCCAAAAACAGGCTTTACCCCAGGCCGCCTGAACCCTAACTTGGGTGCAGGCCCAATATTTGCCTCAAAATTAATCATTTCAAGAATTCTACTAAATATTCCAGTGACAGCTAAATGTTATGTCCTTTCAGCCCAGCTAACATCTCAGATTATTACTAACTAGAGCAGTATTTCTCAACCACTGGGAAGTGTGTCATGGGCTGCCGCCTGTGGGTCACAAGTTGCTGTTGTTTAAAATGTAAGTGGGTCGTGTTGAGTTGAGCCTTGATGTTCGTGCTTGATTTACCAAGGTGGACCAACTTCCACCTGATCTAAAGTTCATGTTCAGTTCCGCAAGGGGGGCCCCACCTACACACCTTGCTGGGTCCTGAAGACACTTATAAGGGAAAAGGTAGGTTGTAACACCAGAAAGGTCAAGAAACATTGCAGTAGAGAGGTCCTAAGCACAAAGAACATCCCAAAAATGCCTAATAGAGGAGGGGTACCAATAAACCCCATCTAGTCACAAAGAGGGCAAAGAAGTGGTTTTATAAATAAAAACATGTATTTGTACAAAAGGAATATGCTCAGAGAAGCACAAGAGGCCAAAGGAATTTCCTGAAACAATAAAGGCAATCCAAGGGAAACAATGATCTAAAACAGGAATCCAAAGGATAGTCGAAACACAAAGTATAGAGGTCAAAGAATCCCTTAATCACAAAATAATCAAAATAGCAATGTACACAGGAAATCTCACCAACCATCTACTGCATTCAATGAACCGCAGGGGACTGTGGGTTTTTCTCAGCCCTTATAATGGTAAGGGCAGTCATTTGCAGTGATGGCTCCATAATGCCCAAAACACAAGAAACATAGCAGAAGATACTTTGACAATAAGAAACCAACAACAACAAACTTAATCAAAAGA
Source organism: Polypterus bichir lapradei (assembly GCA_026402145.1). Taxonomy (NCBI): domain Eukaryota; kingdom Metazoa; phylum Chordata; class Cladistia; order Polypteriformes; family Polypteridae; genus Polypterus; species Polypterus bichir. Next base: position 38,841,016 of record JANRMT010062861.1, read on the forward strand.
ATGAACATAACAAACTTCGTCCTTTGCCCGAAACATAACACAGACTAGACAGACTTGTAAAAGAGGACAGATAAAGGTCAGAACTGAAAAGATTGTAAATAACCAACACACAATTTGAAGGAGAAGTCAGGAACAAAAGAAGGTCAAAAACGGAAACAAAACTAGGTCTGCTTGATAAATAAACTAACCATTCTACTGTAGAAAGTTTTGAGATACTGTAGAATTTATCCACCGAGAGATAAAGCTGCCGAGCTGCAGAGTTGCCGAATTTATTGCGGAACTTCTGCAAATGTCATTGAAGCACCAGTCACAGTCACGTGACACATAAACAAAAGTCAGTAATGGTAAAGAGTTAAACTTTAGTTTATAAAAAGTAGCTCAAAAACTCATAAATTGGATCCTCCATAATCAGGAACTCTCTTCCAGCACATAACCCAAAAGAAATAACATTTGACTAAATTACACCTTTGCATTTCATATTGTTAGTTTTGAATTTGGCGCTTCGGCAATTTTTTCTTCCCTCTGATTATGATTTATGTCTCGTGTTTCTTGACTGTCGTTATTGTTTCCGTTTTCGGCTTGCTGCTCTATTCTTTGACTAAGACTTTTGTCTTCCAGGTTACAACCCCTACGTGAATTCTTACTTTACTGTTCCATCCCTTGATTCCATTCTCTCTCAAAACTTTTGCCTTGTGCAAGCAGTACACTCGTCGCTGGCTAACAGGAGTGCTTGAAGGCTGAATTCTCCCCTTTGCATAATGCAATGGAATATTATGGCCGTTTTCTTTGTATTGCTAGCAGAATTTTGTGTACAAGAAATTTCAGCTGAAATCACATGTCTCTTCTGGCTGCCACATTGGCACACATCTTGTGTCCTGACTGGCAAAAGTTCATTTTTGTGAAGTTTAAGTCTGTACTAAAATGTGCAAAAGAAAAAAAAAAAGATTAAAGTTATTTATAAAAAAGGAAGGGAATGCATCATAGGATTTTTTCATTCATAGTTAATTTGTTTAGAACATTTGGATGAACGCTAATTTCTTACGTTACATTAGTTACAGACTATTATCTGACACATAACAAGCTGGGCAAATTTCACCATGACTATAAATAAAGCAAATAGTGAGATTTGAAACATAAAAGAGTGCTGAAAAGTAAGAATGTAATTTTGACACATTTTAAAATGTCAGGTAATTACGTTCATTGCTAGTATGTAAAGCAAAAAAACAAATAAAAGAGAAATATAAAGTCAATATGTATAAGCTGAAAAGCAGCCAGGACGATGTGTCAGCAGCCTTGCTTAAAGAAAGTAAGAAAAGAGACGTGCAACCAGGTGATAGAATCCCATCTTACAAATAGAACGTGAAACGGTGTATGTGACAGACTGCCACATGGGAAAAAGCCGGGCCTTCTGCTAACAGTGACAAATCCCCGAACATCTGCCTGCAATGTCGACAATAGCAGGTCTGTCTACACAAAAGACTTCCAGCCAGTGTCTATGAATCGTATCACCAAACCTGAGAGGCCTGGAAAAACACTTTTGCTGAATGTTTTTTTTTGTTTGTTTTATATAAATGTACATCAGCTGTCAGTGCCGATTTACACTGAGACAGCATACACTTTATAAGACAGGGTCAAGTTATTACGGAATTATTTTAAATAATGCTGATTTTCATTTTACTTAGTAAACTTCCTTGCACAGTACTTTACAGAGCTAACCAAAATATTATGGAATAGTAAAAGACTGCTTTAGTGTGCGTATGAAAAATCAGTAGATTAGAGGGTGCTCTAAAGGTGAAAAAAAAAGTTTAGGGACACAATATGCAATATTAAAGGCACCCATATTCAAAATCTAACCACACTGAAAATTCAGTTCATGTCATGAGTTCAATGGCATAATCATACATAAATAACAGAGATCATCCAAGTCTCAAAGTGAGCTTCAAGTCCTGACATTCAAGACGTGTCTTAAGTTATAAGGACTGCATTCATGGAAGTCTCTGGATTCACTGCGTTTAGTAAAGCAGGTCAAATCAAGTCGTAGTTGAGAAGACTTGAGTAAAAAGTACCTACACTTACCCTTTCAATCGAACATATTATGATCACGAAAAAACAATTCTTAATATGAAGTAACAGTGACTGGCATATCATTGTTTTATTCTGAAGCAATTTCCATAAATACCATTAGCTTTCCACACTTTCCTCATAAGTGCACTGCTCATGTCAAAGTAATGTAGCTACATAATCATCTCTCATTTTGAAATAACTTCTTTACATAATTTAGCATATTTAGAAAATAACTAAATATTTCAGCAATTCCCCTCATTCAAAATGTATTGTACTTACAGACAATTAAGTCTGACATGATTTTATCACATACACTATTTGTGAAAGATGTGACCCCTCCATGACTGAAGACTTGCCCACCAAGGTAACTGGAAGAAGGTACTGCCAGTATTCACGCTGCCACTTTCTAACATGGGGGACAGTCAGGTTAGTTACAGCCCAAAACAGAAGGCCATCACGGATATCTTATGTATAAACGTCTATGTGTGGAAGTGTGTACGTCTGTCCGGCCTGGAATTGAGAGGTGGAGTCGGGTTACGGGCTCCACCTCAGAGGAAACAAAAAACTTGCTTAGCCTCTAATAACACGTCAGCAAAACAAAACCTCAGGAGAAAGACAGTCGCTTAGCCACTAACATTGGCAAAACGGTATCTCTTTTACTTTTGCACAAGCGATGTTAGCACATCAGCAAAACGAATCCTCCCAGGAAAGAGATGCCCAGAGTAGTTCCTTTCAATTACCTGACATCTCTACAGTTCAGTTTTTTTTTTTTCTGACGATTTCAACAGTTTCTAGAACCCCAGGCTTACACACCTAGACTAAATATAAAAATGTGCAACTTTCAGCTTTTTTTATTTTTGCTTTTTTATGATACAATGCAAGCAGCCCTGATCTCTACTATACAGGGTGGTCCAGATCTAATTATGCAGATCCAGATCGTCTGGATGACTTTGATTTATGCGGGGACGATTCCAGTTCAGCGTGAAGACGATTCTTCATGTCGCCAATTTGCACACTTCTTGATGGTCCGGGATTTATCAGGTGATTTTCTATATAATAAACTTCATAACTTATAGCTTAATGAAAATTGCAGAATTAGATCTGGTCCACCCTATACTGTTCTTCATTTAAAGAAGTAGCAGGCTGCATTTGGATCTGATCAGACGTTTTTGCCTGTTCCACAATCATTCTATAACCAAAAATAATCTAGTAAACAAAAATATATAGAAATTGAAGTCATCAAAGTAGACCTCAGTGTTAAAGTGTGCAGTGCACCATCAATTGAAATGTACTTTGTAATGTATGTAGTAATAAACTGCACTGCATTTGTCATTCCAATGTTTGTGATGCACCATCTGTTGGAATGACACATGCAATGCATTTTATTACTTCATGCATTACAAAATAATGCATGCATATTAAAATGCATCACCACTAATGTTTGTGATGTGCCATCTGTTGAAAAGACAAATAGAATGCATATGTCTCTGTTATATGCCATCTGGTATCAACAACAACATTTATTTATATAGCACATTTTCATACAAAAGAGCTTTACAGGATGAAGAAAGAGAAAAAAGACAAAATATAGAAATTAAATTAGGCAATACTAATTAACATAGGATAAAAGTAAGGTCAGATGGCCAGGGAGGACAGAAAAAACAAGAAAAGTGAGAGGAAAAAAACAAAATCTGCAGGGGCTCCAGGCCACAAGACCACTCAGCCCTCTACAGGCATTCTACCTAACATAAATGATCTCAATCAGTCCTCATGGTTTTCAGGCTCCACGTGCAAGAATTAGACAATGTAAATGCAGTGTTAATGATTGTGAGACACTGTCTGTTGGAATGACAAATGCAATGCATTTTACTACTACTAATGTTTGTGATGTGCCATCTGTTGGAATGAAAGACGGGCACACAGATACACAGACACATTCTTTTATTGAGGTAAGCCCAGCCCTACCACCACTGGGCAGGAGGGAAGGGGGCGCTGCCATTACTTATGTCTCTGGTTTCTCCTCCAGCGTGGATTTATTACCAGGAGACAACGCCTATCCCCACTCCCGCCTGGGATTAGAAGTGCTGACCTTCCAAGAGCAGGCAGATATAAAAAGGGCAATTACAGGTCATGGTTGTCATTTGGACGCAAGAAAGACAGAGCGAAAAAGAAACGCTGAGCTCTTCTTATTGCAGACAACCTTAACTGTGCTGAGGGCACTATTTACATTCTGTAATACCATGTTGTTTTTGTATTCAATTAAATGGGGAATAACCGGGCTGGCACCCCAACAATTCTTACGTCTCAGCAATCCTTCTTTTGACAATCGATACAGTATTTACGTATGTGTGTGTGTGTGCAAAAAATGAATATAGTAAAATAAAAAACTAATTGATTTTAAATAACCGTGTGTTATACTGCTTATAGGCACATTCATTGGAACTAACAAAAAATCATTAAGTTGACAGTCTTTAGTAAAATGTGCCTGAATTCTTGAAATATTCTAAGTGTCCAATAGGTTTATTCTAAAGGCTTATCAACTCAGGCTACAAAAACACTAAAAACACCTAAATGTTGTGTCACACACAGTTGCACTAGACAGTCACTTAAGAATGTACTGAGTGCCAAATGGTACAAGTAAGCTAGGCAGTCACTTTAAGAAAACTCCCTGACTTGTATTTCTACAGAAAACACACCCTAGTTCTTCTTCAAATGCAGCCTTTAGATGCGCCCACCGCCTTCCCCTTCAGCTCGCTAATGGTCCAATGACTTACTATTTCTTTCAGCCTCCCATCAGATCTTTCCTTTTTGCACCTCTGGTTGAGTCCTTGCCAAAGAAACTACCAGCTCTCTGTTGACTGAGGCTCATGGGAAAAAAAAATATTTTAGTGGGTCAGAAGGTCACCCCAAAGCTCTAGAGGGCACATTAAAGGATTGTTCTCTGCTTGGGTCCACTAGTATTGCAACTAAACTAAATCAGGCACGCAACAAAACTAAAACACATGCAACAATGCTGTATTAATAGCAGATATTAAGCCTCCAGGCTTCATTCCCAGTGTATAGAGCAGCTGTTAAAAATAATAAATAAAATTCAGGATATCTTTAAAACACTACAAATTCTTTGTAGCAATGAATTTTGAAAGACTGTCTGGAAGGCATTTTTCTAGCCATAGGTGCAGAAACAGGGTCAAGTGTAATGGTGAATTATATGTCACCCTTACACTGTACTGTAATATTAACAAAAATAATTAGAATCAGGAAAGCCTTCACATTTCCTCTGAATAACTGGATCTGCAGTTGGTGAGTGTGATAGCATCCATCAAGTCCTCTATGAACACCACATAATCCAAGGCATGGCGAGTGGGTGATAATCCCAGCAGCCCTGGGCACAATGTACAATACTTTTATCACTGGAAACTCCATTCTGTCCTGGACACCATGCAAAGGTGTCATACTAATAAAGTACAGTTGTTTCCATAATTCTGCAGTGACGGACATGGCAGGTCAAACTAAGAACCTCATGCTATCCAGCTTAACTTCATAGCGACTAGTTTGCATAATAAACAACAAATCATTATGCCAGAAAATAGATTTTGATCACTCTTGAGTGCTTTAAATACAAATTCAGCAAAATGGAAAGGTATAAACATCAGTCTTTAAAAAATATCTACTATAAATAACTCTCAAAGTAAGATGAAGTGAAATGCAAGGTAAAAAATTTCAAGGCTTGTAATTTACAATAAATACTAACAATACCGGTCACTGTTTCAGTATAATGCAAAAAAGAAACACAAATACTGTATAATGAGAAAAAAATAATCTAGCAAAGTTATAAACCAAAAATGTTATACTTAAACGTATTGAATTTTTCTATTCAGTATAAGGGCTTTAAATGGGATTTCCTAATCATTAAGCCCAATTTAAACAAAGCTGATTGGCTAGCAAAGGCCAATTAGGTTTGAGTACTAAACCCATTGATAGTGAGTGAGTCAGTTCTTCATAAAGCTCCAGATGTTTAAGATGAGGTAAAACATTGTTTTTGTCTTTTTTCCTTCATCCACATAAGACAGCATTTCTAATACTAAACATCTGTACACTTGATATGAGTATATGTGGTGGAAGGAAAAGCAGACATCTCCTTTGTCTTTAAAATAATAAGCATATCCGGATGGACGTCTTTAATCTTTTTGCCATGCTGACATGGAGCCAGGTGCACGAAAGAATGTTGGGGCAGCGAAACCATAAACATTAATACAAATATTTGAGTTATCCTATGTCCTGATTGTATCTTTAAAAATTTTTTTTACATATTTCCCCCAAAATGAAGATTTTAATAATGTTATGATTTAATCTTTAAAGTCCTGCAAATGGAGATTTTAACTCTTACTTCCTGTATTTGCTTAGTCTAGCACAGGATTTGTAACATTTCAGTCCAGCCATTGACCAAGTCAGCCTTTTGCTGATTAGGGTTGCAGGGAGATGGAGTCTGTCCCTGTTAGGAACCATTCACCATTTACGACTATTCACATTTGATTCAGTTACAATATGAGAATGAGCAGGTGAAGTGATTTGTTCACCACTTTACAGTGAGATAATTGAACCTTTGTAGAAAAGAGTGGTCTGCAGCCCTGCAGAACTGAGCATCAAGGTAAAGAAAAAGGACAGTTTTCATTAATGATATCCTTGAATATATCAGAGTATATACTGTAAATATCCATCCATCCATTATCCAACCCACTATATCCTAACTACAGGGCCACGGGGGTCTGCTGGAGCCAATCCCAGCCAACACAGGGCGCAAGGCAGGAAACAAACCCCAGGCAGGGTGCCAGCCCACCGCAGGGCACACACGCAAACCCACACACCAACCACACACTAGGGACAATTTAGGATCGCCAATGCACCTAACCTGAATGTCTTTGGACTGTGGGAGGAAACTGGAGCACCTGGAGGAAACCCATGCAGACACGGTTAGAACATGAAAACTTCACGCAGGGAGGACCCGGTCTCCTAATTGCAAGGCAGCAGTGCTACCCACTGTGCCACCGTGTACTGTAAATATACATTTATATA
>JANRMT010062861.1:38848252-38859764 GCA_026402145.1 Polypterus bichir lapradei
ATATATATATATATATATATATATATATATATATATATAGATGTACACATACATATGCAGTCAGATGACATATACTGCATATATTGCTGCATGTGTGCACATAGAACCATCTCCAAGGTTTTGATAAGGAAAGTACCAAATGCCAGAAGGATCAGATTTTTCACTGTCTTCTCTCTACCCCACAGACCGCAGGATGAGCCCCAAAATGAACACAGGTCACTTCCAGTTCGGTTCCAGAGGTCCCACCTTCCAACACACACTTATTTAAGAAACAAAGGCACCAGAAGCCATAGTTCAATCAGGAACCCACTTCCAAAGAACACTGAGCTCCTTGGAGGAAAACACAGTGGACAGGAGAGACTCTACTTACAAACCAGTGGCAATAGGCTACAAAGGACACATTTCCATTTTTAGACTTTTATTTTCTTATATTAAGAGAGGTACTGATGTGGTCCCTAATCCTTCATGATTTCTCTTTTTTAATATATAAGGTATTCCAGATTTAATTATGCAATTTTCATTACGTTATAACTTATTAAGTTTATTACATAGAAAATCACCCGAAAAATCCTGGACCATCGAGAAGTTTGAGACGACATGAAGAACCATCTTTGCGCCGAACTGGAATCGTCCCTGCATAAATCTAAGTCATCCAGACCCTCTGGATCTGCATAATTAGATCTGGACTGCCCTGTACATGAATATATTTGAATGTGTGTACATGTATATCTCGTTTTTTGGATATGGGAAAGACTCTTTGAACCGTGTCAGACATTGAAACGTACAGTCACAAATACCCTCGAACGGCCTAAAGTTGAGTATTCAAAAGTCAGATTACAATCTAATTAAGAATATGTAGCAAAGCTAAACATTGCTTCTCACCACAAGACCATATTCAGACTTTGACAACTTGAGAAATTTCACAAAGTATAACATCATAGTATGCAGATGTGTAAATCTAGAGGAAATATACAGTGTGACAGAATCTCTATTACATTGTGGGTGCTTCTCACCTAATATTAACTCAAGATAGGTAATTACTTAATTAAATTAATTTTTTAAATGTTTATATTCATATATATTTATATGTTCAAATGGAGCTTCATAATATTGTTTTTATTTTGAGAATATTGATTTTTTGTGTTGATCAAAGTTGAAAATATTAATTTTCTATATTGTAACACAATAAAATATGAAAAGGACCTACAGAGTGAATACTGTTTTTATTACTCAGTGTTTATTTCATTAAGTTGGTTATTACATTCAAGGTGGGACATTCAAGGTGGGAGTAGGGTGAAATTATCAACTATGCCATTAGATATCATACGACTACAGTCTTGTTAAACATTCTGCCAAGTGATATTGTGCTAAGATGATCAAGATGGGTATTTCCGACATTTATTTCATAACTGTAAATGTGACTTTGCTGATTTGTTTTTTCTATAAGTTGTAATTTCTATAAGAAATTTAACAAACAAGAGAAGACCATTCAATCCATCAAGCCCATTTGTTTCGCTAATAGCTAAGCTGTCTCAGTGTTTCATCCTAATTTTTCTTAAAGATTGTCAAGGTTTCTGCTTCAACCCCATGTCTCAGTAGTTTGTCCCAGAGTCTCGCAGCTCTTTGCGTCAAGAGGTGCTTCCTGGCTTCAGTCTTAAATGCAGTTCCCCTTAATTTCCACCAATGTCCTTGATTACGTTTTTCACACTTAAGCTGAAAGAATGATGCTGGACCTATTTTATCAATGCTTTTCAGGATTTTAAATACCTGGATTAGGTCCCCACACAGTCTCCTCTCCTTGTGATTAAATAGATTTAATTCTCTGACTCTGTCCTTAAGTCCTAGGATGCACCTGGCTGCTCTCCTCTGCACAGCTTCATGTGCTGCTATGTCTTTCTTGTACTGTGGTGCCCAGAACTGCACACAATACAACAAATCTGCTCTTACCAGTACTTTATATAGTTTGAGCATAACGTCCCTTGAATTAAATTCAACAGGTTTTTATGATCTAACCCTAGCATTGTATTTGCTTCTGTACATTGCTTAGCTGATGAAAATGTTACATCAACATAAACCCCTAAATCCTTTTCCGAAGTTGCTTCCTGTATGACAGTGTCTCCTATCTTGTATTTTTAATTGATGTTCCTTTTGCCCACATGCAGCACTTTGCACTTTTCTACATTAAAATGCATTCTCCTGATGTTCGACAGACCCTTGAGGAACTCCATTGATGACTTTCAGAATGAGTCTTTGGTGTGGGACTGTACCAAATGCTTTTCGACAGTCTAGGTAAATTATGTTGTATGCTTTGTTCTTGTCAACTATTCCATTGCTTCGTCTAAAAAAATTTAAAAGATTGGTTTGGCAGGACCTTCCTCTCATAAACCCATGCTAGATGCTATTTAGAATATTATTTTTGTTTAGGTAATTTTCAAAATTATTTCTTATTACAGTTTCCATAATTTTGCTTGGCACAGGAGAAAGACTAATTGGTCTGTAATTGCTAGATTATATCGAACATAAAGACAATGATGATAGCATTTTTTAAAATTAACAGACTTGTTAATAAGAAGTTTTCTCAGAAACAGATTGTTAATCAGCTGCATTACGCTGAACTACTGTCTGAGGGAAAGCATCAGGAAACAAACGTTTGGAAAAACGGCACAAGCAAAACTGCATTTTGCAGCATGACAGTGTACCCCACACACTCTGTTGTCAGTCAAAGAGTATTTGAACAAAAACAATGTGGTTGTTGCTTTACTAGCCCCATATATATTAGATATTGTCTATGTGACTTTTTCTGCTCCTGAAATTAAAACTGAGACTGAAGGGAAGACAATTTGCTACTGTGTCAGAAGTCTAGGAAAAAAATGCAGGAGGCACTAGACACAGTAACAAAAGATAAGTACAAGAAATGTTCACCTGAGCGGAAGAAGCTCTGGGACAAGTGTATTACATCTCAAGGGGTGAATTTTGACAATGACTAAAATTGAATTGCTGTTGTATAATAAAGTTGTTTGTTTTTTTAACCATCTCAGGAATTTTTGGGTCCCCCATCGTATTATATTTTCTTTATTATTGCAATTAAACTGATAATCGTTGTGGTGGTTGGCATGATTAGATCATTATAAAGGGAACCATATAAAAACTAGTTGTGTAGGGTCCTAGAAAATATTGAAATCGTCAGAAAAAAAATTGAAATGTAGAGATGTCAGGTAATTGGAAGGAACTGCTTTGGGCGTCTCTCTCCTAGGAGGTTTCATTTTGCCGACGTGCTTGCATCGGTTGTGCATTAGCGGCTAAGCAACTTTGCCTTTCTTCTGAGGTTTCGTTTTGTCGGCATGCTCGCCTCGCTTGTGTATTAGTGGTGGGAGGAAAAGTAAAAGGGATACTGTTTTGCCGATGTGCTCACCTCACTTCTGTATTAGCCGCTAAACGAGTGACTGTGCGGAGGTTTCGCTTTGCCGGTTTTCACTTTTGCTGGCCTCACTTGTGTATCTTCGGAGGTGGAGCCCTTACCCCGACTCCACCTCTCAATTCCAGGCCGGACAGACAGACACACACACTTCCATGCGTAGACATTTATATATAAGATGAACTGGGCTAAATTCAAGGAAAGCTTTTACTTAAAACTATAGCTTTAGCAGTAGCAAAAACTTCCAAGTGAAATGCAAATAACACGTTTTAGAAAGAAAACTTACCAAAAAGTTAAAGCTTTTTAGAAACTAGTTTTTTGTTTTATTGAAGGCTAATTAACTGCTAATTTAAATCTTTTTCTACACTCTTAAAAATAATGGTTCTTTAATGGTATTTTATTATTCTCTACTCAGTTTTGTGGTTCTTTGTACAACCATTGCTTGACAAAGCACCATTTCTTTTCGACAAGATGTATTTGCATATGAAGTTGGTTCTTTAGGTTTTGAAAAACAAATATGTAGAAAAAAACAGAAATCTTTAATGTATGGTAGACTAAATAGCAAGACATTAACAGATTAAGAAAATCTGAACTTAGCCTGTGTTATTGTATGCAGCAAGAGTCATTTTAAATACATGAGCATTTGGTATTTCACAAATCTGTTACCATCCATTCCTGGTTATTTACTGTAAGGAGCCGGTTATGGACCTAAATTAATAAAACATCCTTCTGGAATCTTCATGTGGATGGGTCTTTTGGGTACCAAAAATGGTTTCTCTAAGGCATTGCTCTAAAGAAAAACTCTGGAATCTTTCATTTTAAGAGTGTAGGTGTACATATGCAGATGGTGAGCAGTCTCTTCCATTGTACAACATGTTGTTTTTAGATCAACCTTAAAATGCAACATTAATAATATGGAATGGTGTGGGGGGTCGTGATGGAGCAGTAACTTCCCGTTTTGTCACTTGAAAACTAAATATCATGAGTACTTGGTAAATCATCATGTGAGCCAGTGCTTCATTTCAAGATCATAATATAAGATAAGGTTTTCAAGAGTTTCAGCAAAGTTAATGTCATGAACTCCTATTCACAACATGACATCATACTGAATTGAAGATAAAGGCCTTGTATAAAACAACATAGCCGCCAATCTAATCAGGTTTAGACAGTTATAACTGCCTGCTGATGCTGTTACGAAGCAGTAATACACTTACAGTGTGGTCCAGCCTCTGTTGCTTCTATAGCCATTGTTAGACTTACAAACTCAAATGCTTGGCCATAGGTGACAACATTAAATGATTGTGATTTAATAAAATTATCCAGTCAGGAAGACTACTAACAATACACTGCATTTGCAGAGATGAACAAGCCTCAACCAGACAGGCATTAACAATCAAAATATTCTTTACACTGCCTCATTCTCTTTCACGATTCAAACCGTAACAGAAGTTGCATTGTATCTGCTTAAAATGTACATCAAACGTTTCCATTTCAATAAAAGATTTTTTTTCACCCTCAACAGTATATGGAAGCAGGCTGTTAGAAAGAATAAAACTCTTTTATCTTCAGCTGTTTAAGAATTGTTCTGCATAGTCAAGGATTTCAGAGTCGTATAAGGTTAACAGAAAGTAGGTGAGTTACAACAATACTAAAAAATGTATTCTAGGGTCAGGATATGCAGTAGAGCTGCAAAGCTCTCTCAATAAAACAGAATTATCATAAAGAAGAGGGTGGATATCTTCCAAGTTATAATCTGATGACCAGAGATTTTCCTCTTCGCAAGACCTTTGAACTCCAAAATCACAGTTTTTGAAGTGTATTATCTCAAGCACAAAAAAAATATCAATAATTCAATTTGCAAAAAAAAAAAAAACTGGACAACTCAGATTGAACTGTCACTTTTTTAGAGATCAATCCACTATCCATCCATTATCCAACACGCTATATCCTAACTACAGGGTCACAGGGGTCTGCTAGAGCCAATCCCAGCCAACACAGGACACAAGGCAGGAAACAAACCCCAGGCAGGGCGCCAGCCCACCGCAGGGTCAATCTACTATATTTTATATATTTTTTTTAACCAAATGTTACAAAAGCATATGTGGAATGTGTTTTATTGGACATCAAATCATGTCCATGTTTATATTTTCAAAGAATAGTGGAAGTGTTGCCCTTAAGACTCCATCTAGATCAGTAGTATCAAACTCCCGTCCTGGAGGGCCCTAGTGGCTGCATGTTTTCATTCTAACCCTTTTCTTAATTAGTGTCCTGCTTTTACTGCTAATTAACCTTTTTTGAATTCATTTTAATTGACTTGCGCTTGAAGACTCAGACCCCTCAATTGTTTCTTTCTCCTTAATTAGCAGCCAAACAATAATGAGATATAAAATGAGCAGCAACAAGCCATGGAACTAGAGAATGGGTTTAATTAACAACAAGAATTGGTGCCTAATTAAGCAACTGGTTGGCGTGAAATTGGTTTGAGGCCCTGACTTAGTTGGTCTTCTGCTGGCTCACTCACTTCACGTTTCATTTCTGTTTGGGTGCTATTTAAGGAAAGAAATGAAGCAATTCAGAGGAAGGATGAAGAAATTCAGGGGAACAAATCTTAAAAAAACAAGTCAATTAACATGAAAGGAAAAGGAATTAATTAGCAGCAAAAACTGGTCACCAATTAAGAAAAGAGTTAGAATAAAAACCTGCAGCCACTGTGGCCCTCCAGGACTGGAGTTTGACACCACTGATCTAGATGGTATCTGGAATGTCCTTCATGTCCGGCTGAACATTCTCTCCTCTTTACGGTGGACTCTTAACCATATGGTCAGGCTGTATTGGCCTGGTGTAAGACTGGTGATTGATCTGGGATGTCATCCTACCCCAAACCAGTTACTGTTTCAACACCGCCTTGAAAGTTGGAGTATCACACTGTATGGATGTAAGAGTAAGAAACTTCTGATTAAAGATGCCACATATTGTATTCATCAGTTTCCTGTCCATCCTAATCTTTATAATTGTATTATCTTCCTTAAAAATGTAAAAAAAGAATGTAAGGTGAACTTACACTGCATTAAATTCAAATTTAGATTCCCACTCAGAAATTATTTTATAGCTTAACTGGCTTTAGACAAGAATTGACTAAATAGACAGGGAAACTGCAAACTTTTATCCTCATAACAGTCACTTTCCAGCGTAACATGTCTCAAAAGGAGCAGTGCAAGTTCCATGCAGACAGTGGCAGTGCCAGGGACATGCAGCTTTGACACAGCCACATTGACCTTCTTCTTGTTTCGGCTGCTCCTGTTAGGGGTTGCCACAGCGGATCATCTTCTTCCATATCTTTCTGTCCTCTGCATCTTGTTCTGTTACACCCATCACCTGCATGTCCTCTCTCACCACATCCATAAACCTTCGCTTAGGCCTTCCTCTTTTCCTCTTCCCTGGCAGCTCTATCCTTAGCATCCTTCTCCCAATATACCCAGCATCTCTCCTCTGCAAATGTCCAAATGAAATCTTGCCTCTCTGACTTTGTCTCCCAACCGTCCGACTTGAGCTGACCCTCTAATGTACTCATTTCTAATCCTATCCATCCTTGTCACACCCAATGCAAATCTTAGCATCTTTAACTCTGCCACCTCCAGCTCTGTCTTCTGCTTTCTGGTCAGTGCCACCGTCTCTAACCCATATAACATAGCTGGTCTCACTACCGTCCTGTAGACCTTCCCTTTCACTCTTGCTGATACTCGTCTTTCACAAATTACTCCTGACACTCTTCTCCACCCATCCCACTCTGCCTGCACTCTCTTCTTCACCTCTCTTCCACAATCCCCATTACTCTGTACTTTTGATCCCAAGTATTTAAACTCATCCACCTTCGCTACCTCTACTCCCTGCATCCTCGCCATTCCACTGACCTCCCTCTCATTTACACACATGTATTCTGTCTTGTTCCTACTGACCTTCATTCCTCTCCTCTCTAGAGCATATCTCCACCTCTCCAGGGTCTCCTCAACCTGCTCCCTACTATCGCTACAGATCACAATGTCATCAGCAAAATAGCTTGTGGTTTCCTATTTTCATAATCAGAAAATTTAAATTGAGGAACTTTATTCATAAGTTTGCAAAGGTGTGTACTGTGGTGGGAGTAAATGGAGAGAGGGGTACTTCTGCTGCTTATCACTTGTACATAAGACCTGCTATTTCTGATTAAGCATCAAACCTACATGCTGGTGTCAGCAGGCTATGGTTGCACAACTCTGCACACTCTTTGCAGTTCTTTACCTCTGTTATGTTACTTTGCTTGTTAATTTCTTTGTTATTTGGTTGTAAATATTTCATAAGCATTGTATTACAGCATCTGCAGGTGGCTTGTGAAAAAGTGTCCCTGTGCATGGTAAGGAGTCCTGCCCTTGTTTTAGCAGCAGCAAGCAAAGTCGGGAGAAGCTAGCAGGAAGACCCCATGAATGTTCTGTTTCATTTCACCATGTACTTACTGGAAAGAATGCATGCTGCATTTATTGGAATAACATATTTCAACTGTGGAGCTTTATGTTGGTGCAGGTTCCTTCAAATTGACATGTTAAGGACTCAGGAAACAATACTCCATTGTGAGTGCTCATGCAAAATGCTCAGTTCAACAGTTGGTGAAAATAAGGTGTGCTAGTCATTCTGTGAACAATGCACTGAAACTGAGAAACCGGTCATCCAAAGCCCAGAAGCTGTCTCTGATATTTTAGATCGTATAGCAAGAAATCCTCATAAGCTGACACGGCAATTATCACAACAGATGGGTGTGTCACAAAGGTCATGTCACCACACACTCCTTGATTTGTGGCCTACGTTTCTGTGTGTCACCCAGCATAAAAACTTGTTACCCCACTGGATTTTTCTTATTTCATTATGCTATAGTATTGCTGTATTTAACTGCCACTTTGTCAGGATTGATTAACACAAAAAAAAACTTGAATGATCCAGAAGGGCCAAATTCTGCAATTCCTTCTAAGTTAAAGAAGCATAACAGAAAATAATTTACCTCACAAGTATCCATCCCCATGCCCTGACACACGTTAGTAGGTGCTGGTACTACAAACTGTCTTTATTCGCTTTAGTGCAGTGTCATCAAATGTGTGGAATTGTGAAGACTTTTACCATGAATGCATGTTAAATAAATCTGTCCAAACAAGAAAATAGGTGTCATGAAGATAAAGAAGTATAGAAACCAAAGTAATGACTTTTGAAAACAACCAATCAGTGGCAGGAATTTACTAAATTTCAAAGTACAGGAACACAACTGAGTTCTCTACAGAAAACTAGAAAGCCATAACCCATCTATTTACTGACACCGAATCAGCAGTGGACTTGGAAGATTTATAGGTAAGGCAGGGAGCAGATCTAGATGGAGTGCAGGTTCACTGCAGGTCACACTCATGCTCATGGAGCTACATCTGTAGAATATGGTGTCCACCAGAACAGACCACCTGGATTAAAATACCTCGGTCAGGAAGACCATCCTAAGGCTAAAAAAGCAGAAATCTGCCCCTTCATCGCTGAGAGAAAATGTGAATACAGCGACAATTGCAAAAATCAGACTGCTGAATGGTAAAATGTAATAAAAAAAAACTACCATGAGTTTTAAAAACAGGAAGATGTCAAAGTTACTCAGCCAATCAGGAAGCAGAAGGTGAAGACTGCTCCTCCCCGACTGTTCCCACCCCAAATAAGGGAGCTCTTGAGCAAGTTTTGAACATGTGCATCATTCATATGCCTAGACGTACCTTTAAAGAGTCAAGACTAAAATATTTATCAATCATTCCTCTGCTAAACCAGCTGTTTTTGATTTTATCATTTTCTTTAGAAAACTCTGTAGAAGTTTGTTTTGATTTTGAACCATTCTGAATGAAACGCATTAACCTTTTATCATGTAACACAAATATATTTTAAAAAATCGTGAGTGGTCTCCTGTAGACTTTCTCATATACTCAGACATGGGGATGGATATTTGAGGAGTAAACTGCAAGACAATGATTAGATTTTTATATTATGTACAATCAAGAACCATCAACAACAAATCAAATCAAATCAATAATATATTGAACAATTATTATAAAAATAAAGTTGAATAAATCAGACTCTGCAGCTGCATGAATAAAAGGAAAAGCACCACTTCCAGTTAACGCAAATAGCCCAAAAGTTGATAGAAATCTACATTTTGTACCTAATACTTGTATGCAAAATTTGGTTGACCTAAGTGAAAGTGTACTCAAGTTATCATGTTTACATACACACGCACACACACAAGACAAACAGACACACAGACATAATTCCAAAAATGGTATTTTCAGACCCTGGGAGGTCTAAAAAGTTGAGATTCTTCAAAATCTCAAAATGGAATTTCTGGCGGATTCCAATACTTTCCTTATACTTCATATATGAGAAAGTCAGCGAGATCTAGAATGCTGAGCTTCATCAAAATCTCAACATTGAATCTTTGGACGATTACAATACTTTCCCTATACTTCATGTACAAGAAAGTAAAAACTATTGAACTGTCAATACATTTATAGGCATCACATTGCATTTTATTTGTTTTCCATCCAGGACAACTTGCCAATAACAGGTGTAGGACAAATGTTTCCATTTTTCCACTAGTAGGTTACACACTTGTCCAGTGTCACACACTAAATGACTGGTACAGTTGGAACCCTGCATTTTGCAGTCCAAAGCTTTAGGCATTAGCTGAACAGCAAGTGTTAAGAAGCCAGTCAAGAGCCGCACATGACGATGTGAAGACTGCCTTAAAAATACTTAGGAAGAAAGGAGAAGAATAACATTATCCACATGTAGCAAAGCTAATTAATAAAGCTGACTAAAATGTATTACATAGTGACAGAACTGACTGCATAAAAACCAGCAGACAAGAACTGAAATTAAGAAGCATTGCTCTAACTCAGGGCCATCTTAACAGCATCATAGGTCCCCGGGCAAAAGGTAGTGTGCCGGGGCCCCTGTTTTGATAGCAAAACAGAAACATACATTGGCATGAGAAACATCGTGGACCCCTAAGCTCCTGGGTCCCATGGCCAGTGCCCATTGTGCTCATACATTAAGACGGCCCTTTTTAAATGCCTATCAGACAGCCTTGGTGTCACAATCCCTCCTAATTCACTAACAGCTGTGTTTGGTGGACTCCCAGATGGGCTTAAAGTGCAGAAGGACAAACAAACTGTAATTGCCATTACCTCACTACTAGCACGTAGACTTGTCTCGCTCAACTGGAAGAATTCTAGCCCACCTCTTTTAAGTCAGTGGGTAACTGATATTATATACTATTTGAAATTGGACAAAATCTAATTCTCACTTAGTGGATCTGTTCAAAACTTTTGTTAAAACCTGGCATGATCTAATCAGTAACATTTTAGAATAAGCATTTACAGTATATTGGGGAGAAGGACTTCTTTCCCTCTTTACTACTCTCAAAAGTTTTACTCTAGCTGTTGTCTTTCCTCTTTTTCTCATGGGTGGAATGGAATGTTACATGCTTTTAATAAATTCAAAAAAAGATTAAAAAAAAAAAGTCATGTCTGTTCAAAGTGCACAATACTACATTGAAATTGATACTTTCAAGTACAAATATTGAGTTTTATTTTATTGTCTGTTTATTGATGCATTAAAACTGTTAGTCCTGCATTTTGCACTTACATATAATGCGACCAGTAAATGCTGCCTTGTAAATCTTACAACTAATTTACTTCCTATGTTTCTTTTTAAAACTAAGATTGAAAAGGAGAGCAGCCTACCTCTGGTAAATCAGTAAGGTCATTTCTAACTTCACCCATCAGGCTCTAAAATGAGTCACTCATTGGTCAAAGTGGTCTTGTTCCCTGTATGCAGAATGGAACTGAGCTGGTTTAGCAGACATCTTAACAGGAAATGACGCCATGTGTTATATTGTACCTTGATAGCATATTAAGATTTGTGATCATTCTTGTTATACATATAAGTGTGGCTTCTTTGTCTGCTGCTGGAGCCCAATTTCCTTCAGGACTAATAAAGCATCTATCTATCTATCTATCTATCTATCTATCTATCTATCTATCTATC
>JANRMT010062861.1:38859774-38876069 GCA_026402145.1 Polypterus bichir lapradei
GTAGCTACCTTTTAGTCTATCAATCTATCTTACCTACCTCTCAAACCAGTGTTCCTGCTCAGCTACTTAAAATCCAGCGAGACTCTACTTTTAATAATTTATTTTTTTGTCTTCTAAATATCACCACGCTGCTCTATACTTCCTTTCAGTTGGGTTCTTTAGGATAACCCAATTTGCTCCCATTTCTTCCAAATGAGAGTTTTTTTTACCTAGCTATCATTAATATTATATATCTTATTGTTAATGGATTTTCTATCTATTGAATTGTTTCTGTAACACCTACTGTAACAAACAACAACACTGAAATTTCACACAGTTACAGCAGAGCTATTCAAAGTGATGAGGAAAAAAGGAACAAAATCCTTGATATTGTTTTAGGGGTGAAATTTCCCATGCTTCTCTTTAAGAATGAATTATAACCAGTGCCTGAATTCAGTGATTGCCAGTATTAAGCAGGAACACTAAACTGAAATATGAGGCTGGGTATAACTGAATTTAAAAGTATGGCACCTCCAGGCCCTAAAGTTTCTTGTCTTATGGGAGATATTTAAAAATTCATCAAAATTGATCATGCAGATCATTTGGGTTCACGAAAGCCTCAGAAGCTTAAAAAAATTTCAAATTAAAAATAATGAAGAAGAACTACAACATTTGAAAATGTTTGCTTATTTATCCATCCATTTTCTGTCCCAGATGTTTTTTGGAGATGTAGCAAGGCCCTTCTAAAGTAATTATTTCATGCCATTACTTCATTTTACTTATTTTTGTTATAATTTTTAATTTACATATTTATTTCACTCTTTAGAATTGAGTGCACTGTGAGGTTGTGTATGTTTGACTGTGCACAAATGTTTGCTCTGCTTTCCCCTTGTAATCACTAAAATGACTCCAATATACTATATGTCTGTTATATACTGCCTTTTACACCTACCTACTTACAGGGCTATCTACAGTATCTAACAGTACAGTTTTTACCACACATACATCCTAAAAACATTTTTCATTGTCCAAACAACCTTCCTTTTAGGATGAGTTTTAACATTACCATACCAGCACTGTATATTTGACACCAAAGCACAAACTACACTGGTCACAGAAAAAAAAAAAAAAATATATATATATAATCAACAGTGTATGTCATACATTTTCTGAATTTATCAAATAAGTTGATTTTCCAAGTAAATTCACAATATACCGTGTCATTTATTTTGCCGAGTAATAGAGTATTTTTTCTTGCTGTAAAGAAAGGACTTTCATAGACATGAAATGCTTATAAGGACTAAAAGAAAAGCAAACGATTCAGCTGAAGCACATAAATCTGCACAGAGGGGCAGCACAACAAGACCAGACTTGAAAGATTTAATCGAGTTCTGCTGACGGTAATGATATTAGATACACTGATGAGCGTGAGTCAGGTTATTCTTTCACACCTAAAGCTTTTGTTCAGCATTTTTCTTTCTATTCTCACAATTAAAAAAGAAAGCATGCACAATCATTGAGAATATCTTACTAAATTTTCTAAGCAAAAAAGAAATGTCAAAGTGCAGTAAAAGTTTACAACGACCATGGAGAAGCGACAGCCTCATCTGTCAATAAAGTTAAACAAGAAGTAAACCTTTATTCTACCATTTCTTTGCCATAGTTGTCATTTCACATTTACGTTGCCCTCTTTTTTTTCTTGGAGCAGGGTCCTTTTTCTGAAGCTGCTTTAACAAAGAAAACCTTTTTTTTTTTGGAAAATTTACATAAAAGTGTTCCAGCATTGGCCGACGTGCACATCATAATCATGCTGGCGTGCCGTTTTATAAAAGAACACAAATGTATTAGGAAGGGCTTGGATGGCCCCTAGTTTAGGTGTTACAAATAAAGAGCACACATCAGCTGGGCCTTTTATTATTCTAAAATCCAACCTTTTAGCTAAGCACGTTTTCTGACGGCTTATAGGTAAGGTCACTAGGGCCTATAAACACTTTGCAAGAATTAATATTTTGCTTTTTTTTAAAAAAAAATGAAAGGAATCACGACCTAAAATCAGATGGAAAAGGCATATTGTTGTTGAACACTAGAAACAGAAAACATGCAAAAGCATCCCCCATCTTCCAACTCCCAGCAATGATGCTTCAAGTTCAAGTGAACAGCTCGGCATCACAAACACTCTGTTCAAGTGCCCTATGTGGGGTGAGGGGGTGGGATTCCCATTATTTTGTTACCCCTGATGAAGTTATTTGAAGAAAAGGAGTGCAGGGAAGAAAATCTGGTTTTCTATATTGATTGTTTTTTTTTTTTTTTTTTTGCATTTCTCCCTTGAAAGAGTGAAAGTTCCCAAAAAAAAAAGACTGTCACAAAATGTATTCTGGAACCCTGCTGATAGCTTTTGTCGTTGCTGAATATATCATGACCAATAAACCCAAGAGTGGATTAGCCACAGTGGATTAAAAGATTTGCTTCTTAGAGTTTATTTAATATTGTAGCTGTGATTATTAGAGAAATACCACCTAATGTATAAAAAAGACATGCACAAATCGGGGAGAATACTTGCCTATTTCCCTTTTAGCCAAGGTACAAAATACCCATAGCAGCCACTTACAGCCATGTGACACCTCGTCCCAAAAAGTAACAGAAACAACATCCCTTCTCTTCTAAGAAGTGGCCCTTTATTAAAACAAAAAAGGAAAGCAAACAGCAAAAGCGAGGTGGTGGTGGTGGTGGTGGGGCTGTGGTGGTAGTGGCGGGGGTGGTGGTGGGTTTTGAAGAGCACAAAAGCTTGTCATCATCTGTGTTACATTTGATTATGGATACTCCTGGAGCAGTCGAGACAATTAATGTGCTCTTGCCTGAAATGAGCAATGCAACCCAACGAAAACAATTGCGTGCTAAAAGACGCGGACCCCGGCATGAGCGGAAAGTAAAGGGGGAAACACAAGGAAAAAGAGGGAACCTGCCATTTTGTAGTGTCTTGCACTGATCATGTCGGCCCATTCGAAACATGGCCATCTGCAGCGTTATATTGTTTATGACGGAAAAACTCAACTAATTGTCTTTTCTTTTTCCGATTGTTACGCACACTGCGGTAGGCTTGGCCGCCATCTTTAATCATAACTAGGTTCATTTGCGACTGTCCTTTTTTTTTCTTTTTTATGCCCCTTTTATTTCTTTTTTTAAATACTAATGGTGGTTCTATTCTCTGACTGACATCACACTGCAGTATCGACAGCTTTATGGGTCGCACAGCAGGGGTCCGCTGAAATATGGAGCATAGCCTGGTCTCGCCGCCATCCTGCGGATTCGCTGTCTACATTCAAGCCTTCCTTAAACATAAGAACTGCAAACAAAAATTCGTCCCAGTTCTAGTGCCTTTGATCTCATAAAGGCCTCCATTTACAGCTCCTTAATAGAGCCTTTTGAAAATATCTTTCCTCAGATGTTCCGAGTAATGAGATTTAGAATACTATGATTAATCTAGGCCTTTTTTTTGTACACACACATACACGGACACGCACACACTCTTTCAGTCAAACTGACTTTGTTGCTCAATTCTTCCCGCATAAGAACTGGAGAAATATAACGGAACTCTATAAGAGCCCAGCTGGAGAGCTTTGATGGCGCTATTTTTTGTAACCAAATTTGATCTGAAAGGCCTACAACAATAATTTTAAAGTAAAACCGACCGTTCCCCCAACACACACCCCCCACCTTGTCCTTTGGCCCCCACCACAACCTCCCCCCCCCCCCCCCCACCAGTCTTCTGTCTTTTTTTTTTTTTGAAGCTGAATGTTAAGACTAATCTTGTTTACTGTCTGCCTCAGTTTTGTTTCATATAGCAGTTTTGGAGAACAATAAAGGGAGTTGAATCGGAATGGTTGATGCTCTCACCTGCCTCTCCTGCTGTTTTCTTCGCCGGGTCTGATTTTCGTGTTCCGCCATCACTGGGCGCAGTCGCCTACTTGCCACCCCAAGTACTTTCTTACACTCATGAACCTGGTTCTGTTTCTTACTACTGTGTTGCTGAAAGATGTGCATCTTTACTTTATGTTGCAGCTAGGGTTCTTCAACCTGATTGGATGACGCAAGGACCAGATGATAGTGCTTAGAACCCTATTGTAACTATGGCAACAAACCCCTTAGGCATCAGTGATTTGCTCATAATTGCTGGGTAAACTTTCGAAATAGGGCACTTTCTGTTTAGCGGGCATTACCGTCTTGGGCAGTCCACTTGTCATAGACGGAGGCAACATCTTAAAAAATATTAGCAAGGGCTAATAGCTAAACAGGGAAAAAAGTCAGATCTCTCTCTTCCTGTTTCTCTCTCTCTCTCTTTCTCTTTATATATACAAATATAAAATAAGAGGCTCGGGCAGAGATGTTCTCGCCTTTCAGCTCCCTGTCTCCGTTGCTTCAATCGTATATAAAGCAAAAAGTTGAGTTTTCCTTAAATTAAAGAATGCCCAAATTGGATTATAAAACAAAAATGCAAAACATGCCAAAGGAAGGTCAGAAGATGAAAGTAAAAGAAAATAAATGAAAGAAGAAATGATATTGCCTTTTGTAGCAAAGTGTTATCAGCTGCTTACCTTTCATGTGAATTTCACACTTGCTTGTCTGGAAGCAGGCAGGGTCAGGCACGGCAAGCCCTTCCCACAATAACTGGTTTGCTATTCACACTGTCCAAATGCACCCCACAGAATCAGCTGCCACTTACATTTACGTCGCTACATACCACGAGCAAACATATTTTTCAGAAGGGGTGCTTTATCTTTCCTTTCATCTTTTTTTATTCGGAATAAAGAAGAAAATCATGCGCACAAGGAAGAAAGCCGATCAAATGAGGCCGAGCGACACTTGGTTCTGACCGGACCTGCCAGTTTTCTGAAACGTAGTCCGCCAGAGACGAGGCATTTCATTAAAGATCATTTCGAAGACAACAGCACCAGCTGGCCCCTTGGTTTCAAATGCATCCTAATCACATAAGCAAAGCTAATTTTCTGGAGAGATGGAGCATTGAGCTTCAAAGCAATCTTATCACTCTTTTTGCACAGGACAGAATCAAAGGTAACTTTAATGGCTGAAGTGGCTATTTTAATTGTTCTCTGCATGTCGACTTTTTTCAAGATTACACGAATGGAATAAAATTATTAAAAGTGGTGCAGGCTCCTTTCATCATTTATATATTGAGCTAGCTGCGCTGGATAAGGCTCCAGTCAATAAATGTGACTTGTTTTCCTCTTTATTCAACTGGCCCCTGTTAAAGTCTCTATTGTGAATCAAAAGTATCTCAGCTCTTTCATTTTGACACTTTCGCCGTAAGTCAATAAAAGAGGTGATAAAAGGTACAAACCTTATGAGCAGCAAAATGCTTCCTTGGTCCTTCCCTATTAGGGTGCTGACTACATGTCAATGAGGGAAGAATAAATAAGAGATTTGCCAGTTCATTTCCCAGTTCAACCACTGATGCAAAAATGACCAGAGAAATGATGAAAAAAAATGTCATATAGCTCCTTTCACAGTGAGCAGCTTTACAGTTCATCTTGCTAAGTAGACAAGAGTACAATACACAACAAAAAAGAACTGAATGCAAAGCAGCACAAAACAACAAGGTAGAAATAAGAATTATGGTATCATAGGGGGGTGGCTGGCCAATCAGGGATGGAAGGTGGGGGTGGGGAACTAGGAGACCTCCAGACTTGTGAATAAAATATAACTATGTAGGAAGATGTTTTCTGCCTTAGCAAGCTCGTGTCATACCCAGACATGAATACAAACTGCCTGCAGGTTTTTGTTTTTAACTTTGTAATATACATAAACGCCCAGGCTTATTTGCCAATTGGTGCCTGAAAAAGCTTTGACATGCTGTCTGCATTGGAATGCTGTATGGTTTTGCCAGGGCTACTCTCTTACCAAAAAATGCTCAACATATCTAAAAAATGTACACAAACAGAAAATAAATTTAACCTGAAAAATATGTAAAATAGTCAGACCTCATTTATTCCATTAAATATGGCGATCTCTTGTTTTTGATTTTTATTGTGAATTAAAGGTGAACTCTCTGGCATGCATTCATTGAGAATTTTACAAATATTGCAAAACCAAATGTAAACAAGTTAGGAAAATGTGCTCATGGCGTAACATTCAGGTGCGTTCGGCAACCGAGCTAAAAGTTGGGTCATTTCACTCTTTTTACTTTATCCAAAAATCAGCTATCACATTTTTGTTTGTTAAATAATTTTGTAACAGTGAGTTATATTTAAAAGTAAAAAGTGATTGTGAAATACAATTAGCAGTGTTAGTAGTCTATGTTAAATATATGGTTTTTAACAGCAATTTACAATATCATGTAGTTAAAAATGTAGCTTAAATAGGTTGGTGGGGGCTCAAAAGCTTTCCATACACAGAAGATTCCAATTCAAGTGAAGGGGAAAATGGCACTGATTGATGTGTGTTAGTTGTGGAAGGTCTGTGACTGACTGATGCATAATTTTCTTAAACATAACATTTTTGAAAGTATACACCATAAAGTAGTATCCAAGACTTATCAAACAAAAAACAATGATTACCCTAATACAAAATGAACGATCCTAGCATGACGTCATTATCAATATTACCACATAAGTCCTCCCACCTGCATCACAGTTATGTAAATAGATAAGAACTTGGATGGGAACTGATTTAGTGTATAATAGGAAGTTGACAGTTATCTTAAAAGATTTTAATTCCAGTCTAAACTACTTGGCAGCGGTAGTTCTTTAAGTATAAAAAACCCGTAATGCACTGTCATTCTGTTTTATGTTACCTCGCTAAGTAACCTTTTCAGAGCATCGCAAACTGTGGCCCTGTCTGCCATTGTTATTTGGGCCACAACCAGTGTCTTCATATACCGTAGCAGTGGTTTACTACAGCGTGGCCCTTGTTGCATATCCAGCAGCAGATTACCTGCAGTTCCCTTTCTGAGCCCATGCTATAACTTTTTCTGTGTGATTAATTAGTTCAAATGCTGTTTAGCTGCAGGCTGGTAAAGTCGGTACTTTATAGTAATAATCTACAGATAATATTAATTCAATTAATTCAGTCTTTTAAATGCTTACTTAATTGCTTTCCTCTTTCATTCAGTTCCAGAGAAGTGGTAACTTGCCTAAAGCAGCAGTAGGAGGGTGCTGCTGGATGAGCTGCTGGTGCGCGTAAGCACACCTTCCTCAGCCTCTGCACTTGCTTTCGGCATCCAAGTGGCTAATGGACGAGTGAAGAAGGAAAAAAATGTAAAATATACAAGTCGCTGTAACCACTCTTAAAGTAAATTTGAAACAGAAAACTAATCCATAGTTGAAGCTGCATTGAAGATGTCTCTGATTTAAGATAGACAAATATGTCAATGGAAAATTTAATCAAGTGTAGGTCAGGTCAGGTTTGGGACCGTGCACTGGTACAGTGTGTTTCCGCACTCACCACATGACGAAACAGCTCAGGATCCCAGTTAGCAACCCACCAGGCAGACACATAGTCCAGGCCCACCCTCCAAAAATGACCATCTGTCTGCCGCAGCCAGTTGTTACATGGATGTCCCCTTGGCCTGGTCCAGCTGCTCAGGTCCTCAACAGCAAGGATGCTACGAGCTGGATCACCCTCTGGGAATCTCACCACATGGCCATAGTGCCATAATTGACACTCCCTCACAATGCAGGTAATGTGCCTCATTCAGGACTCAATGAACAACTGCTCATTCAACACAAAGTCAAACCAGCGGTACCCAAGGATTCTCTGAAGAGACACAGTATGAAAGGAGTCCAGTCCTCGTGTCACATCACTGGATATCATCCATGTCTTGCAACCATATAGCAAATTAAGAAGCACCAGGACTCTAAAAACTTGGACCATCGTCTTTTTTCAGAGATATTGGGTGCGCCACACACCCCTTTATGGCCCCCTATGCTCTCCCAATCTGTCTAATGACTTCATAGGAAGAGTCACCAGAGACATAAACATTGCTGCTGAAGTAAGTAAACCTCTCAACAAGGACAACACTTTCTCCACAGGCACACACACTACTGATCGCTGTGCCCAAGAGGTCATTAAAGGCCTGGATCTTGGTTTTTATCCAGGACACACAAG
This sequence comes from Polypterus bichir lapradei, assembly GCA_026402145.1. Taxonomy (NCBI): domain Eukaryota; kingdom Metazoa; phylum Chordata; class Cladistia; order Polypteriformes; family Polypteridae; genus Polypterus; species Polypterus bichir. The sequence goes on from JANRMT010062861.1 coordinate 38,867,875, forward strand.
ATGAAACAAGTGCCGCGCGCCACATAAGCAGGGTGTCAGCAAATTTGAACAAGTGCTGCGCACCAAATAAGAGCAGTGTCAACAAATTGGAAAAGTATCCAGCTTCAGTCAGGACAGTTTTAGGCCTCTGATAGATCTGAGCACTGCAGACACTATGAGGTCCAGAACCTGTTTATATTCGTTGAGAAACACATTTATTTTTACCTCTTGTGTAGATGTACAATTAAGTAATTTAACAAATGGATTCAGTTGACACTTTTAATGTTATGTGTTGCTTTACTTAGAAAATGGATTCATTTTATTTTTTTCACACAAAAAAGTTATGATGACTTCTGAAAACATATATGTATATTACACATGCATTCTGTGGTTTTGCTTCAGATGCAGAACTAAGACACCCTGATAGTTTAGATGTTTAATCAATGCTGAATACACAGGCATGAAAGTACAGTGTCGAATGGTTTGAGATCAGGAACTAAAAGGAATTCAGATTGAAATGAGGGGAGTGTAATGTAGGCATCAGTACACCAGTGACACAGGAGTGGCTCCTGGAAAGTGGGCGGGGTCAAAAGAGACAAGCGCATCTTCTTATGGGCCTCATAATGTCTCAGGTTACTGAATTTGTCCAAGGCTTCAGACTGTCTCACCTGCAGCTGGACTCTACTGGGGGACAAATTTAGGCAAGTTCTGCGGACAAATGTGGAACTAAGTGTAAGGAAAAGGTAGGTATTAATTCAAAACAAAAGAACTAGCAGTCACTTCTGAGTGAAAACAATGTCAGCAACGAGCAGATCCTGTCTAATTCATTTTCATTTGAAATAATGTAGGTATTGTTATAGTTTAACAAATGTAAAACTATATAAGCAGTCTTTTTTTTTAAACTAAGATGGTTGAATAACTAGATATGTCAAAGCAGTAAGACTGGACGTACAGAATCCATGTTTCTGTGGGCAGAAGATACATCTTGGGCGCATCCACTCGAACGTGGCAAGGGAGTGCGGTGTGGTGTGGATGACTTATTGGGTACTTGAGGGAGTTCATAATTTAAAACACCTGTTACGTCGGATTCCTCTGAAAAACATACATAGTGTCTCCAGATTAGCAATGCATAAGTGAGCAGGTTTCCGTCTGCTTGTTAGCATTCACCTCCTTTCCCCCAGAAATAGATTGATGAATAGAGACAGGGATACCCACAATAATGTTAATTTATCTTGACTGAGTCTGTCACACTGTGCAGGTTTTCTTTTATCTATTCTATATATATAAAATCCTAAGCCTAAAATTGCGATGATTTTGTGCAATGATTTTATGTGACTTTTTTGTCACGCTTTAAATCGGGCTTAGTTTAAAACCTACATATATATGTTTAATATCATTCTTTTTAGAGTTTATCGAACTTTAATGTGATTTTAGATTTTCAGATTCTAATTCCGTTTTTAAATTGTAAACTAAAAATATCAAGAACTCACATCCCACGAGACGAGACTTTGTGCCAAGAGATTTAACCATGACCAGGGCCGGAAATAAAAAACAAAGAGTACGACAGCTGTTGTACAGGCTTTTAAATGTTCGACGCGCCGTGCGAGATGCAGATCACATAGCACAGCAGCAGCAGCAGCAAACCAGCAACTGATCGAGCAAAGAGGAGGAAAAAAAAACTGTGTTTGTTTCCCATTGTATCACCGTTCAAGAGGGGGTTTTCGAAGGAGCGACTGCGTCTCCTTGGGGTGCACTCAGCCCCCTCTTCACAACACGAGTGGCAGAGACGTGAAGTGGCTAGCGCATAGCGCAGGCCAGGGGGGTTGGCGAGTGAAGCGAGCAGGGGGCGAACCCCCTAGTCAAACTATAATTGTTGCAGCAGAGCTAAAAACAAATTTAGAAGAGGTATTGTCCTTTGATGATGTATGCTCCAGTCGCTATATACAATATAATTTAATTACAAAATTCTGTATATTAACTGTCATCCCATTTACTTCGGAGTAATTTACAGTTCTTTCCACCCACTCGTATTTTTCTTTTGTTTTCAATTCAAACTTACCTTTTCCTTGCACTCAATTTTATGCACAGCACTTGTCTGAATTTGCTGGCACCCCTCTTATTTTGCTAGTGGCACATCTTGCTTGTGCGTGTCACTTCTTATTTTGTGTATGGCACTTTTAAAACATTTTGGCCTCTTGCCCTTCGGAGCCCCTGCAGTTTTTGTAAAGGGAGATTTTGAAATTTCAAAACTTTGCACATCACAATCTCTTTGAGACATCTCAACAAACCGTCTCAACATTTATTTTTTGAAGAGTAAGTGTGCCAAATTTCAGTAAAACTGGTTGAAAGGTGTTAAGTTGTTTCATGTTGACAGTCAGTCAGACAGACATGGCTATTGCAGTAAGCTCTTCTCACATTTTACAATATGTATTGCTCTGCATTGCAAATACTGCTACACTGTTTGGTGGCTCACTCATTGGCCTCATGCCAGGGCACAGTTATTGTCTTTATGGAGTCAACAAGTCCACCCCCCTCTCAATGACACGCATATTAGACACAACAGTACAGGTGAGTTGGTGTATGTATGCCTTAGGCTGGACTCCATTGTAGCGTTTTGCCTTGCAACTGTTGCTGCTGAGTGTTTTTGCTTCCTGAGACCCTGCACACACTAAAGCAGGCTGACAAAATCAATGGAAGTGTATGTATGCAGCTCATATGTTCTGGCAAGACAAGCTTTCTTAAATACATAAAAGTGCTTAAACATGTCATGTAGACGCTTAATAATACTTCGGCCTATATGCAATAACAGCATTCAAAATATGCCTATCACTGTGAGGCCTCTAGTCATTTACGGTTTATATGAAATTACCCATATCAAAGGAAAGAAACAATTGCATCATCTATTAATCCATCCATCCCTCCATCTGTTTTCAGACCTGTTTATCCTGAGCAAGGGAAGTTGGAGAATACAAATATTTAGATACTTTCAGGTGAGTTCAAATTTGGAAATGCCTTTGTATTTGGGAAACAATGCAAAGCTAACTAGGGAAAAAGATAAATTAAAACAAACAATATATTATGACCGTAATAAAAAAAAATGAAATATTAAAACAATTAAATTAGATCCAGACTCTGTCAGCACACTCTCATTCTATTCAGATCATTTCATTCAGAGTTGGTTTATATTGATGAAGGAAAGTAAAAATATTTTGAAATGTAAGCAATTTGTGTTGGTCATGTGGCATATTTAACAAAGTGTTTGCTGCTCATGTAACCTACTATGTAGTCTTGTCATGTGACTGATGTTAACTTATCAGTAGGAATCTGCAGCTGGGGGAACAGGCTTAATTAAATGTCTTCTCTATTTTCTATTTTATGTGAAGTTCAGGAGTCATGAGTAAATGAAATCAGTTTTTTTTCAGTTTGTATACTCTGTGCTAAGATAGGTGAGGTCCATTGTAGGATTCACAAATAATATTCATTTTCAATTTCAATTTATTCTTGATAAGATCTTACAAGACCAAAATGTTATACAAAAATTAGAAACTTAATATTAAATGCAACATTTAAGAAAAATAAACAGAGAAACATTATGCAACACCCTGTGCGATACAAGGAACAATACTACTACTACTACTACTACTACTACTACTACTACTACTACTACCACTACTATCTATATATATAATTCACTAAGGCAAGACACCCATGGAAAGCACGCCGGAAGGGGCGTGGATTCACTAAGCCGCCGACAAGTAAGACATCTATGGCGCACGCAGGAAGGAGCCACGCCCACCAACTCCAAGACCATTGGATACAACGACAACTCGCAGAGCCACGCCCACCAACTTGGACGCGACGACACAGAAAAACCGGCGTCATTTATATCCGTCTGTCGTAGAGGTCACATGCAGCTCAGACCCTCGTTGACTGTTCATAGAGGCATGTTTCTCACGGAGGTGAATCACCATATGCAGCGTGTAAAACAGTTTGCGAGGGGTATCCCATGGGATCCTTAAAACAATCCTTTACAACTGAGGTTAAAACACAATGAAGTAAGCAGTCTTTAAATACCGAGTTTTCGGTTACGACGCACGACCGCGTGCACCATAGCAAACTGTTTTACACGCTACATACAGCAATTCGCGCTACTACTGTGGTCAGGTGTCTTGGTGGATTATAAATAGAAAAGCAGCCAAAACCGCACAGAGCAATGAAAAGTCTACGTGAGTCACAGGTGCATGTAGACTATGCAAAGACGACAACGACTCAAGTGACTAGTTGGAGGTGGGCACATGAGCAGGCAGGGCGCGATGGTGGTCCGCCAGTTTTCAGTCACGGACGATTGTGTGTTGGTTCGTTCCGTGCATTGTTACAATGTTGCTTTCCTTGCTGCTTTATTACATTACCGATTTTTCAAATGTTAATTTTCTCCCTGTGCTTAAAAATCATTAAAAAACCGGCCTGATTATGCGGCGTATGGTATGCCGCGGGTTGGCTAGTTACTGTATATTTAAATATATATATGCATGTTTTAAAGGACATCAAGATCAGGGCCTGTGTTCACAAGTGATACAAGGAGGGAACACAGTTAGGAGAGCCTCTGAAATTATTATTCAGGTGTAAAGGAAGGACAGTTGGGAATGCACAGTGGTTCATACATTCTCAACCCTTGTAACTGGTAGCCACAGAAAACTGCCAGTAGTACTCCTAAAGGGTTGTCTGGCCCTTTTAATAGAAGTGGAGCAGTTGTCTGGCAGTTATACTAGGGGCCACTAGAGAGAGCTCTGGGCAGATGACCCTACAATTTTGTAGGATTATGTCTGGCCCAGATGTGCATCAGAGGAGAGTGGAAGTGACCTCCAATGTGTGCCAGGGGTCAGTATTAAAAGAAGCCAGCAGCCATTGCTCCAGTGCACTTAAAATTAGGTGGAGAGTAGACAAGAGTACAGCAAGTAGGAGGAACAGCAGTGCAAGAAGTAAGAAAGGTAGAAGGGGTAGTCAGAGAGAGGTGTGAAGGGTTTTTAATTTACTCTCTAACCATTTATTTGATTTTTTCCCTTCCAACTGGGCACACAGCAATATTTATACCCTCAGACCCAGTAACATAACCACCCCTTCTGCCACGTCACTTGACCTAAGAAAACAAGACAGTAACAAAAGCTGATTTTGTCCATTTTTATTTGATTTAAAAATAAACAACATGAATCAAGTACTAGTTCATCCAAACCCTAAATAAATCAAAAACATAGGTACAAAGTCCTAAATGCTAAGGCCTAGTTTATTTGACTGCGGTGGGCTGGCACCCTGCCCAGGGTTTGTTTCCTGCCTTGCGCCCTGTGTTGGCTGGGATTGGCTCCAGCAGACCCCCATGACCCTGTAGTTAGGATATAGTGGGTTGGATAATGGATGGATGGATGATGGATAGTTTATTTGAATTAAAGCCTTTTTTTTAAGTCTTGAGAGCTGGCAAATTATCAGACTTGGGGAAAAGGTGTACATTTTTACATAGACAATGACCAAGCCTTGCAAACACACTTCAATTTAGGATCATTAACACTTGTCCTGACATTGAAATGAAATGGCAAATAACCTGTTTTAAAGTTTTGCAGTCAGTTTAATATGAAATAAAAAATGTATTTTTCCATTTGTTAAATCCACTCATCCAGTGTCCGGGTCACAGAGCAATGACTAAGTAACAGTGCCTATTTAGCCTTCCTTTGATTTAGTATTTTATGTGTTTGTAGGTTTATATAAACTAACGAAAATAACAAAAGTAGTATGAGTTCACTCAGCCCAATGCACCGTTCCTCTTGTGCCTCATTAATAAAAATTATTTTACTGTAACTGTGTTTTCGTTTCCTTTCATTACCAATATTTTTGTAGGAAAAATTGTTGTGGATGAAGTTTATTTGTGCCCACAAGCCATTGTGACCATACTAGTACTGTATGAAAATAAGTGCTGCTCTAAATTAAGCAATTCACTTTATAAAAGTTTGAAACATACTGTATGTTGTATATTCAAACTTTTACGATGGTTTTGTTCTTAAGTTACTAATGATTTGTAAAATTAAACTAAAGCTCTTTAATTTCAATAATGAAAACATGCAAACCTCTGCACCTATTTAACTGATTTAGGGTAGGTCAATAAAGAAAATGCTTCAATTTTTTGGGAAACATACCCTTGGCCAAAATCACAGAAGGTTTTCAACAAAATATGGATATGGTGTTTTACACCATGGTGGAGTGTTTACAAACGGATTTAAAAGTTCAAAAATGGTCAGTCAAGTGTTAAGAACAAAGAAGGAGTAGGACGCCTGTCCATGTCCGCTACTGACAACAACATTGAGTAAGTTTATACATTGATTCTGATGAACCAAAAAGGATTTTGACCCCTGGTGCACCTCCAGCCCATAAAAAATGGACCACCAGTCTCTGTTTGCACTAAGAAGAGCAGTAAACAGAGCAGCCACGTTTACTCCTAGAAAACAACAAGATGACTGATCAAGGTCCAAACTTTACCACTGCAACCACAGATACAGCCTGCTTTCACATATGCACCGGGAAAGCTGTACAGCAATATTCTTACAAAAGTGAGGATAATTATAGACTTACTCTTGTACTTAGACCACTGAGATTTAACACCCAAACATAAGACAGCGATGACCAATAGAACTACCATTTATTTTAAATAATCAACTAAATTATTTGCTTAAATAATGTTAAAACATCAAGAACATGGTTAACATGATCAGTGACATGATAATGATGATTGACTTGCAGTCTACACCGACATCACATAAATTTCAACTAAAATACCGGCAGAGCATTAAGAAGTCCCTATGTGTCTTGTTGCTGTTTAAAATACAGTCTGTCATTCATCAGCTTCTTAAATACAAATGAAATAGTAAAGAATCTGACTTTGTAAAGACGGTGGATATCATTCAAAGATTATGTGTGTCAAAAATCTCTACAAAGTATGATTTGGACAATTCATTGGAATTTAAAAAGAAACTTGCAATAAATTTAATAACTGATCGAGAACAAAGTCATTATCTATATTTTGTTTTTATAATTCTTCATGACTGTGGTCTCAGGAACTAATCTCCTTTCCTAAGTTTAAGGAGACCCAGATAACAACAAGGTAACGCATTTCTATGGTATGAGAGGTGGTAATGCAAGGCTATTGTTTAGATAAAAACAACAACATCATTTATTTGTATATCACACTTTCATACAAATGATGTGTCTGAAAGGGATGAAGAAAGACAAAAGAAAAAAAATATATATATTGTGAAATATGACGGCCCGGACACACACAGGCGGACACCGTTTCAGTCATCACCAAACGTTTATTTACACTAATATACAAAAGTCAAGTGCACCGCCACCAAACCCCCAGTCTCCCCAAAGTCAATAGCCACTGTCTCCACACACAAATCACTCGGGCCTCTCCTCGCCTCCTCTGCAACGACCTCGTCTTCCTCCTCTCCCGACTCCAGCCTTGATTGCAGGGCGGCGGCTCCTTAAATAGGCGGCTGATTGACAGTACTCCCCCGCTAGCTGGGACCTCCCGGGACCAGCGGACCAATCCGCGAGGACGAGAACGCCTTGGCGTCAAGCCGACACATTGCAGCCTAGGGCCCGACCCTGTAAATGAAACAGAAAAACAAGGGACAGTGACATTGCCCTGACGCAGCGCCTCGGCTCGTCTTGCTGGGCCAACGCTCTCCGCTCCAACTGGCACCCTGATGCTCCCTCCTTCGGCTTCCCCGCACGAGCAGTCCGCAGTCCCCGCCACGGAACCACTAGTGGGCTCAGGCATCGTGTCCACCTCCCAAGCTGCGAGTTTCTCCTCTGCTTCCGCAGAGGACGGCCCTATGTGGGATGTGAGCACCCAGCGGCACGTCCTCCCATGTTGGAGGAACTGGCTTCCCCAAGCCGCTTCCTCCGCTTACTTTGGGATGCCGTGGCGGTTTGGATCTGCCCATTGTAAGAGGGCAGACCCAGCCCCGCTGGCGTCTGGAGGTTCACAGGGTCGGTCTCACTTACCTTCCCCGCTGTGCCTCTCCATCCAGGAGCTCCCGCAGTGCGCCGATCCTCTCTTGCCTGTGGCTCTTGATCCGACGCCACTGCCATCCCTCCTGATTCCAGCGTCTCCGCCCGGAGGGCACATCGCTCGGCCGGCGGCGTCAACACATGGCACAGTTCTTCTT